>NC_069473.1:27996279-28011279 GCF_026875155.1 Cherax quadricarinatus | reverse complement strand
TAATAATAATAATAATAATAATAATAATTATTATTATTATTATTATTATTATTATTATTATTATTATTATTATCATTTAAATCCGGAGGTGTCCTGCAGTACCGAGGTAGCTCCAGTACCTGTGATCTAGAGCCCCAGAGTAACATCAGGCACTGTGACACAGTAATAATCCCCGTCACCAAAACATCAATAAATCTCCCACTGACGGAGGGAAGAAATCAGCGATTTAGGGATTTATTCGGCTGGATAATCCGGTGTAGGGTTGGACAAATCCGGCGATTTATTTTTTGGGGAAGAGGGGATTTAATTCGTCAACTATCTCTCTCTCTCTCTCTCTCCTCTCTCTCTCTCTCTCTCTCTCTCTCTCTCTCTCTCTCTCTCAAGTTAATTGTGACCTTGTGACCTTGTGACCTTGTGACCTCGTTACCTTGTGACCTCGTTACCTTGTGACCTCGTTACCTTGTGATCTCGTGACCTCGTGACCTTGTGACCTCGTTACCTTGTGATCTCGTGACCTCGTGACCTCGTGACCTTGTGGCCTTGTGTCTTTGTAACTTCGTGACATCGTGACGTTGTGAGTCAGCAAGACTGACCTCTCAGTACAGTACCAGGTCAGCAAGGAGGCACTTTCTATTGGAAGTGTGTTCAGTCTGACACTCACACAGTCAACTGCCCCTCCCTTCTCCCTCCTCTCCTCCACTAACTCCCCTCGCCCTCCAGCAACTCCCCTCGCCCTCCATCAACTCCCCTCTCCCTCCATCAACTCCCCTCGCCCACCATCAACTCCCCTGTCCCTCCATCAACTCCCTCGCCCTCCATCAACTCCCTCTAACTCCATCAACTCCCTCTCCCTCCATCAACTCCCCTCTCCCTCCATCAACTCCCTTCTCCTCCATCAACTCCCTCGCCTCCCATCAACTCCCCTCTCCCTCCATCAACTCCCCTCGCCCTCCATCAACTCCCCTTCTCCCTCCATCAACTCCCTCGCCACCATCAACTCCCCTGTCCCCCCATCAACTCCCTCGCCCTCCATCAACTCCCCTCCCCTCCATCAACTCCCCTCTCCCGCCATCAACTCCCCTCGCCCTCCATCAACTCCCCTCTCCCTCCATCAACTCCCCCCTCCCTCCATCAACTCCCCTCGCCCTCCAGCAACTCCCCTCTCCCTCCATCAACTCCCCTCTCCCTCCATCAACTCCCCTCTCCCTCCATCAACTCCCCTCGCCCTCCATCAACTCCCCTCTCCCTCCATCAACTCCCCTCGCCCACCATCAACTCCCCTGTCCCTCCATCAATTCCCCTCCCTCCATCAACTCCCCTCTCCCTCCATCAACTCCCCTCTCCTCCATCAACTCCCCTCGCCCACCATCAACTCCCCTGTCCCTCCATCAACTCCCCTCGCCCTCCATCAACTCCCCTCTCTCTCCATCAACTCCCCTCGCCCTCCATCAACTCCCCTCTCCCTCCATCAACTCCCCTCGCCCTCCATCAACTCCCCCCTCCCTCCATCAACTCCCACGCCCACCATCAACTCCCCTGTCCCTCCATCAACTCCCCTCGCCCTCCATCAACTCCCCTCTCCTCCATCAACTCCCCTCTCCCTCCATCAACTCCCTCTCCCTCCATCAACTCCCCTCTCCCTCCATCAACTCCCCTGCCCTCCATCAACTCCCCTCTCCCTCCATCAACTCCCCTCTCCCTCCATCAACTCCCCTCGCCCTCCAGCAATCCCCTCTCCCTCCATATTCTCCCCTCTCCCTCCATCAACTCTCCTCGCCCTCCATCAACTCTCCTCTCCCCCCATCAACTCCCTTCTCCCTCCATCAACTCCCCTCGCCCTCCATCAACTCCCCTCTCCCTCCATCAACTCCCCTCGCCCTCCATCAACTCCCCTCTCCCTCCATCAACTCCCCTCTCCCTCCATCAACTCCCCTCTCCTCCACCAACTCCCCTCGCCCTCCATCAACTCCCCTCGCTCTCCATCAACTCCTCTCTCCCTCCATCAACTCCCCTCTCCCTCCATCAACTCCCCTCTCCCCCCATCAACTCCCTCTCCCTCCACCAACTCCCCTCGCCCTCCATCAATCCCCTCGCCCTCCATCAACCCCCTCTCCCTCCATCAACTCCCCTCTCCCTACATCAACTCCCCTCTCCCTCCATCAACTCCCCTCTCCCTCCATCAACTCCCCTCTCCCTCCATCAACTCCCCTCTCCCTCCACCAACTCCCCTCGCCCTCCATCAACTCCCCTCGCCCTCCATCAACTCCCCTCTCCCTCCATCAACTCCCTCTCCCTCCATCAACTCCCCTCTCCCTCCACCAACTCCCCTCGCCCTCCATCAATCCCCTCGCCCTCCATCAACTCCCCTCTCCCTCCATCAACTCCCTCTCCCTCCATCAACTCCCCTCTCCCTCCATCAACTCCCTCCCTCCCTTGACCAACTCCCCTCGCCCTCCATCAACTCCCCTCGCCCTCCATCAACTCCCCTCTCCCTCCATCAACTCCCGTAATTTGTTTCACGTACGGCTGGTCAGTTTATTTAACTAATAAGTATATTATAACACAGTACGTTGAAAAATGCACGTTACTGGTGACGCTAAACCCCAGAGAGGGGAAACTGGGGAGGGGGAGACTGGGGAGGGGGAGACTGGGGAGGGGGAGACGGGGGAGGGGGGAGGCTGGGGAGGGGGGTGACTGGAGAGGGCGAGACTGTGGAGGGGGGAGGGACTGGGGAAGCGGAGACTGGGGAGGGGGTGTGACTGGGGAGGGGGAGACTGGGGAGCTGGTGACTGGGTAGGGGGTGACTGGGTAAGGGGTGACTGGGGAGGGGGAGAATGGGGAGGGGGAGACTGGGGAGGGGGTGGACTGGGGAGGGGAGACTGGGGAGGGGCAGAGTGGGGAAGGGGAGACTGGGGAGGGGGGTGACTGGGGTGGGGGAGACTGGGGAGGGGGGGAGACCTGGGGAGGGGGTGACTGGGGAGGGGGGTGACTGGGGAGGAGGAGACTGGGGGAGGGGGAGACTGGGGAGGGGGAGACTGGGGAGGGGGTGACTGGGGAGGGAGTGACTGGGGAGGGGGAGAGACTGGGGAGGGGGAGACTGGGGAGGGGGAGACTGGGGAGGGGGTGACTGGGGAGGGGGGTGACTGGGGAGGGCGAGACTGGGGAGGGGGAGACTGGGGAGGGGGTGACTGGGGAGGGGGGTGACTGGGGAGGGGGAGACTGGGGAGGGGGTGACTGGGGAGGGGGTGACTGGGGAGGGGGTGACTGGGGAGGGGGTGACGGGGAGGGGGTGACTGGGTAGGGGGGTGACTGGGTAGGGGGTGACTGGGTAGGGGGGTGACTGGGGAGGGGGGAGACTGGGGAGGGGGAGACTGGGGAGGGGGTGACTGGGGAGGGGGGTGACTGGGGAGGGGGAGACTGGGGAGGGGGTGACTGGGAGGGGTGTGACTGGGGAGGGGGTGATGGGGAGGGGGTGACTGGGTAGGGGGTGACTGGGTAGGGGGGTGAATGGGTAGGGGGTGACTGGGTAGGTGGGTGACTGGGGAGGGGGAGACGGGGAGGGGGGGGGGGAACTGGGTAGGGGGGTGACTGGGGAGGGGGTGACTGGGGAGGGGAGACTGGGTAGGGGGGTGACTGGGGAGGGGGAGATGGGGGGGGGTGACTGGGGAGGGGGAGACTGGGGAGGGGGAAACTGGGGGAGGGGGAGACTTGGGAGGGGGGAAAAACTGGGGAGGGGGTGACTGGGGAGGGGGAAACTGGGGAGGGGGAAACCAGGGAAAGGGGGGAAGATAGGATGGAATGACTACGAAAACTAAGGGAGAGAGACAGAGAGAGAGAGAGAAGGAGAAGGAGAGTGGAAGAGAAGAGAGGAGGAGAGAGAGAGAGAGAGAGAGAGAGAGACAGAGACAGAGACAGAGAGACAGAGACAGAGACCAGCTATAGTTTTCCCCACCAAACACTGTTTTTCCCCTCCCTCCCCCTAACATGTATTGATCGGCAGGGTAGAAACTCCCCTAGACTCTCCCTACCGTGTTGATGCTTAGCTTTGATCCGAGGAAGAAGAGAGGCCAGCTCCAGTTCCTTGGAAGAAGATATATATATGTATATATTGTTAACTTATTTATTATTACAGTTATTAACTTAGTTAAGTTAAAATCTGCTTATTTTAAGTTAAAATCTGCTTATTTTAGGTTAAGATCTGCTTATTTTAAGTTAAAATCTGCTTATTTTAAGTTAAAATCTGCTTATTTTAAGTTAAAATCTGCTTATTTTAAGTTAAAATCTGCTTATTTTAAGTTAAAAATCTGCTTATTTTAAGTTAAAATCTGCTTATTTTAAGTTAAAATCTGCTTATTTTAAGTTAAAATCTGCTTATTTTAAGTTAAAATCTGCTTATTTTAAGTTAAAATCTGCGTATTTCAAGATAAAAATCTGCTAAATTTTAACATAAATCTGCTTATTTTAAATCAGAATCTGTTTATTCGGTACAACACTAACCCACATTCGTTTTACTAGACTTAAAGACAATAAATGGAGAGAGAGAGAGAGAGAGAGAGAGAGAGAGAGAGACAGAGACAGAGAGAGAGAGACCAGAGAGAGAGAGAGAGAGAGAGAGAGAGAGAGAGAGAGAGAGAGAGATACTTCCTCAGGTTTATCTCAGTCGTTCGTAATAAGGTGTTCGTTACGTACCACCAACGTACACCGTTCTCGGCAGCAGCCAATAAGAACCTCCCGTCGACGATAGTTGTGTCGGAGACAATAGATATGTACTCAGAGAGTGATCAAAGGTGCACTCTCCTGACACCTGTCCTCCCACAAGAGCCATTAAGAGCGGTGCCAGGCACTCACAAGAGCAAAACAGTGTGGCACTAATTCTCTCTCTCTCTCTTCCTTCTCTGTCTCTCTGTGTTTGTCTGTTTGTCTCTCTCTCTTTATATATATATATATATTATATATATATATATTATAATATATATATATATAATATATATATATATATATATATAATATATATATATATATATATATTCTTATACATTTAAAGATATATTTTAATTTATGTTAATGTAAAAATTAATAATTTTGTACCAAAAAAGAACATTGAAAACTTCCCTCCTTGTTACAAAACGCGCAATTTAATTTAGTTAATCCAGCAAAATTTTATTTTAGAAAAGTTTAAAAAATTTAATAAAAACAAAAAATGAAATATTTTTTTTTTCTTTTAATTTCGAACTATTTTTGGGAAATTATGTCACAATTTTCGCTTCCTTTATTCGACAAAAAGAGCGTTACTATTTAACCCAAAAAATCGCAAGTTCTCCCTACATTTCGTCGCATAAACGCACGGGAAGTTCAAACGAGACCTTCGTCACGACAAGATCACTGCTCCCCACTTGCGATGCCGCAGAGAATGTAGAGAGGAAAAAGAGAGAGGTGAAAAGGGAGGCTGTCGGGGTTTTACGTGGATACTTTTTCTTTTGAAGTTGTAAAAGGGGACCGGCGTAAAATGGCGGAAATTTTAAAAATTTTAGCCCATTTGAGGGAAGAACAAAAGAACGTAGAAAAGAAGGAGCACTGTGGCACCCTTTGGGCCCCATGTTGGGCAGGTCCAATTCCTAGGGCCCATACTAGCAGGTCCAATCCCTACGGGGTCTAAGCTAGAAATTTTCCCCTTTTTTCTCTACAAAATTTCCCGGGTTTTTTCTCAGTGCACACAAACTTTAGTGTGACTTCAACGCTGTAAATTTCCCTGTTTCCCGAGGCGCTGATGATTTATGGTAGTTAGAAATAGTGAGAGAAAAGGAGAGAGAGAGAGAGTGTGTGTGTTATTCCCCTATTGTACTCAATTTTTTGTGGTTTAGGGTGATTCAAGGCCCTGGTCCGCCCTAGATTCACCCTCTCCCTGCCCAAAGCTTTTCAGTGTGTGTGGTCGGGACGTGGCCCAGTTGGACCCAGTCTTGGTTTTTGGCCCATCGTGGAGCCTGACAGCTTACTGCTGTGATTACTGAAAACTCCCTCTCCTCCCTCCTCTCTTTTCTCTTCCTCTCTCTCTCTCTCTCCCCCTTCTCTCTCTCTCTCTTTTCCTCTCCTCTTCTCTCTCTCTCTCTCCTCTTCTTCTCTTTTCTCTCTCTTCTCTCTCTTTCCACCCTATCATTTTTAAAACCCCACAAATATTAGGAAAACTTCCTTATATTTCTCCAATATTGCTCACTTATTCTTACTTTCCTAATCCCTTTAATTATGCTCTGTAACCCTGTTTCTCTTTTACTTTAAATTTTTTCAATAAAAAACTCTCCTATATTTTTACGGGTATATCATCAGGGATATTTGTCCATGGTGGGGTTCGCATCCCGGGGACAAAAAAGTAATTTGCCAGAAATGCTCAGCAAACAAGCGGCTTTTATACAGCGTATGTCACTGAGTCACTTTGGTCTGTATAAAATTGTTCAGTCTGGTACAAATAAAGAATTTTTATTTTTATTATTTTTATTAATTTTTTATTATTATTATTATATCTTTTTATTATTTTATTTTTATTATTATTATTTTATTTTATTATTATTTTTTATTATTATTATAATAAAATTATTTTATTTTATTATAATTATTATTATTTCATTATTATTTATTTTTATTATTATTTTATTATTTTTATTATTATTATTAAAATTTTTATTATTATTTTTATTATTATTTTTTTATTTTTTATTATTTTTTTTTAAAGATGTGATGATGATGTGAGAGATGTCCCCTTATAATTCTTTTTAAAAAATTTTACATGTCTTTAACCCTTTTCCCCTACCAAAGGAATTGGTTGCTGTCGTCGTCCCTAGAACCCTCCCTCCTTTTTTATAAAAAATATTTTTAAAAGAGGTGCCACCATTCCAAAACTATATCCCCGGCTGCTTTTTAAATTTTTTTCTTGATTCCATCTATCTCAGCTGCTTTACCCCCCCTTTTATTCTAAACACGCTCACCACATCCCAACACTCAATCTGGGTTTTCCCCCCTCAAAAGGTGTTTTTTAAACCCCCCTGTTCAAGATGAAATCATGCTTTTTTTCTCCTCTCTGTATCTTCTCTACATCAACTTCAACAATTTCTCTAAAAAATTCCCCCTGCCCTTTAACCCCCACTTCTAACTCTCCCCTTTTGTTTTTTTTGGGTTAAATCATTTTTTTAAAAGATTTGTCGTTGACTTTTAAAGAGGAGACACCCCTTAAGAAAACGGGGGGAGGTAAAGGGAGAGAGGCGGGAGAAAGAAATAGCTTTATCAGAGATATGAGACAATTCTACTGAGCTCTTTCCCCTCTCTCTCTCTCTCTCTCCTCTCTCTTCCCCCTTCTCTTCCCTCTTTTTCTTTTATGCCGGTTCCTTTTTCGGTTTGGTCAAACAAGAGATGTAAAGCTTTCGTTAACTAAGCCGGTGTGTGTATATAAGCCCCCCCCCCCTTACCAGTTTTTGGTGGTGGATCTAGGCACCTTGGTGGGTTCCCCGTTGTGGTGGTGGAAACTGGACCCTTGGGGGTTACCATTTGTGGTGGGGTCTAGGAACCGGGTGGGGTTTCCAGTTTGGGGGAATCTAGGACACCCGTGGTGGGTTACCAGTTGTGGTGGTGGATCTAGGACACCTATGGTGGGTTACCAGTTATGGTGGTGGATCTAGGACACCTGTGGTGGGTTACCAGTTTTGGTGGTGGATCTAGGACACCTGTGGTGGGTTACCAGTTGTGGTGGTGGATCTAGGACACCTGTGGTGGGTTACCAGTTGTGGTGGTGGATCTAGGACACCTGTGGTGGCTTACCAGTTATGGTGGTGGATCTAGGACACCTGTGGTGGGTTACCAGTTGTGGTGGTGGATCTAGGACACCTGTGATGGGTTACCAGTTGTGGTGGTGGATCTAGGACACCTGTGGTGGGTTACCAGTTGTGGTGGTGGATCTAGGACACTTGTGGTGGGTTACCAGTTGTGGTGGTGGATCTAGGACACTTGTGGTGGGTTACCAGTTGTGGTGGTGGATCTAGGACACTTGTGGTGGGTTACGAGTTGTGGTGGTGGATCTAGGACACCTGTGGTGGGTTACCAGTTGTGGTGGTGGATCTAGGACACCTGTGGTGGGTTACCAGTTAGGTGGTGGATCTAGGACACCTGTGGTGGCTTACCAGTTGTGGTGGTGGATCTAGGACACCTGTGGTGGGTTACCAGTTATGGTGGTGGATCTAGGACACCTGTGGTGGGTTACCAGTTAAGGTGGTGGATCTAGGACACCTGTGGTGGGTTACCAGTTATGGTGGTGGATCTAGGACACCTGTGGTGGGTTACCAGTTAAGGTGGTGGATCTAGGACACCTGTGGTGGGTTACCAGTTATGGTGGTGGATCTGGGGACACCTGTGGTGGGTTACCAGTTGTGGTGGTGGATCTAGGACACCTGTGGTGGGTTACCAGTTAAGGTGGTGGATCTAGGACACCTGTGGTGGGTTACCAGTTTAGGTGGTGGATCTAGGACACCTGTGGTGGGTTACCAGTTAAGGTGGTGGATCTAGGACACCTGTGGTGGGTTACCAGTTATGGTGGTGGATCTAGGACACCTGTGGTGGGTTACCGTTAAGGTGTTGGATCTAGGACACCTGTGGTGGGTTACCAGTTATGGTGGTGGATCTAGGACACCTGTGGTGGGTTACCAGTTAAGGTGGTGGATCTAGGACACCTGTGGTGGGTTACCAGTTGTGGTGGTGGATCTAGGACACCTATGGTGGGTTACCAGTTGTGGTGGTGGATCTAGGACACTTGTGGTGGGTTACCAGTTGTGGTGGTGGATCTAGGACACCTGTGGTAGGTTACCAGTTGTGGTGGTGGATCGAGGACACCTGTGGTGGGTTACCAGTTGTGGTGGTGGATCTAGGACACCTGGTGGGTTACCAGTTGTGGTGGTGGATCGAGGACACCTGTGGTGGGTTACCAGTTGTGGTGGTGGATCTAGGACACCTGTGGTGGGTTACCAGTTATGGTGGTGGATCTAGGACACCTGTGGTGGCTTACCAGTTATGGTGGTGGATCTAGGACACTTGTGGTGGGTTACCAGTTGTGGTGGTGGATCTAGGACACCTGTGGTGGGTTACCAGTTGTGGTGGTTGATCGAGGACACCTGTGGTGGGTTACCAGTTGTGGTGGTGGATCGAGGACACCTGTGGTGGGTTACCAGTTGTGGTGGTGGATCTAGGACACCTGTGTTGGGTTGCCAGTTGTGATGGTGGATCTAGGACACCTGTGTTGGGTTACCAGTTGTGATGGTGGATCTAGGACACCTGTGGTGGGTTACCAGTTGTGATGGTGGATCTAGGACACCTGTGTTGGGTTACCAGTTGTGGTGGTGAATCTAGGACACCTGTGGTGGGTTACCAGTTGTGGTGGTGGATCTAGGACACCTGTGTTGGGTTACCAGTTGTGGCGGTGGATCTAGGACACCTGTGTTGGGTTACCAGTTGTGATGGTGGATCTAGGACACCTGTGTTGGGTTACCAGTTGTGGTGGTGAATCTAGGACACCTGTGGTGGGTTACCAGTTGTGGTGGTGAATCTAGGACACCTGTGGTGGGTTACCAGTTGTGGTGGTGGATCTAGGGCACCTGTGGTGGGTTACCAGTTGTGGCGGTGGATCTAGGACACCTGTGTTGGGTTACCAGTTGTGATGGTGGATCTAGGACACCTGTGTTGGGTTACCAGTTGTGGTGGTGGATCTAGGACACCTGTGTTGGGTTACCAGTTGTGGCGGTGGATCTAGGACACCTGTGTTGGGTTACCAGTTGTGATGGTGGATCTAGGACACCTGTGGTGGGTTGCCAGTTATGGTGGTGGATCTAGGACACCTGTGTTGGGTTACCAGTTGTGGTGGTGGATCTAGGACACCTATGGTGGGTTACCAGTTGTGGTGGTGAATCTAGGACACCTGTGGTGGGTTACCAGTTGTGGTGGTGAATCTAGGACACCTGTGGTGGGTTACCAGTTGTGGTGGTGGATCTAGGACACCTATGGTGGGTTACCAGTTGTGGTGGTGAATCTAGGACACCTGTGGTGGGTTACCAGTTGTGGTGGGGGATCTAGGACACCTGTGTTGGGTTACCAGTTGTGGTGGTGGATCTAGGACACCTGTGGTGGGTTACCAGTTGTGGTGGATTCTTATTATTATTATTATTATTATTATTTTATTATTATTATTATTATATTATTATTATTATTATTATTATTATCATTATTATTATTATTATTATTATTATTATTATTATTATTATTATTATTATTATTATTATTGCCATTATTATTATTATTTTTATTATTATTATTATTATTATTATTATTATTATTATTATTATTATTATTATTATTATTATTATTATTATTACTCAACGCCTGTCTCAGTAAGCCAACCCTTCCACCTATCTCTCTCCCTTCCTCTTCCTCCTTGTCCTCCTTTCTCAGCCATGACATCAGTCATCTCTCTCTCTCTCTCTCTCACATTTCACCAAACTCGCCTAACACTTGACGTAAATTGTCTTCTACCGTTCTCTCCTCCCCTCCTCTTCTATTCTCCCGTTTATTGATTACTGCTGATTACTGTTTTTTATCTGTGTGTGTGTGTGTGTGTGTGTGTGTGTGTGTGTGTGTGTGTGTGTGTGTGTGTGTGTGTGTGTGTGTGTGTGTGTGTGGTGTGTGTGTGAGTGTGAGTGTGTGTGTGTGTGTGTGTGTGTGTGTGTGTGTGTGTGTGGGGGTGTGTGTGTGTGTGTGTGTGTGTGTGTGTGTGTGTGTGTGTGTGTGTGTGAGTGTGAGTGTGTGTGTGTGTGTGTGTGTGTGTGTGTGTGTGTGTGTGTGTGTGTGTGTGTTGTGTGTGTGGTGTGTGGTGTGTGTGTGTGTGTGTGTGTGTGTGTGTGTGTGTGTGTGTGTGTGTGTGTGTGTGTCCCCTCTTTATCCTGGTCTACCTCCCTCCAGGTGGTCTCTCCTGGTAGACTCCGTCCAGATAGACTCCCTCCTGGTAGACTCCCTCCTGGAAGAGTCCTCCAGGTAGACTCCCTCTAGGTAGACTCCGTCCAGGTAGACTCCGTCCTGCCTTAATGACCCTCGTGTAGTAGATAGACTTTAAACCCCATTAACCAACCAACCTCTCCTATTGTTTCTTGGCCCTTGTCATAACTGTTCGTGAAACTAATATTGAAACAAGTCGCTACGAGCACAAACAAAAACTTCGAGACAAGAGAAGCCAACCAAACGTGGGTAAAAAAAAATCTGAGATTCTATGCAGGAGATGGCTGCTGTCTTGATGGGGAAGCGCTAAACCCGTAGGGGAGGGGGGAATGCAATCAGAGTTGATACCAGGATATTGTTCCAGTTCCTTGGTTACAGTCAGGGTGTCAGGGGTTGACAGGTTAGGTACGCTGGACGACTGTGGTCAGATGTGTTATTACATGGTCAGGTTAAGAGTTCATATCTCTCTCTTTCTCTCTCTCTCCCATTTCTCACATACACACTCTCTCTTTCTCTCTCTCTCTCTCTCTCTCTCTCTCTCTCTCTCCTCCTCTCTCTCTCTCTCTCTCTCTCTCTCTCTCTCTCTCTCTCTCTCACTCGCCGTAAACAACACTGGACAAATCCCTCAACACCATTGGCTGTCAGCAGTGGCGGTATAGACGCGGCAAACAGCTCCCTGGGGTCATGGCTGGAGACAAAAAGGAGTCGGGATCCTGTACGAGGAATACACTCCTGGAGGTCTGAAGGAGGATCCCAGCTCCTCTCAGGGGAGTTATGAGGCTGATGGAACCCTTATCTCACCCCTTCCCTCCCCAGGGGGGAGATGGCTCCGTCCGAACACTGATAGGGGAGGGGGAAGACTTTTTCAGGGGGGTCGATGATTGGGGGGGGAGGGAGTTTGATCCTCTTTTTTCATTGTTGAGAAAACTCGATCCTTGGATGGTGTTTTTTTGATTTTGTTTCGGGGTTTTATCATTTTAATAAGAAAATATATAAGACGTAAGAAAGCCTGCAGAAGGGCCCTTTACTGGCCCATGTGGCAGGTCCAATCACTACTGGCCATGCTAGGAGGTCCAAGTCACTATGGCCATGCAAGGCAGGCCAAGTCCCTACTGGCCCATGCTAGGCAGGTCCAAGTCATCTACTGGCCCATTCTGGGCAGGTCCAAGCCACTTACTGGCTCATGCTAGGCAGGTCCAACTCACACCCACCTACAAAAGTCACCTAATGCCATGTCATCGGAATTTAGGGATGCTTAACGGACAGGTTAGTAGACAGAGTAGACCATCTATTTTTCAATCGGGCTGTGTCTATCTGGAGGGCATTCCGGGATCAATGCCCCCCTGGCCCAGTCCTTGACCAGGCCTCCCGGTGGATCAGGGACTGATCAACCAGACTATTATCACTGGCCGCACGTAGTCGAACGTACGAACCACAGCCCGGCTGATCCGGCACTGACTTTAAATATCTGTCCAGCTCCGTCTTGAAGACAACCAAGGATCTTCCTGTAATGCCCCTTATTGGTAGGTAAGACACATAGGCAACAGTTAGGCAACTTTATTTCGAAACGTTTCGCCTACACAGTAGGCTTCTTCAGTCGAATACAGACACACGCATACACACACACGAATACACATACACACACACACACACACACGGTTTCAGGGAAGGAAAATCCTGTGTCACAAACCTACTAGAGTTTTATGACAAGGTGACAGAAGTAAGACAAGAGAGAGAGGGGTGGATCGACTGCATATTTTTGGACTGCAAGAAGGCCTTCGACACAGTTCCTCACAAGAGGTTACTGCAAAAGCTAGAGGATCAGGCACACATAACAGGAAAGGCACTGCAATGGATCAGAGAATATCTGACAGGGAGGCAACAACGAGTCATGGTACGCGACGAGGGGTCAAGTGGGCGCTTGTGACAAGCAGGGTTCCACAGGGGTCAGTCCCAGGACCTGTGCTGTTTCTTGGGGATATGTGAACGACATAACGGAAGAGATAGACTCAGAAGTGTCTTGTTTGCAGATGATGTGAAGTTAATGAGAAGAATCAAATCGGACGAGGATCAGGCAGGACTACAAAGAGACCTGGACAGGCTAAAAGCCTGGTCCAGCAACTGGCTCCTTGAATTTAACCCTGCCAAATGCAAAGTCATAAAGATTGGGAAGGGCAAAGAAGACCGCAGACACAATATAGTTTAGATGGCCAAAGACTGCAAACCTCACTCAAGGAAAAAGATCTGGGGTGAGTATAACACCGAGCATATCTCCTGAGGCGCACATCAAAACAGATAACTGCTGCAGCATACGGGCGCATGGCAAACCTACGGATAGCGTTCCGATACCTCAGTAAGGATTCGTTTTTAAGGGCTCTGTACACCATCTACGTCAGGCCCATACTGGAGTAAAGCAGCCCCCAGTTTGGAATCCACACCTAGTCAAGCACGTCAAGAAATTAAGAAAGTGCAAAGGTTTGCAACAAGACTAGTCCCAGACTACGGGGATTGTCCTACGAAGAAAGGTTGAGGGAAATCGGCCTGACGACACTGGGGGACAGGGGGGTCAGGGGAGACATGATAACGACATATAAAATACTGCGCGGAATAGACAAGGTGGACAAAGACGGAAGTTCCAGAGATGGACACAGACACAAGAGGTCACAATTGGAAGTTGAAGACTCAGATGAATCAAAGGGAGGTTAGGAAGTATTTTCTCAGTCATAGAGTAGTCAGGCCTGGAATAGCCTAGAAAGTGATGTAGTGGAGGGGGGAAAACCATACATAGTTTTAAGGCGGGTATGATAAAGCTAAATGGGCAGGGGAGAGGGGACCTAGTAGCAATCAGCGAAGAGGCGGGGCCAGGAGCTGTGAATCGACCCCTGCAACCACAAATAGGTGAGTACACACACACACACACACCACACACAACACACCCCACACAAACACACACCACACACAACCACACTACACACAACACACCCCCACACACACACCCACACACACACAACACACACACACACCACATACACACACACACACAACACACCCACACACACAACACACACAACACACACCACACACACACACACACACACACACACACACACACACACAAAACACACACACACAACACACACAACACACACACACACACACACACACACACACACACACACACACTCTCGAACCATACAACCTATACACCATCCCAACACACACATACAATCCATACCCACAGCCTCCACCCAACACCGAGCTATAGAACCCCACAGTATGCCACCAGGTCTCCCACCCTCACAGGCCCCCCAAACCAGTGTTGGAAAGGAAACTGAAGGTATGGTACACAAACGCGATGGAATAACAAATAGTGGGAGGAGTGGCACGAAAGAGGTCAAAGAAGCATCACCGGACATCATACTCTCACAGAAACCAAGCTTACAGGTATGATAACAGATGCCATCTTGCCAACGGGATACCAAATCCTGAGGAAAGACGAGGGAACAGGGGGGTGGAGGAGGTCGTTTTCTGATCAAAAATCGCTGGAATTTTGATGAGCTGGGAGAGGAGATAGCGGAGAAGAAAGTGATTACATAGTGGGAACACTTTACTCTGGAGGTCCCAAGGTGGTAATAGCAGTGATGTATAACCCACCACAGAACAGCAGGAGCCAAGGCAAGAGTACGACGAGAGCAATAGAGCGATGGTTGACACACTGGCTAGAGTGGCCAGAAAGAGCTCATGCATGCAGGGGAAAGCTCCTGATCATGGGTGACTTTAACCACAAGGAGATCGATTGGGAGAACTTGGACCCACATGGGGGCCAAAATACATGGAGGGCTAAGATGATGGAGGTGGTACTGGAGAACTTCATGTAAACCCAAAACGTAAGGGACACTACAAAGAGAGAGAGGAGAGGATGAACCAGCAAGGCTGGACTTAGTATTCCCCCTTTAGTAGTGCAGATATCGAGGACATCAATAT
>NC_069473.1:27931690-27995779 GCF_026875155.1 Cherax quadricarinatus | reverse complement strand
GGGATAAGTGAATGTCAGTGTACAGTCGTCTGCATATGCATGTGATTCTGGGATGAGATGAAGAAGGTCGTTGAAGTAGACATTCCATAACAATGGTCCCAGCACGCTTCCTTGTGGAACGCTTGCCCCAATAGGATGTCTTGCTGATTCCGTTCCACTGAGAATTACCCTTAGAGATCTACCATGAAGGTAATCACTGAGGAGACATAGCGTAGAGCCTGCAATTCCCAGTGCTTGAAGTTTTGCTAAGAGGCCCTGGTGCCACACCCGGTCGAAAGCGCCAGCAATGTCCAGTGCTACCACACAGCTGACTTTGGATTCAACCAGTGACTGGTGACACTTAGTGGAGAGGTTTAACAACAGATCAGCAGCAGAGTAACCTTTCCTGAAGCCATATTGACGGTCACAGAGTAGTGAGTGGTAGTCAAAAAACTCTGTCATTTGTCTTGAGATTATTGTCTTAAGGATCTTACCAGTGATTGACAGCAGTGACACTGGTCTATAGTTGCTGATTTCTGCTCTGCTCTTATTTTTGCGAGCAGGGACTACATTTGCCTCTTTCCACAGAGAGGGCCATTTACACTGTACTAAGCAGTGCTGAAAGATGCGAGGTAGAGGTGCTGCTAGCTGGTGTGCACATCTCCTCAGCAATCTTGGGCTCAACTTGTCTGGGCCCACAGCCTTTTCTTGGTCAAGCGATTTAAGAAGGAAATGCACCTCCTCCTGCCTTATTGTCACCACTGACAGTTTTGACACAGTTCTTGCAGCTAGCCAAGGAGGGTCCCTTGCTGGATCAGGAACTTGCATTTTGGTAGCAAAGTGTTCAGCAAAGAGGTCCGCTTTCTCTTGATTACTAGTAGAGGTGGTCCCATCCTGTCGATTTAGAGGTGGAATGAGTTCATCAGGCAGATAACCTTGTCTGTCCTTGACCAGGGACCACCAGGTTTTGGAGCCTAGTCTACCTGATGCTAGCTTTCTTTTTGTGTCCACCTCCCATTTAGCAATGGCCCACTTTTGAACATCACCCATATGCCTACAGGCTTGCCTGTGCAAGTTCTTGTCATAGGTGGTAGGATGTCTCTTGTACCTTCGCCATGCTTTGTACTTAGCAGTAGCAGCCTCTCTACAACGAAAGCTAATCCAAGGCTGATCTGTAGGCTTTGTCACATATTGCCGGTGAGGAATGTGTTCTTGTTGTAGATTAAGGATGTGTCCAGTGAAGCTTTCACTTGTTGTCAACATCCCCTTGGAGAAGAGCATTCCAGTCGGTTGGTGGCGAGCTCAGAGCAAAGGCTGGCCCAATTACCTCTTCCCATAGCCAGGTGTGTGGACCTCCCACCTCGTTCTGTTGGGATCTTAAGTGTGGTAAAAACAGCATTGTGGTCAGACGATCCAACATAGCCGAGGGGTTGACAAGTGACTATGCCTTCTGCCAGATCACTCACTACTGGGTCAAGGGAGGAGCCAGAGATATGAGTAGGGAAATCAACAAAGTTTCTCATGTCAAACACTGCAAGAAGGTCATCAAAGTCCCTCTGTATAAGGTGTTGGTTGAGGTCACCAACAATTATAATATGTTGACAGTTGTGTTGTAGCAGAAGGGAGTCAATATTTTCCATTAGGAAGTTGATAGGGTCTCCGTGTTGCCACTGAGGTCTGTACATTGCACATGCTAGTACAGAGGTACTAGTGTTTCTCTCTCTCTCTATCTCTCCCTCTCTCTAACAAACAATATATTTTGATTTCTGTTGCTAATTTCTTTTTCCTAACCCGTTCCTCTTGGTCTTCGCGTACCTGTGGTATACTGTGGTATACCTGTGGTATACATGTGATATACCTGTGATATACATGTGATATACCTGTGGTATACCTGTGGTATACCTGTGATATACCTGTGATATACCTGTGGTATACTTGTTGTATACCTGTGGTATACCTGTGATATACCTGTGGTATACCTGTGGTATACCTGTGATATACATGTGATATACATGTGGTATACCTGTGGTATACCAGTGGTATACCTATGATGTATCTGTATCGGTTTCACTCAGTGTAGAGCTTTATCAAGTTACGTTTCAC
This sequence comes from Cherax quadricarinatus, assembly GCF_026875155.1. Taxonomy (NCBI): domain Eukaryota; kingdom Metazoa; phylum Arthropoda; class Malacostraca; order Decapoda; family Parastacidae; genus Cherax; species Cherax quadricarinatus. The sequence continues at coordinate 27,993,697 of NC_069473.1, read as the reverse complement.
TCAGTGTAGAGCTTTGTCAAGTTACGTTTCACTCAGTGTAGAGCTTTATCAAGTTACGTTTCACTCAGTGTAGAGCTTTATCAAGTTTACAGAGTGAATAGTGGATAGGTTGTGCGAGAAGTCAGATTAGATCTGGTTAGGTTAGGTTAGGTTAGGTTAGGTTAGGTTAGGTTAGGTTAGGTTAGGTTAGGTTAGGTTAGGTTAGGTTAGGTTAGGTTAGGTCAGGCCTAGAGCTTGGCTTTAGTCTAGGCTATATTTCAAACCCCACGCCACTAGCAAGGTTAGATTTCGGTTAGAATGTTTAGGCGAGGATAAACAAACGGAAGGCTCCCTCCCCACCCTCCTAGGCTCACGATAGTCTTGTAAAATAACCCTGAAATAAAGATAGCCATAGAGATAGAAAATTCGGAAGTGTGAAATAAAGTGAGAAAGCTCGAGAGAGAGAGAGAGAGAGAGAGAGAGAGAGAGAGAAAGAGAGAGAGAAGAGAGAGAGAGAGAGAGAGAGAGAGAGAGAGAGAGAGAGAGAGAGAAGGAGAGAGAGAGAGAAGAGAAAGAGAGAGAGAGAGTAGAGAGAGAGAGAAGAGAGAGAGAGAGAGAGAGAGAGAGAGAGAGAGAGAGAAAGAGATACCCTATATGGTATTTCACCTGCCTTCCTCTCTCTGTCTCTCTCTCTCCCGCCACTCAACCCTGATATGTATTCTCCCTTCTTTTGTCTCCCTGTTCTTGTCTGTCATTCACCCTTAACTGGCACTTTCTTTGTTTGTATTTTGTCGTTTATTTGTTAATACTGAACAGTGACTCGTGTGGCCTGAGGAGGGGGGAGGGAGAAGGAGGGGGGAAGGGAGAAGGAGGGGAGAGGGTAGGAGAGGAAGGGAGAAGGAGGGGGATTAACATCAGGGAGAAGAGAGAGAGAATGAGGGGAGCGTAGAGAGGGAAAAAAAAGGAAAAAAAGGGGGAGGGGGGAAGAGGGAGGGAGAAAAGGGGGGTTTTGGAAAAGGGGAAAAGGGCCAATAAAAAAAGGAGGAAAAAAAAGATTTAAAAAACCTTTTGGGGGGAAAATTTTAAGAGCTTAAATTTTAAAAAGGGTTTAAAGAAAAAATTTTTTTGAATTTTTTAAGGGGTTTTAAACCTTTTTTAATAAAAAATTTAAATACCCTTTTTAAGAGCCTTTTAAAAAAAATTTTAAAACCTTTAAAAAACCCTTTAGGGAAGGGGGAAAAAAGTTTCAAAATGCTTTTTTTTTTCCCAAAAATAATTTTTTTAAAGGGTATTTTTAAAAAGTAGTACCAAAAATTTCCTTAAGGAGTCTTTTTAATTTTCCCTTTTAAAATCCATTTTGGGGGTAGTTTTGGCTTTTTATTTTAAACCTCAATAACCCTTTCCAATAATTGGAAGGGCAGAAAGGAATTTCCCAACCAAAGTGGCTGTTTATTGGGGTCCCTTTTCATATCCACCTGGGATGGATGGCTATTTTATTGTGTACCTATATCCATCCTGTGGTTTGGTAGTGGTAGTTTTTTGTGTACCTCATATCCTCCGGTGGATTTTTTAAGGGGCCCTTTTTTATTGTGTACCCCCAAAACCATCCGGGGGAAATGGTAGTGGCTAGTTTATTTGGTACCCATACCCCACCCCTGGGGAAAGAAATGGCTGGTTTTTTGTGTTCCTCATATCTCCTGTGGATGGTAGGGGTAGTTTATTGTGTCCCCTAAATAATCCATCCTGGGGAAAGGTGGGGGCTGTTTATTGTGTCCTCAAACCATTTTGTGGATGGTAGGGGCTTTTTAAATTGTGAAACCCATTTTCCATCTGTGGTGGTAGTGGCGGTTTATTGTGTACCCAAAACCATCCTGTGGATGGTAGGGGCCCTAGTTTTTTGTGCCCTCATTCCACCCTTTGTGGATGGTAGTGGCTGGGGTTTTATTGTGTACCTCATACCCATCTTGGTGGGTATGGTAGTTTTTTGTGTACCTCATATCCTTCCTGTGGATGGTTTTGGGCTAGTTTATTGTGTACTCTATCCAAATGGGATTGTGTGCCTGTGGCTGGTTTTTTGTGTACCTCAAATCCATCCTGGGGGAGGGGAAGGGGCTAGTTTATTTGTCCCTCATACCAAACCTGTGGATGGAAGTTGGTGGTTTATTGTGTACCTCTTTACCCCATCCTGGGGAGGGTAGGGAGTTTTTTTGTGTACCTCAATCCATCCTTTTGGATGGTAGTGGCGGTTTATTTGTACCTCAATCCACCCTGGGGAGGGGTAGGGCCCGGGTTTTAAAGTTAAACCTCAACCCATCCTGGGGATGGAAAATTTGGCTGGTTTTTTGTTACCTCATATCCACCCTGTGGGGGAAAGGGGCCCTAGTTTATTGTGAAACCTCATACCCATCCTGGGGAAGGGGTTTAATAGGGGGTTTTTGTGTCCCTCAAACCCAAACCTGGGGATGGTAGTGGCTTTTTAAATTGTGTACCTCAATCCCCCTGGGGATGGTAGTGGCTGGTTTTTTGTGTACCTCAAAACCACCCTGTGGAGGGTTAGTGGTTTTTTTATTGTGTACCTCATATCCACCCTGGGATGGAAGTGGTTTTTTTATTGTGTCCCTCATACCACCCTGGGGGATGGTATTTGTTTGTTTTTTTGTGTACCTCTATCCATCCGGGGGAAAGGTAGTGGCTGGTTTTTTGGCACCTCTAATCCACCTTTTGGAATGGAAAGGGGAAGTTTTATTGGGGTACCTCATATCCATCCTGTGGTGGAGGGGCTGGTTTATTGTGTCCCTTTCATATCCACCCTGGGGGTTTGGAAAGTGGTGGTTTTTTGGTGTCCCTCATATCCACCCTTTTGGAGGGTAGTGGCTGGTTTATTGTGTCCCTTTCAACCCATCCTTGTGGGGGGAAGGGGCCCGGGTTTATTGTGTCCCCTCAAAATCCATCCTGTGGGGGTTAGTGGCTAGTTTATTTTTGTACCTCAAATCCATCCTGTGGTTTGGAAAGTGGCTTTTTTTTGGGTGTCCCTTTCAATCCTTTCCCTTTTAAAGGTAGGGGCTGGGTTTATTGTGTACCTCAACCAAAACCTTTGGTTTGGTATTTGGCCCGGGGGTTTTTTGGTACCTCATACCCCCTTCCGGGATGGTAGTGGCTGGTTTTTATTGTGTACCTCAAATCCACCCTGGGTTGGTTTTGGGCTTTTTATTGTGTACCTCATATCCATCCTGTGGTTTGGTATTTGGCTGGTTTTTTGTGTACCTCATACCCAACCCCCTTGTGGTTTGGAAAGTGGCTGTTTATTGTGTACCCCCTACCCCCACCCTGTGGAGGGTAGTGGTTTGGGTTTATTGTGTACCTAAACCATCCGAAGGGATGTAGTGGCTTTTAATTGTGTACCTCATTTCCATCCGGGGTTTGGAAGGGGCGTTGGTTTATTTTTGAAACCCCCTACCCAAATCCTTGTAATGTAGGGGCCCGGGTTTTTTGTGTACCCCTACCCAAACCCTGTGGATGGTAGTGGCTAGTTTATTGGGGTGTACCTCATATCCATCCGTGGATGGTAGGGGCTTTTATTGTTTACCTATATCCACCCCTGTGATGGTAGTGGCTATTTTAAATTGTGTACCTCATATCCACCCTGTGGAGGGATTTGGCTAGTTTATTGTGTCCCTCATATCCACCCTTTGGGGGGTGGTAGTGGCGGTTTTTTGGGTGTACCTCTTTATCCACCCCTGTGGAGGGTAGTGGCTAGTTTTTTGGTACCCTTTTCCCTTTCCTGTGGATGGAAAGTGGCTAGTTTTATTGTTTTTAACCTCATACCCCATCCTGGGGATGGTAGTGGCTATTTTTATTGTGTACCTCATATCCATCCGTGGTGGTTTGGGTGGTTTTTTGTGTCCCTCTTTAACCAAATCCGTGGAAAATGGTGGGTGGCTGTTTATTGGGGTACCCAAAACCCTTCCCCTGTGGAGGGTTTTGGGGGGCTAGTTATTTGGGGTACCTCATATCCATCCTTTTGGATGGAAGGGTTTAGTTTATTGTGTCCTCATATCCACCCCTGTGGAGGGTTTAGGGGGCAAATTTTAAATTGTGTACCCCCATATCCATCCTGTGGTTTAGTAGGGTATTTTAAATTTTTGTACCCCCATACCCAAACCTGGGGATTTAGGGGCTATTTATTGTGTACCTCATATCCACCCTGTGGATGGTAGGGCCCTAGTTTTTTGGGTGTACCTCATTTTTCCTCCTGGGGGAGGGTTTAGTGGCTGTTTATTGCTGTACCTTTTTCCCCCTGTGGAGGGAAGTGGCTTTTTAATTGTTGTACCTCAATCCATCCTGGGGGAAATGGTAGTGGCTATTTTATTGTGTACCTCAAATCCTCCTGTTTTTTGGTATGGCTGTTTTTTGTGTACCCCCATATCCATCCTTTTGGAGGGTTTTTTTGGCTATTTTATTGTGGAAAAACTAAATACCATCCTTGGAGGGAAAGTGGTTTAGTTTATTGTGAAACCTCATATCCACCCTTTTGGATGGTATGGCTATTTTTATTTTGTCCCCTCAAACCCAAACCGGGTGGATGGTATTTTGGCTAGTTTTTTTGGTTGTCCCCTCATATCCATCCGTGGAGGGGAGTGGCTAAGTTTTTTGTGTACCTATACCCAAACCTGTGGATGGTAGTGGCAAGTTTATTGGGTACTCAAACCTTTCCTGGGGGATGGTAGTGGGTAGTTTTTTTTGTGAAACCTCATACCCCTTCCTGTGGATGGTAGTGGCAAGTTTATTGTTTTCCCTCATTTTCCCAACCCTGTGGTTTGGTAGTGGCAATTTATTGTGTACCTCATATCCTTTCCTGTGGATGGTAGTGGCTATTTTTATTTGTACCCCCCATTTTCCTTTGGATGGGGTGGCTGTTTTTTGTGTACCTCATATCCTTTCCGGGGAGGGTTTATGGCTAGTTTTATTTGAAACCTCAAATCCACCCTTTGTGGATGGAAAGTGGCTATTTTAAATTGTGTAACCCATATCCTCCTTGGATGGTAGGGGGCCTTTTTAAAATTGGTTACCTCAAATCCATCCTTGGAGGGTAGTGGCTAGTTTATTGTGTACCTCTACCCATCCTTGGATGGTAGTGCCCTTTTTAAATTTTTGAACCTATACCCTTCCTGAGGTGGTAGGGGGCAAGTTTATTGTGTACCTCATACCCAAATCCTGGGGGGATGGTAGGGGGCTATTTTTATTGTGCCCCTCTACCACCCCTGTGGTTTGGTAAGGGGCATTTTTATTGTTTCCCTCATATCCACCTGTGGAGGGTTGGGGGTTTTTTTTATTGTGTACCTCATATCCATTGTATTAGGGGGCCCCTAGTTTATTTGACCTCATACCCCCTGGGAGGGAAAGGGTATTTTATTGTGTCCCTTCATACCCAATCCTGTGGATTTAGTGGTTTTAATTGGTCCCTAAATACCCATCCTGTGGATGGTAGGGGCTTTTTAAATTGGTACCTCATATCCATCCGTGGGGGTAGTGAGGCTATTTTTAATTGTGTACCCAATCCACCCGGGGGGGATATTTGTGGCTATTTTATTGTGTGCCCCCAAATACCCACCCCGGGGAAATGGTAGGGCTAGTTTATTGTGAAACCTCAACCATCCTTTTGGAAAGTAGGGGCTAGTTTTTTGGTACCTATTTCCATTTTTGGGGATAGTATTTGGCTAGTTTATTGGTACCTCATACCATCCTGTAAATAGAAGTGGCTATTTTTGTGTACCCTTTTCCCACCCTTTTGGATAGTAGTGGCTAGTTTATTGTGTCCCAATACCCAAACCTGTGGATTTAGTGGCAAATTTTAATTGTGTACCCCAACCCATCCGGGGAAATGGTATGGTTTTGTTTATTGGGACCCATATCCATCCTGTGGATGGTAGGGGCTAGTTTTTTGTGACCTATATCCATCCTGTGGATGGTAGTGGCTATTTTATTGTGACCCCCTACCCCATCCTGGGGATTTTAGGGCAATTTTAATTGTGTCCTCATTTCCATCCTGGGGATGAAAGGGGCCCCTATTTTTATTGTGTACCTCATATCCATCCTGTGGAGGGTAGTTGGCCCTTTTTAATTGGGGACCCCCAAATCCTTTCCTGTGGTTGGTAGTGGTTTATTTTAATTGGGTGCACCTCTTTCCCCCATCCTGTGGTGGTAGTGGCTAGTTTATTGTGCCCTCATATCCATCCTGTGGATGGTAGTGGCTAGTTTATTGTGCCCTCATATCCATCCTGTGGATGGAGTGGCTAGTTTATTGTGTACCTCATATCCACCCTTGGATGGTAGAGGCTAGTTTATTGTGACCTCTTTATCCACCCCTGTGGATGGTAGTGGCTAGTTTATTGGGACCTCATATCCATCCTGGGGAAAGGTAGGTAGTTTATTGTGAACCCCCAAAACCACCCTGTGGATGGTAGGGGCCGTTTTTTGTGACCTCAAAACCATCCGGGGGTGGTGTGGTTTTTTTTAATTGTGAACCTCATATCCACCCTGTGGATGGTAGTGGCTGTTTTATTGTTGTACCTCAAATCCTTTCCTTTTGGATGGTAGTGGGCTATTTTTATTGTGACCTCATACCCAAACCGGGTGGATGGTATGGCTAGTTTATTGTGACCTCATATCCATCCTGGGGAAAGTAGTGGCTAGTTTTTTTGTGTCCTTTCATATCCATCCTGGGAGGTAGTGGCTAGTTTATTGTGACCTCATACCCCACCCTGTGGAGGGTAGTGGCAAGTTTTTTTGTTTTACCTCAAAATCCCCCTGGGGAGGTATTTGGGCTAGTTTATTGTGACCCCCTACCCCTCCTGTGGGGGTAGGCTATTTTTTGTGACCTATACCCACCTGTGGAGGTAGTGGCTTTTTTATTGTGTCCCCTCATACCCCATCCTGTGGTTTGGTAGGGGTTAGTTTTTTGTGTACCCAAAACCACCTTTTGGTGGTAGTGGTGTTTATTGGTACCCATATCCATCCTGGGGATGGTATTTGGCTAGTTTTTTGTGTACCCATACCCATCCTGTGGAGGTTGTGGCTAGTTTTTTTGTGTACCCTTTCCTTCCGGGTGGAGGGGTTTTGGTTTAGTTTATTGTGTACCTCTTTTTTCCATTTTGGGGAAAGGGAAATGGCTATTTTTATTGTGTACCACTTTCCCCATCCTGTGGAGGGTTTAGTGGGCTATTTTATTGTGACCCATATCCATCCTGTGGATGGTAGTGGCTGGGTTTTTTGTGTACCCATACCCATCCTGTGGAGGGGAGTGGTTTGTTTTTTTGGGTTACCACTTTCCACCCTGTGGATGGTAGTGGCTATTTTATTGTGTCCCTTTCATACCCAACCTGGGGGATGGTAGGGCTAAAAATTTTTTTTTTTTATTGTGTACCTCAACCATCCGGGGATGGTAGTGGCGTTTTTTTGTGTACCTCATATCACCCTTGGAGGGTAGGGCTAGTTTTTGTCCCCCAAATACCCATCCTGTGGATGGTAGTGGCTTTTAAATGTGTCCCTCATATCCATCCTGGAGGGGTAGGGGGCTAGTTTATTGTGTCCCTATACCCCACCCGTGGAATGGTAGTGGTAGTTTATTGTGTCCCCAATATCCCCCTGGGGATGGTAGTGGATTTTAATTGGTACCTCATACCCTTTCCTTGGATGGTAGTGGTTTGGTTTTATTGTGTACCTCATATCCATCCTGTGGATGGTAGTGGCTGTTTTTTTGTGTCCCTCATATCCACCCTGTGGAGGGTATGGCTAGTTTATTGTGAAACCCAAAACCCATCTGGGGATGGTATGGCTGGTTTTTTGTGAAACCTCATATCCACCCTGTGGTGGAATTGGTAGTTTATTGGATTTACCCCCAACCCAAACCTGGGGAGGGTTGTGGCAAATTTATTGTTTTCCCTCATATCCCCCTGTGGATGGTAGGGGCCCTAGTTTATTGTGTCCCCTCAAAAACCACCTGTGGTGGTAGTGGCTTTTTATTGTGTCCCCTCATACCCCTTTCCCTTGGGGAGGGTAGGGGGCCCTAGTTTTTTGTGTACCCATACCCATCCTGGGGAAAGGTAGTGGTAGTTTTTGGGTACCCTACCCAAATCCTGTGGAGGTAGGGGCTATTTTAAATTGTTACCTCATATCCACCCTGTGGATGGTAGGGGCTAGTTTTTGTTAACCCTCTTATCCACCCTGTGGAGGGGTAGTGGCTATTTTTATTGTGTCCCTCTATCCATCCTTGGAGGGTAGTGGCTTTTTATTGTGTACCTCAAAACCAACCCTGTGGTTTGGTAGTGGCTAGTTTTTTGTGTCCCCTTCAAAACCCCCGTGGTTTGGTTAGGGGGTTTTTTTTAAAATTGTGAAACCTTTCAACCCTTTTCCTGTGGATTTTTAGGGGCTATTTTATTGTGTCCCTCATACCCCTCCTGGGGGTAGTGGCTAGTTTTTTTGTACCTCATATCCATCCTGTGGAGGGTAGTGGCTAGTTTATTGTGTACCCATACCCATCCGGGGAGGGTTTATTTGGTCTATTTTAAATTGTGTCCCTCATACCATCCGTGGATGGTAGTGGCTAGTTTATTGTGACCTCTACCTTTCCTGTGGATGGTAGTGGCTAGTTTTTTGTGTACCTCATATCCATCCTGGGGGAGGGTTTAGGGGCTGGGTTTATTGTGTACCTCATACCCCCTGGGGATGGTAGTGGCTATTTATTGTGTCCCTTTCTACCCAAAACATTAGATTGATATCAACATTTTCAGTTATCTTTACAAGCAAATTTGGGGAAAATTGTTTTAATGCAACTGGATTTTTATTTTCTTAAATAAGATATCTTGACTTTGTCACAAGTTATTATATTGCCCTATTTTCTGTATTCGTCAATAAGTGGAAAAATAACCCCAGAGTGCCCAAGATATGCCCATGTCCCTGGCCAATACCTTGTATTTTGTCTGAAAAACATCTCTGTGTTTGTAAAAACGGGCCCAAAGTACTGAAAAACCCCAAAACTTAAGCCGCCCTCTACAACATCAGCCGGGTTACGGGTAACCAACTTAAGCCTGCCCTCAAAACAACACCCGCCCGGAAACTTGTAACCAAGCTTAAGCCTAAACCACAAAAACATTATCAGTATTTTAAAACCAAGTTTAAAACCCTGGCCACTACAACACAGCCGGAAATTTGTAACCAAGTTAAGCCTCCCCCACTACAACTCAGCCAGTATTTGGGTAACCAAGTTTAAAGCTCCCAAACTAAAACCCTTAGTCATTTTTTGTAACCAAGTTAACCCCCTGGCCACTACAACACACCCGGGTACTTGAAACCCAAGTTTAAAGCCTCCCCATTTCCAAATCAGCCATTATTTGGGAAAACCCAAGCTTAACCCTGCCCCCCTACAACACTCAGTCAGTACTTGAAACCCAAACTTAAGGGGCCCAAACTACAACATAAGTCAGTATTTTTAACCCAAAGTTAACCCGGGCCACTACAACATCATCAAAACTTGAAACCCAAGTTTAAGGGCCTCCCCCCTTTACAACTTTTAAATTTCGGGATTTTTAACCAAGCAAAGCCGGGCCATAAGCATCAGCCCGGTATTTAAAAACCCAAAGCTTTTTAAAAGGCCCCCCCCACTACAACATCAGCCAGTACGTAACCAAGCTTAGGCCTGCCCAACTACAAATCACCAGTATTTGTAACCAAGTTTAAGGGGGCCACTATAACATCAGCCAGTATTGAAACCAAAACAAACCCTGGCCACTACAACATAAACCCAAAGAAACTTGTAACCAACCCTTAAAAATTGGCCACTAAAACCTTTCACCCAGTATTGAAACCCCAATTTAAACCCGGGCCACTACAACACCCGCCTTTTTTTAAAAAACCAAGTTTAAAGCCTGTCCACTAAAAACTTTCGCCGAAACTAGAAAACCCTTAAAGCCCGGCCATACAAAACCCAGCCATTACTTGTAAAACCAAACAAAAGGGCCTGGCCACAACAACATAAACCCAGTACTTGAAAACCAAAAAAAAGCCGGGGCCACAAAACATAAAGCCCATTTAACTTGTAACCAAACATAAGCCGGCCCTCTACAACATCACCCCAGCCCCGTTTTTTTAACCAAACGAAACCCTGGCCACATAACATCCCAGTATTTGAAACCAAGTTTTAACCCTTGGCCCAATACAAAATCATCGGGAAATTTTGTAACCGGGCCACTACAAAAATCGCCCAAGATTTGAAACCCAAGCTTAAGCCGGGCCCTACAACATCATTTCTTTAATTTTGTAACCAAGCTTAAGACTTTCACTACAAATCGCCCAGTACTTGTCCCCTGGCCATTTCCCAACATACCCAGCACTTGTAACCAACTTAAGCCGGGCCCAAACTAAAACATCGGGCCGTACTTTTAACCAATTTAAATCCCGGGCCATTTAAAACATCAGCCAGTACTTGTAACCAAGCTTAACCCTTGGCCACTACAACTTTGCCAGTATTTGAAACCCAAAAGCTTAAGCCTGGGCCACTAAACTTCATTTTATTTAAAACCCAAGCTTAAGTCTGGCCATTTAAAACACAGTCGTACTTGAAAACCAAGCTTAAGATGGCCACTACAAAAATCGGGCAGTATTTCAAACCCAAAACATAAGTCTGGCCACTACAAAAACACCTTTTATTTGGGAACCAAGCTTAGGCCGGGCCCACTACAACATCATCAGTACTTTTTAACCAAGCTTAAAAACTGGCCATTAACAACATCGCCCAATTTACTTGTAAACCAAACATAGGGGGCCCCAACTAAAACCCATCAGCCCAGCCTTGAAACCCAAAGCTTAAGCCTGGCCACTACAAAAACAGTCATTTCTTGAAACCCAAAACATAACCGGGGGCCCACTACAAAAACAGTCATTTCTTTTTCCCCAAGCTTAACCCGGCCACTACAACATCAGCCATTCTTGTAACCAAGCAAAAGGGGGGCCCACTCCCAAAAACGTCATATTTGGTCGAAATGGGAAACGGGGCCCTAAAACATCACCCGCACTTGAAACCAAGCTTAAGCCGGGCCACTACAACATCATCAGTATTTGGAAACCCAAACAAAAGCCTGGACACAACAAAAAGGGCAGTCTTGGAACCCAAGCGCCCCCTTTGGCCCACTACAACATCAGTCAGTATTTTGAAACCCAAGTTTAAAGGGCCTGGCCACTGCAACTTCAGTAAATTAAAATTGGGAACCAAATTTAAGTTTGGCCCACTAAAAACATCAGTCAGTACTTGTTCCCGGGCCACTACAACTTTAAGCCCTTTTATTTTGTAACCAAACTTAACCCTTGGCCATTTAAACCTCTGTAATTAAAAACCCAAGGGCCTTAAGCCGGCCACTAAAACATCAGCGGGTAATGGCCCCAAGCTTAAGATTTGGTCACTACAACATCTTCAGAACTTTTTACCGGGCCACTACAACATCGTCAGTACTTGAAACCCAAAGTTTAAACCCTGGCCCTACAACATCAGTCAGTAATTGAAACCCAAGCAAAGAGGGCCCACACAAATCAGACGGGAAAATTTTTAAACCGGGGGCCAAACTACAAAAACAGTCATTTCCTTGTGACCAAGCTTGGCCTGGCCACTAAAACATCATCAGTAATTGTAAAACCAAGTAAAAACGGCCAAACTACAACATCATTTCAGAAATTTGGAAAACCCAAAGCTTAAGACGGGCCACTACAACATCAGTCAGAAATTTTAAAACCAAGCTTAAGGGGGGCCACAACAACATCAGCCCAGACTTGAAAAACCAAGCTTAAGCCGGGAACAAAAAAACTCATAGAAAACTTGTAACCAAGCTAAAAACCGGGGCCCACTACAACATCAGTCTTTAATGTAACCAAGCTTAAAAATTTGGGCACCACAAAAATCAGTCAGTATTTTTGTAACCAAGTTTTAACCCTGGCCACTAAAAACATCAGTCAGAAACGTAACCTTGCCACTACAACATCATTTCAGAAATTGCAACCAAGCTTAGGGGGGCCCAACAAAAATCACTTTACTTGCAACAAGCTTACAAACGGGGCCACTAAACATCAGCCGTATTTTGAAACCCAAAGTTTAAAAGGGCCCGGCCACTACAACATCGTCACATTTTTCCCAAAACCCAAACCCGGGGCCACTCCCAAAATCAGCCAGTACTTGTAACCAAGCTTAAGTTTGGCCATAAAACTTCAGTCGTATTGTAACCAAGCTTAAGCCTGGCCCTACAACATCACCCCAAAATTTTTCCCAAAGCCTAAGCCTGGAAATAAACATCAGGGGGCCTCTTGAACCAAGGGGGTTTTTTTAACCTCCCACTAAAAACTTTTCCCAACCCAATTTTTGTAAAAAAATCTTTTAAAGCCCCCAAAAATCCAATTTTCCCATCGTACTTTAAACCAATTTTAAAAAACCTTGCCCTCCCCAACATCCGGTCATTACCTTTAACCAAAAAAACTTTTTTTTGCCCCTAAAAACTCATTTTTCCTATTTAACCCTTTAAAACCCCGGGCCCTTTTAAAAACCCTAAAGCCCTTTTAAAACCCCCCTTTAAATAATTTTTCCCATTTAAAACTTCATCGGGTTCCCTTTTGTAAAAAAGGGAATTAACCTTGGCCAAATTTTCCCATAAGGGAGATTTTAACCAAGTTTAACCTGCCCCCCAAAACAACTTTTAGCCCATTTTGAAAACCAAGCCAAGCCTGGCCAAAACAACTGGGGCCTTACTTGTTAAACCAAAGTTAACCCTGGACCCCCTTTCTTAACTTTGAAAAAACCTTTTTAAAGGGGCCCCTTAAACCCCTTTCATTCTTTTGGGAAAGGGTTGCTGCCCCCAAACCCCAAAAAAGTCCTTTTCCCCCTTTTGATGGCCTACAACTCATTTTAATTTAAAAGTTGGGGGATGGCCACTCCAACTTCAGAACTTGAACCAAATTAACGGGCCCACTCCCAATTTTTTCCAAGTAGAATTTTTAACCCCAAGCCCTTAAACTGGAATCAAACCCTATACTTTTTTTCCAGGGGCAAGATTTGGTCACTCAAACCCATAAAGTCAGTTTTTTTTTAAAACCCAAAAAAGGGCCAAGACGGGCCCCTTTAAACCAGTGTTTTAAACCCAAACTTAAACCCCCCTTTGGCCATTTAAAACTTTCCGTCAGTACTTGTACCAAGGCCTTTTAAACCCGGGGCCATTTTCAACATTAGTGTCGGAAAACCCAAAACCCTTTAAAAATTTAAGTAAATAAAAAAATTTTTTAAGGTGGTCCCCCTTTAATTTTACAAAAAATTTTTAAAAAATTGGTTAACCCAAGAACCGGACTCCAAAATCAGTATTTTCTTTAACCAAGCTTAAAAAGGCCCCCTTTTTAAACCCAGTTTTTAATTTAAAACCAAGTTAAGGGGCCCTAAAAATTGGGGTCGGGTTATTGGGGGTAAACCCAAGCTTGGCCTGGAAAAATGGGGGTTACTTTGCCAACTTAAATAAAAATAGGAAAAGGAAAAAATAAAAAATTTCACAGACCAAAGACCTTAAAAACCTTAAAAACCCAAACCTTTAACCCGGGAAATTTTTTCCAGTTTTAAAAAAGGGAGGGAAAAAATTTTAGTAAAAATTAATTTGGGGGAAGAGGTCTTTTGAAAACGAAGGTTAATTTTTTCACCCCCTTTTTCCAATCCCTGTTTTTTAAATCCCCTTACCCTTTTTTTCCCAAAACCCGGGAAAATTTTTTGGGTTGGCCCCTACCATTTACCTGTCCCTTTTGCTTTTTTTATTTTTTTTTAAAAGGGGTCCCTTTTTAAGTAAATTAAGGGACAAAGAGCCCCTACCTTTTTATTTGGCAATAAATTTTTCCTTACCCCCTTTCCTAAAAATTTGGGGGCCTATTATTACCTTTTGGGTATTTTTTTATTATTTTCTTTTAGGGGTTTAAAAACCCGGGAACCTTTAACAGCGGGCATAGGGTTTTTAGTTACCGGGTTTTAAAACCTTTCTTCCCCCAAAGAAAAGGGAAAAGTTTCCATGACTTAACTGCTGCAAATTGGGGGATTTTATTACCGGGTTTTGCCCTTTATTCTTAAATGAAATTTTATTATTTGGTGTGCCCCTTTCTCGGGAAATTTTTAAATTATTAACGGGGATTAAAATTTTTTTCCCAATTGAAAGGGGGGTTTTTTTCCCCTTGGGTTTCTTAAAAACGGGCCAAAAAATTGAAATATTCCTGGGTGACTTTAACCAGAAAGCCAAAAAATGGAAAATTTAATTTCCCTAAAAGTCCCTTAACTGTTTGGGCCTTTTAAAATTTCCCCATGGTGATTTCCTATTTCCACAATTTGGGGGAAAAAGGTTACCTTTTAAAAACTTTTTTATCCCTCTGAAAAATTTAAACCCAAACCCGACCCCTGTAAGGGGAAGGGGAAATTAATAGTTTTTGGTGACGTTACCCCTCGGAGGTACATGACCCCCCCCCTTAAACCTTTACCTTTTTGGCTTTTAAAATGAAAAAAATTCCCGGTGACCTTTTGTTTCCAGGTTAGAAGGGAAAAAATAAAGTTTAAGCTTTAATTAAGGCCCACAAACCCTTTCCCAACCAAATTTAGCAAAAAACTTAAAGCTTCTTTTTCTTTTTCCCCTTTGTAATTTTCTATTTTTTTTTGTTTTAAACAAGGGGGAAAAAAAATTTTTTTTTTTTTATATGGGTTTGAAATGAATTTTAATAAGGGGTTTAGGTTTTGAAATAAAAAAGATTTAAAGTTAATGAGTTAGGCATGTCCCGACTTTTGAATTAAAACCACGCCCAGTTAAGGAAATACATCAATGTTCCTACACTGAAACAAATCTCAACGCCCATCTTATTCCTGCATGGGCAATTAGCATAATAAACATTAAAAGACTCTCCTTTCTTTTTCCCCTTTTCCTGCTCATTCTATTTTTCTACAAAACCTATCCGCTTTATCACCCAAGGTCCCTGGCTTTTATATCTATCTCGTTCTTATTATTACTATTTTCCCCTAGAAACTCGTAATATTACTACACTGGGACTTCACGTTTTCCTGCCAAAACCCAAATACCACTAACTATTCCTAGTTTAAAGTCCTAACTGCTCCCCCCTGAAAGTTGCCAGTGCTCCCACCCCACACCTAGATAAGTGAACCCCATCCTAGCATACATGTCATTTCTGCCATAGAAGAGGTCCCAGTTGTCAATGAATGTTACCGCATTTTCCTTACAGTATTTGTCCACCAGCAATTGACACCATTGCCCGGGACAACCATTCACTTCCAACTCCCCTCCTTGGCAAAATACCACATATGAGAGGGTTCCCACCCTTACTTCTAATTATTCTATTGCTGACCTATACCTGCTAATCAGGTCCTCACTCCTACGTCTGCCAACATCGTTGCCTCCAGCACTGAGACAGATAATAGGATTCTCCCATTACCTCCCATTACTACAACATCAGTCAGCACTTGTAACCAAGCTTAAGCCTGGCCACTACAACATCAGTCAGTACTTGTAACCAAGCTTAAGCCTGGCCACTACAACATCAGTCAGTACTTGTAACCAAGCTTAAGCCTGGCCACTACAACATCAGTCAGTACTTGTAACCAAGCTTAAGCCTGCCCACTACAACATCAGTCAGTACTTGTAACCAAGCTTAAGCCTGGCCACTACAACATCAGTCAGTACTTGTAACCAAGCTTAAGACTGGTCACTACAACATCAGTCAGTACTTGTAACCAAGCTTAAGCCTGGCCACTACAACATCAGTCAGTACTTGTAACCAAGCTTAAGCCTGCCCACTACAACATCAGTCAGTACTTGTAACCAAGCTTAAGCCTGGCCACTACAACATCAGTCAGTACTTGTAACCAAGCTTAAGCCTGCCCACTACAACATCAGTCAGTACTTGTAACCATGCTTAAGCCTGGCCACTACAACATCAGTCAGTACTTGTAACCAAGCTTAAGACTGGCCACTACAACATCAGTCAGTACTTGTAACCAAGCTTAAGACTGGTCACTACAACATCAGTCAGTACTTGTAACCAAGCTTAAGACTGGTCACTACAACATCAGTCAGTACTTGTAACCAAGCTTAAGCCTGGCCACTACAACATCAGTCAGTACTTGTAACCAAGCTTAAGACTGGCCACTACAACATCAGTCAGTACTTGTAACCAAGCTTAAGACGGTCACTACAAACATCAGCCCAGTACTTGTAACCAAGCTTAAGACTGGTCACTACAACATCAGCCCAGTACTTGTCCCAAAGCTTAAGCCTGGCCACTACAACATCAGTCAGTACTTGTAACCAAGCTTAAGCCTGGCCACTACAACATCAGTCAGTACTTGTAACCAAGCTTAAGCCTGGCCACTACAACATCAGTCAGTACTTGTAACCAAGCTTAAGACTGGTCACTACAACATCAGTCAGTACTTGTAACCAAGCTTAAGCCTGGCCACTACAACATCAGTCAGTACTTGTAACCAAGCTTAAGCCTGGCCACTACAACATCACATTACTTGTAAACCAAGCTTAAGCTGGCCACTACAACATCAGTCAGTACTTGTAACCAAGCTTAAGCCTGGCCACTACAACATCAGTCAGTACTTGTAACCAAGCTTAAGATAGATATAGAGAGAGACAAAATAACACACATCTACACAGACCACAGACTAGAACCGTAATTAACCTAATCACTTAACCACTGGTTAGATTAACCAGTTAAAGGGAGAATAGGGAGGAGAGGAAGGAGGGGGAGGTGGTGGTGGTGGTGGGGGCGTGAGCAGTCTAATTGCCCAACGAAGGTGTAATTGTTCCCCCCCCCTCTCCCCTGTCTGTCTCTTCCCCTTTCCTCTCCCATACCCTGATCACATTGGGATTGTCTGACCTTTACACTGCTCCCTGATTGCTTACCTGAGTCGCAAGTAGCTACCTGGGTGACCTTACTGCTGGCAGGTGAGGGACTAGTAGTTACCTGGGTGACCTTACTACTGGCAAGTGAGGGAATAGTAGTTACCTGGGAGACCTTACTGCTGGCAGGTGAGGGACTAGTAGTTACCTGGGTGACCTTACTACTGGCAAGTGAGGGGGATAGTAGTTACCTGGGAGACCTTACTGCTGGCAGGTGAGGGACTAGTAGTTACCTGGGTGACCTTACTACTGGCAAGTGAGGGGATAGTAGTTACCTGGGTGACTTTACTGCTGGCAAGTGAGGGATAGTAGTTACCTGGGTGACTTACTGCTGGCAAGTGAGGGGATAGTAGTTACCTGGGTGACTTTACTGCTGGCAAGTGAGGGGATAGTAGTTACCTGGGTGACTTTACTGCTGGCAAGTGAGGGGATAGTAGTTACCTGGGTGACTTTACTGCTGGCAAGTGAGGGGATAGTAGTTACCTGGGTGACTTTACTGCGGCAAGTGAGGGGTAGTAGTTACCTGGTGACTTTACTGCTGGCAGTGAGGGGATAGTAGTTACCTGGTGACGTTACTCCTGGCAAGTGAGGGGATAGTAGTTACCTGGGTGACGTTTACTCCGGCAAGTGAGGGATAGTAGTTACCCTGGGTGACGTTACTCCTGGCAAGTGAGGGGATAGTAGTTACCTGGGTGACGTTACTCCTGGCAAGTGAGGGGATAGTAGTTACCTGGGTGACGTTACTCCTGGCAAGTGAGGGGATAGTAGTTACCTGGGTGACGTTACTCCTGGCAGATGAGGAGCTTGTAGCTACCTGGGTGACCTTACTGCTGGCAGGTGAATGCAAGTAGCTACCTGGGTGACCTTACTGCTAGCAGGTGAGGGACTAGTCAGTAGTGAGCATAGTAAGGTCAGCTAGCACCTGCCTACCAATAGCTAACTATCGCTGTCTTCTAGACTCTTACTAGTATGGAGTTAGTGTTCTATTTTTGTGTTTGTGGATTAACGAAGGAGGAGAAGAAATAATGATGATGATGATGATGATGATGATGATGATGATGATGATGATGATGATGATGATGATGATGATGATGATGATGATGATGATGATGATAATATGTGATGATAAATAATGATGATGATGAAAGAATGATGATGATGATGATGATGATAGATGATGATGATGATGATGATGTAATGATGATGATGGTAATGAGCAAGAAAAATGCTATCACAAGATCCTTAACCAAAACACTTAAGAGTCTCCTTCCTCGGATCAGACCTAAAAAAGCCCCCCTCCAAGGTCCCAGGAGGGGGGGCTGGAAAAACTAAAAGTCCCCCACGGTGATACAGTCCCCCTACAAGAGAAAAGTCCCCCCTCCTCCCCCCCCACTGGTGACTTACTGCCCCAGTCAGGAAATAAAGTCGGCATTACCAAGAAATGGGCAGGAATGAGAAAATATCTGCCCATTACTACCCCGGAGCCACACAGATTCCCATTCCCTGAAGTGTATTGCCCCTTCCCTCACTCCTAGCTCGCCCCCTCTACCCATTTACCTTTCCCTCTACCTATTTCTCTTCCTCTATACCCATTTCCCTTCCCCTCTACCCATTTCTCCAACTCTACTCATTTCTTTTCCCCTCTACCCATTTCTTTCCCCTCTACCCATTTTCCCCTCTACCCATGTTCCCCTCTACCCATTACTCTTCCCCTCTAGCTATTACTCTTCCCCTCTAGCTATTACTCTTCCCCTCTACCCATTACTCTTCCCCTCTACCCATTACTCTTCCCCTCTACCCATTACTCTTCCCCTCTACCCATTACTCTTCCCCTCTACCCATTACTCTTCAACTCTACCCATTACTCTTCCCCTCTACCCATTACTCTTCCCCTCTACCCATTACTCTTTCCCCTCTACCCATTATTCTTCCCCTGTACCCATTTCTCTTCCCCTCACCATCCATCCATCCATTCCCCCACAATCCCTCTACCATCCATTACCCTCTCCCACTTACCCATTTCCCATTTTCCCAAGTTACTCATTCACCAAATTCCAACCAGACTGTCCCACTCACCCATTTCCCCGCCCTACCCACTCGCCCATTTCCAACCAACTTACCTCCCCCACTCACCCATTTCCAGCAATCTTACTTCCTACCACTCACCCATTTCCAACCATTTTACCTCCCCCATCTCACCCATTTACATCCATCTTAACTCCCCTTTCTCCCACTCCCATTCCCTCACTTTCATTCCCCTCCCTCCCTTATTTTCTCTAAATACCATTTCTATGAGATTATTTTCTCTTTACGTACGACCTCTCTCCCCACCCTTCCCTCTCTCCTCACTCCTTCCTCTCTCCCTCTCTCCCTCTCATCCCGCTTCCCTCTCCCTCTCTCCCCTCTCCCTCTCTCCCCTCTCCCTCTCTCCCCTCTCCTTTCCTCGATCTCAGGAATTTTAATTACGAGTGTGAGAGAGAGAATATTATTCAAACCTGGATATTGTCTGTTCTTCACAGTGTACACGAAGGTGGTGGTAGTAGTAGTAGTGGTAGTGGTAGTAGTGGTAGTAGTAGTGGTAGTGGTAGTAGTAGTGGTGGTAGTAGTAGTAGTGGTAGTGGTAGTGGTGGTAGTAGTAGTAGTAGTAGTGGTGGTAGTAGTAGTAGTAGTGGTGGTAGTAGTAGTAGTGGTAGTGGTAGTAATGGTGGTAGTAGTAGTAGTAGTGGTAGTGGTAGTAATGGTGGTAGTAGTAGTAGTAGTAGTAGTAGTAGTAGTAGTGGTAGTGGTAGTAATGGTGGTAGTAGTAGTAGTAGTAGTGGTAGTAGTAGTAGTAGTAGTGATAGTGGTAGTAATGGTGGTAGTAGTAGTAGTAGTGGTAGCAGTAATAGTAGTAGTAGTGGTAGTGGTAGTAATGGTGGTAGTAGTAGTAGTAGTGGTAGTAGTAGTAGTAGTAGTAGTAGTGCTAGTGGTAGTAATGGTGGTAGTAGTAGTAGTAGTAGTAGTAGTAACGGTAGTAGTAGAAGTAGTAGTAGTGGTAGTGGTAGTAATGGTGGTAGTAGTAGTGGTAGTAGTAGTAGTAGTAGTAGTAGTAGTAGTAGTAGTGGTAGTGGTAATAATGGTGGTAGTAGTAGTAGTAGTGGTAGTAGTACTGGTAGTGGTAGTGGTAGCAATGGTGGTAGTAGAAGTAGTAGTAGTAGTGGTAGTGGTAGTGGCAGTAATGGTAGTAGTAGTAGTAGTACTGGTAGCAGTAGTAGTAGTAGTGGTAGTAGTAGTAATGGTGGTAGTAGTAGTAGTAGTGGTAGTAGTAGTAATAGTGGTAGTAATGGTGGTAGTAGTAGTAGTAGTGGTAGTAGTAGTAATAGTGGTAGTAATGGTGGAAGTAGTAGTACTAGTGGTGTAGTAGTAATAGTGGTAGTAATGGTGGTATTAGTATAGTAGTGGGTAGTAGTAGTAATAGTGGTATAATGGTGGTTTTTGTAGTACTAGTGGTATAGTAGTAATAGTGGTAGTAATGGTGGTAGTAGTAGTAGTAGTGGTAGTAGTAGTAATAGTGGTAGTAATGGTGGTAGTAGTAGTACTAGTGGTAGTAGTAGTAATAGTGGTAGTAATGGTGGTAGTAGTAGTACTAGTGGAAAGTAGTATTTAATAGTGGTAGTAATGGGGTAGTAGTAGTACTAGTGGTGGGTATAGTAATAGTGGTAGAAAAGGTGGTAGTAGTAGTACTAGTGGTAGTAGTAGTAATAGTGGTAGTAATGGTGGTATTTATAGTACTAGTGGTAGTAGTAGTAATAGTGGTAGTAATTGGTGGTAGTAGTGTGTAGTGGTAGTAGTAGTAATAGTGGTAGTAATGGTGGTAGTAGTAGTAGTAGTGGTAGTAGTAGTAATAGTGGTAGTAATGGTGGTAGTAGTAGTACTAGTGGTAGTGGTACTAGTAGTATTTTCTCTATAAAAATTGATGTTAGGTAATGTCATAGGAAGTAAGTGACTGAGTGTATGCTCCCTGCCATACTGGTAGTGTTATTGGAGGGTAGGGAGAGAACCTCTTGCTACTCTAATCCAGCCTCTTCTGTTTAAAGAGCCTAGAGCTATCTTCCTTTCTCTCAGTTTGTCTGGGTTAATGAATTTTCTTGTGTCCTCTTTCTACTCTCTCTCTCTCTCTCTCTCTCTCTCTCTCTCTCTCTCTCTCTCTCCTCTCTCTCTCTCTCTCTCTCTCTCTCTCTCTCTTCTCTCTCTCTCTCTTCTCTTTTCCTCTCTCTCTCTCTCTCTCTCTCCTTTCCCCTTTTTTCAAATTCAAATTCAAATTCAAATTCAAAGTTTATTCTCTATAAAGATTACAATGTTGAATTTACAGAATTTGGTTGTTGTGTAGTTTATATGTAGTTAAATAATGATTACAGAGTGTACCACTAGAACACCTAGCATGGCTAGGTATTACAGAGTGTACCACTAGAACACCTAGCATGGCTAGGTATTACAGAGTGTACCACTACAACACCTAGCATGGCTAGGTATTACAGAGTGTACCATACAACACCTAGCATGGCTAGGTATTACAGAGTGTACCACTAGAAACCTAGCATGGCTAGGTATTACAGAGTGTACCACTAGAACACCTAGCATGGCTAGGTTTACAGAGTGTACCACTAAAAACACCTAGCTGGCTAGGTATTACAGGTGTACCACCTAGAACACCTAGCATGGCTAGGTATTACAGAGTGAAACCACTAGAACACCTAGCATGGCTAGGTATTACAGAGTGTACCACTAGAACACCTAGCATGGCTAGGTATTACAGAGTGTACCACTAGAACACCTAGCATGGCTAGGTATTACAGAGTGTACCACTAGAACACCTAGCAGGCTAGGCATTACAGAGTGTACCACTAGAACCCCTAGCATGGCTAGGTATTACAGAGTGTACCACTAGAACACCTAGCATGCTAGGTATTACAGAGTTACCACTAAAAACACCTAGCATGGCTAGGCATTACAGAGTGTACCACTAGAACACCTAGCATGGCTAGGTATTACAGAGTGTACCACTAGAACACCTAGCTGGCTAGGTAATTACAGAGTGAAACCACTAGAACACCTAGCATGGCTAGGTATTACAGAGTGTCCCACTACAACACCTCCCATGGCTGGGCATTACAGAGTTTTACCACTAGAACCTAGCATGGCTAGGTATTACAGAGTGTACCACTAGAACACCTAGCATGGCTAGGTATTACAGAGTTACCACAAGAACACCTAGCATGGCTAGGCATTACAGAGTGTACCACAGAACACCTAGCATGGCTAGGTATTACAGAGTGTACCACTAGAACACCTAGCATGGCTAGGTATTACAGAGTGTACCATAAAAACACCTAGCATGGCTAGGTATTACGGGAGTGTACCACTAGAAACCTAGCATGGCTAGGTATTCCCAGAGTGTAACCACTAGAACACCTAGCATGGCTAGGTATTACAGGTGTACCACTAGAACACCTAGCATTGGCTGGGCATTACAGAGTGTACCACTAGAACACCTAGCATGGCTAGGTATTACAGAGTGTACCATTTACAACACCTAGCATGGCTAGGCATTACAGAGTGTACCACTAGAACACCTAGCATGGCTAGGCATTACAGAGTGTACCACTAGAACACCTAGCATGGCTAGGCATTAAGAGTGTAACCACTACAACCCCTAGCATGGCTAGGCATTACAGAGTGACCACTACAACACCTAGCATGGCTAGGCATTACAGAGTGTCCACTAGAACACCTAGCATGGCTAGGCATTACAGAGTGTACCACTACAACACCTAGCATGGCTAGGTATTACAGAGTGTACCACTAGAACACCTAGCATGGCTAGGTATTACAGAGTGTACCACTACAACACCTAGCATGGCTAGGTATTACAGAGTGTACCACTAGAACACCTAGCAGGCTAGGTATTACAGAGTGTACCACTAGAACACCTAGCAGGCTAGGCTTTTAAAAGAGTGTACCACTAGAACACCTAGCATGGCTAGGCATTACAGAGTGTACCACTAGAACACCTAGCATGGCTAGGCATTACAGAGTGTACCACAAAAAACACCTAGCATGGCTAGGTATTACAGAGTGTACCACTAGAACACCTAGCAGGCTAGGTTTTTACAGAGTGTACCACTACAACACCTAGCATGGCTAGGTATTACAGAGTGTACACTAGAAAACCTAGCATGGTAGGTATTACAGAGTGTACCACTACAACCCCCTAGCATGGCTAGGTATTACAGAGTGTCCCAAACTACAACACCTAGCATGGCTGGGTATTACAGAGTGTACCACTACAACACCTAGCATGGCTAGGTATTACAGAGTGTACCACTAAAACACCTAGCATGGCTAGGTATTACAGAGTGTAACCACTAGAACCCCTGCATGGCTAGGTATTACAGAGTGTACCACTACAACACCTAGCATGGCTAGGTATTTACAGAGTGTACCACTAGAACCCCTAGCATGGCTAGGTATTACGAGTGTACCACTAGAACACCTAGCATGGCTAGGTATTACAGAGTGTACCACTACAACACCTAGCATGGCTAGGTATTACAGAGTGTACCACTAGAACACCTAGCATGGCTAGGTATTCAGAGTGTACCACTACAACACCTAGCATGGCTAGGTATTACAGATTTGTACCACTAGAACACCTAGCATGGCTAGGTATTACAGAGTGTACCACTACAACACCTAGCCATGGCTAGGTATTACAGAGTGTACCACTAGAACACCTAGCATGGCTAGGTATTACAGAGTGTACCACACAACACCTAGCATGGCTAGGTATTACAGAGTGTACCACTAGAACACCTAGCATGGCTAGGTTTTTACAGAGTGTACCACCTAAACACCTAGCAGGCTAGGTTTTACAGAGTGTACCACTAGAACACCTAGCATGGCTAGGTATACAGAGTGTACCACTAGAACACCTAGCTGGCTAGGCATTACAGAGTGTACCACTAGAACACCTAGCATGGCTAGGTATTACAGAGTGTACCACTAAACACCTAGCATGGCTAGGCATTAACAAGTGTACCACTAGAACCCTAGCATGGCTGGGCCCATTACAGAGTGTACCACTAGAACACCTAGCATGGCTAGGCTTTTACAGAGTGTACCACTAGAACACCTAGCATGGCTAGGCTTACAGAGTGTACCACTAGAACACCTAGCATGGCTAGGTATTACAGAGTGTACCACTAGAACACCTAGCATGGTAGGTATTACAGATTTGTCCCAAACTAGAACACCTAGCATGGCTAGGTATTACAGAGTGTACCACTAGAACACCTAGCATGGCTAGGCAATTACAGAGTGTACCACTAGAACCCCTAGCATGGCTAGGTATTTAAGAGTGTACCACTAGAACACCTAGCATGGCTAGGCATACAGAGTGTACCACTAGAACACCTAGCATGGCTAGGTATTACAGAGTGTACCACTAGAACACCTAGCATGGCTAGGTATTACAGAGTGTACCACTAGAACACCTAGCATGGCTAGGCATTACAGAGTGTACCACTAGAACACCTGCATGGCTAGGCATTACAGAGTGTACCACTAGAGCACCTAGCTGGCTAGGCATTACAGAGTGTACCACTAGAACACCTAGCAATGGCTAGGCATTACAGAGTGTACCACTAGAACACCTAGAAATGCCTAGGCATTACAGAGTGTACCACTAGAACACCTAGCAGGCTAGGCATTTCGGGCAGACTTAGTTTAATTCTATATTTTAAAATATTACAAATTATGAGGTAAGTTGGTATTATGGCTAAGTGACTAAATACTAGTTTGTGGTTTAGCAATTTTGAATGCTTTTGTTTGGCACAGTACATAGTTTCAGTATTTGGAGTATCACAGGATTCATTATTTTAAGATTGAGATTAATATTTCTGTTTATGGCAAATGGGTGAGTGAGGTAAGTGTGAACCACCAGGGGGGTATTCGGTAGTTTAGTTGACGGGTGTATCAGGGAGATAAGATGTTTCTAATGGTAGTTTTGAAGGTGATGAATGTGTCTGCAGTTCTAAGAGTTCTCAGGTAGGGTGTTCCAAAATTTTGGGGCCTTTGGGGACATACATTGAATTTTTGTAAAGGGTTTAGTCGGACATGGGGAATGTCGTGGAGATGTTTGTGTCCTGGTGGTTAATACCTGTGGGTTCTGTCACAACTATCAAGAAAGCGTTTTAGGTCAAGGTTGATATTGGAGTTTAAGGTCCTGTAGATGTAGATTACACAGTAGTAAGTGTGGATGTACTGAACAGGGAGTAAGTTTAGATCTATGAAGAGGGGGGGGTGTGTATGCCAGGGATGGGATTAGTGATTATTCTTACTGCGGCTTTTTGTTGGTTATTATTGGCTTTAGGTGTGTTGCTGCAGTTGATCCCCAAGCACAAATAGCATAGGTGAGGTATGGATAAATAAGTGAGTGGTATAGTGTGAGAAGGGCATTTTGCGGCACGTAGTGCGTATCTTCTAGTGTTTCTTCTTTCCCCACCGTTATTACAGAGAGAGAGAGAGAGAGAGAGAGAGAGAGAGAGAGAGAGAGAGAGAGAGAGAGAGAGAAGAGATGGGAGGAGAGAGAGAGAGAGAGAGAGGAGAGAGAGAGAGAGAGAGAAGAGAGAGGAGAAAGAGGAGAGGAAGAAGAAAAGTCTTACAGAAAGCAAAAGACATACACAACAAACACAGACATACTCAACAAACAGACATATTCAACAAACACAGACATACTCAACAAACACAGACATACTCAACAAACACAGACATATTCAACAAACACAGACATATTCAACAAACACAGACATACTCAACAAACACAGACATATTCAACAAACACAGACTACACAACAAACACAGACATACACAACAAACACAGACATACACAACAAACACAGACAATACACAACAAACACAGACATACACAACAAACACAGACATACACAACAAACACAGGCATACACAACAAACACAGACATACACAACAAACACAGACATACACAACAAACACAGACATAACAACAAACACAGACATACACAACAAACACAGCATAGACAACAAAACAGACATACACAACAAACACAGGCATAGACAACAAACACAGACATACACAACAAACACAGGACATAGACAACAAACACAGACATACACAACAAACACAGACATACACAACAAACACAGACATACACAACAAACACACAGACATAACAACAAACACAGACATACACAACAAACACAGACATAACAACAAACACAGACATACACAACAAACACAGACATACACAACAAACACAGACATACAACAAACACAGACATATCAACAAACACAGACATACACAACAAACACAGACATATCAACAAACACAGACATACACAACAAACACAGACATACACAACAAACACAGACATACACAATAAACACAGACATACACACAAACACAGACATACACAACAAACACAGACATACACAACAAACACAGACATACACAACAAACACAGACATACACAACAAACACAGACATACACAACAAAACAGACATACACAACAAACACAGACATACACAACAAACACAGACATACAACAACAAACACAGACATACAACAACAAAACAGACATACACAACAAACACAGACATACACAAAAATACAGACATCACAACAAACACAGACATACACAACAAACACAGACATACAACAATAATACAGACATACACAACAAACACAGACATACACAACAAACACAGACATACTCAACAAACACAGACATACACAACAAACACAGACATACTCAACAAACACAGACATACACAACAAACACAGACATACACAACAAACACAGACATACACAACAAACACAGACATACACAACAACACAGACATACACAACAAAACAGACATACACAACAAACACAGACATACACAACAAACACAGACATACCAACAAACACAGCATACACAACAAACACAGACATACACAACAAACACAGACATAACAACAACACAGACATACACAACAAACACAGACATACTCAACAAACACAGACATAACAACAAACACAGACATACACAACAAACACAGACATAACAACAAGCACAGACATACACAACAAACACAGGCATAGACAACAAGCACAGACATACACAACAAACACAGACATACACAACAAACACAGCAAGTAATCACCGGACAAGTTTAGCACATTACTCACTAATATTAATAACAGTAAGACCAGCGTCTGCATTCCTGTCTCCACTAACATGTCGCTTATTGTTACTTGTCGGGTATATGGTGGGGAAGAGGGGAGGTGGGGAAGAGGGGAGGTGGGGAAGAGGGGAGGTGGGGGAGAGGGGAGGTGGGAGAATAAGGGGAAAAATGTATGTGTAGTGTAACCTCTGTTATAGTCCCTACATAATAGATCATCATCTATCGTAGGTCAGTGAGAGAGAGAGAGAGAGAGAGAGAGAGAGAGAGAGAGAGAGAGAGAGAGAGAGAGAGAGAGAGAGAGAGAGAGAGAGAGAGATTCTCCACAAGGGGACTCCTTCCCTATTCCCCAGTGATTTTTTTCACCCGGTTAAGTTTACACTTCCTCTCATATCTCTCACTCCAGCACCTTGTTATGGCAGTGTGTAGTTTTAATTAACACTCTACCCCTCTCCATTATCTTCCATTATTCTCTCTATCTCTTTCTCTTCTGAGTTAATATCTAGTTCTTTGAGGAGTTCTCAAAAGTTTAAATATATTACCTCTTCTATGCTGGACAGTAAACTCTGTAAATTCATCCAGCTGTGTTGTCTCTCTTGCACCATACCGTCGACACTGAACGGTACTCCTAGCTAGAGAGCACAAGTCACATTACTATACTGTTACCACTGACATTATTACTCTTGATTTTGAATGCTCTCATTATCCACCTTGTT
This sequence comes from Cherax quadricarinatus, assembly GCF_026875155.1. Lineage (NCBI taxonomy): Eukaryota > Metazoa > Arthropoda > Malacostraca > Decapoda > Parastacidae > Cherax > Cherax quadricarinatus. The sequence continues at coordinate 27,965,788 of NC_069473.1, read as the reverse complement.
ATTTCCCCCCCTGCCATCTCTGTATTGATCTTATTTTGTTCTTCAGAAGAAAGACCAGTCAACAGTATTGTAGCAAGGTCCTTCACCTGTCCTTTACCATCTATGATGGCGAACTTCTTGTGTTTTTGTGTACTGTTGTTGCCCCTTTCAAGTTCCTAGTTTTTTTGTTTTGGAAGATATTGGAACATGTCCTCATGTGGCGTCTGTAAGACTTTGTTTACAACCTCTTGTGATGTTTGGGTGTGTCTGCTCTTACACTGTCATGTAGAGTAGTGTAGCCACACACAGTGTGGTCCCACCATGTAACTATGATATGGGATAGTATAGTCATGGACTACTGGTGTTTACCATCATGGAACTATCATGTAGAGTAGTACAATGTATACCTAACTAGCTAGTTTCTCTCTGAAGTGGATTACTGGGTCACAGGTTCCAGACCAAGCCCCAGACCAGGCCTCGGACCAGGCTTCAGACCAAGCCTCAGACCAAGCCCCAGACCAGGCCTCGGACCAGGCTTCAGACCAAGCCTCAGACCAGGCCCCAGACAAGGCCTGAGATCAGGCCTCAGACCAGGTCTCAGACCAAGCCCCAGACCAAGCCTCAGACCAAGCCCAGACCAGGCCTCAGACCAAACCTCCAGACCAAGCCAGACAGCCTCAGACAGCCCAGACCAACCTCAGACCAAGCCCCAGACCAAGCCTCAGACCAAGCCCCAGACCAAGCCTCAGACCAAGCCCCAGACCAGGCCTCGGACCAGGCTTCAGACCAAGCCTCAGACCAAGCCCCAGACCAAACCTCAAAGCAGAGTTTTATTAATAGTGTAAACATGTTTGGTGTGAGGTCAGGCAGGCGCCAGAATAATGAGAGTGAGTCTAGAGTGCCTACCAAATGTCAAGGAATTCCATTCATAGTCACTAGAGTACTTCAAGAGTAGATAACACTTATCTTCCTTCCTCTCTCTCTCTCTCTCTCTCTCTCTCTCTCTCTATATATATAGTGAATACTATTCACATGTTTATGACTTAATATGTGTATATAAAGTTAATTAATATTATATTATGTAGTATAGTAGAACAAGAAAGTAAGCTTTGACTCGTAATTGTCCGAAACATGTCTTCATGTGTCGTATATTCCTTGACGAAGTATCATGAAGGAGAACTGAAGAAGGTAGTGTTGAAACTCGCATACTTGTCTTCGCTAAGCGAGGTATCATTAGTGATTCTCCCTGACTGATGCAGTGCCCTTGACCAGTGAAACTCGTGAAGGTGTACATGGTACCTTTGTACCTTGTTCAACTATCAAAACTTTGGGATCCAGTCCCTGGACCCATTATGTACCTCTGTAATCTTTTGACTACCGCCCAATGGATGGGTATGGGGTGACTACCGCCCACTGGATGGGTATGGGGTGACTACCGCCCGCAGGATGGGTATGGGGGTGACTACCGCCCACAGGATGGGTATGGGGTGACTACCGCCCACTGGATGGGTATGGGGTGTCTACCGCCCACCTGATGGAGTATATGGGGTGACTACGCCAATGGATGGTATGGGTGATACCCCCACAGGATGGGTTTGGGGTGACTACCGCCCAATGGATGGTATGGGTGACTACCGCCCACAGGAATGGTATGGGGTGAGTACCGCCCATAGGATGGGTATGGGGTGACTACCGCCCACAGGATGGGTATGGGGTGACTACCGCCCACAGGATGGGTATGGGGTGACTACCGCCCACAGGATGGGTATGGGGTGACTACCGCCCGCAGGATGGGTATGGGGTGACTACCGCCCACTGGATGGGTATGGGGTGACTACCGCCCGCAGGATGGGTATGGGGGTGAGTACCGCCCACAGGATGGGTATGGGGTGACTACCGCCCACAGGATGGGTATGGGGTGACTACCGCCCACAGGATGGGTATGGGGTGACTACCGCCCACAGGATGGGTATGGGGTGACTACCGCCCACAGGATGGGTATGGGGTGACTACCGCCCACAGGATGGGTATGGGCTGCATAATGAAGATATTTAAGTAAACTGTGTTGAACAGACTAAGTGAACAATATCGTTAGTGTCCAAGGAACTTTCCAGTGTTGCTAAGTTACTGAAGAGTGGAATCATCATCCTGCCTTCAGTCAAGTCACTGATACCCGTGTCAAGACACACACACACAGGCAAGTCTCACCAGACCTCATATTTGACCCTAGTTACTGCTGTAAACAGATACCGTGACACCAGTGATTGTCCGGACCCAGGTAAGACTCGCCCAGGTAAGACTCGCCTAGGTAAGACGCGCCTAGGTAAGACGCGCCTAGGTAAGACTCGCCCAGGTAAGACTCGCCCAAGACTCGCACAGGTAAGACTCGCCCAGGTAAGACTCGCCCAAAACTCGCCCATGTAAGACTCGCCCAGGTAAGACTCGCCCAGGTAAGACTCGCCCAGGTAAGACTCGCCCAAGACTCGCCCAGGTAAGACTCGCCCAGGTAAGACTCGCCTAGGTAAGACTCGCCTAGGTAAGACTCGCCCAGGTAAGACTCGCCTAGGTAAGACGCGCCTAGGTAAGACGCGCCTAGGTAAGACTCGCCCAGGTAAGACTCGCCCAAGACTCGCCCAGGTAAGACTCGCCCAGGTAAGACTCGCCCAGGTAAGACTCGCCCAAGACTCGCCCAGGTAAGACTCGCCCAGGTAAGACTCGCCTAGGTAAGACTCGCCCAGGTAAGACTCGCCTAGGTAAGACTCGCCTAGGTAAGACGCGCCCAGGTAAGACTCGCCCAGGTAAGACTCGCCCAAGACTCGCCCAGGTAAGACTCGCCCAGGTAAGACTCGCCCAGGTAAGACTCGCCCAGGTAAGACTCGCCCAGGTAAGACTCGCCCAGTAAGACTCGCCCAGGTAAGACTCGCCAGGTAAGCCGCCAGGTAAGACTCGCCTAGGTAAGACTCGCCCAGGTAAGATAGACTCGCCCAGGTAAGACTCGCCCATAAGACTCGCCCAGGTAAGACTCGCCCGGGTTTAAGACTCGCCCAGGTAAGACTCGCCCAAGACTCGCCAGGTAAGACTCGCCCAGGTAAGACTCGCCCAAAACTCGCCCTAGGTAAGACTCGCCCAGGTAAGACTCGCCCAGGTAAGACTCGCCCAGGTAAGACTCGCCAGGTAAGACTCGCCCAGGTAAGACTCGCCCAAGACTCGCCCAGGTAAGACTCGCCCAGGTAAGACTCGCCCAGGTAAGACTCGCCCAGGTAAGACTCGCCCAGGTAAGACTCGCCCAGGTAAGACTCGCCCAGGTAAGACTCGCCCAGGTAAGACTCGCCCAGGTAAGACTCGCCTAGGTAAGACTCGCCCAGGTAAGACTCGCCCAGGTAAGACTCGCCTAGGTAAGACGCGCCTAAGACTCGCCCAGGTAAGACTCGCCCAAGACTCGCCCAGGTAAGACTCGCCTAGGTAAGACTCGCCCAGGTAAGACTCGCCCAAGACTCGCCCAGTAAGACTGCCCAGGTAAGACTCGCCTAGGTAAGACTCGCCCAGGTAAGACTCGCCTAGGTAAGACTCGCCCAGGTAAGACTCGCCTAGGTAAGACTCGCCCAGGTAAGACTCGCCCAGGTAAGACTCGCCCAGGTAAGACTCGCCCAGGTAAGACTCGCCAGGTAAGACTCGCCCAGGTAAGACTCGCCCAGGTAAGACTCCGCCCAAAGGTAAGACTCGCCTAGGTAAGACTCGCCCAGGTAAGACTCGCCTAGGTAAGACTCGCCCAGTAAGACTCGCCCAGGTAAGACTCGCCCAGGTAAGACTCGCCCAGGTAAGACTCGCCCAGGTAAGACTCGCCCAGGTAAGACTCGCCCAGGTAAGACTCGCCTAGGTAAGACTCGCCCAGGTAAGACTCGCCTAGGTAAGACGCGCCTAGGTAAGACTGCCCAGGTAAGACTCGACAGGTAAGACTCGCCAAGACTCGCCCAGGTAAGACTCGCCCAGGTAAGACTCGCCCAGGTAAGACTCGCCCAGGTAAGACTCGCGCGAGGTAAGACTCGCCCAAGACTCGCCCAGGTAAGACTCGCCCAGGTAAGACTCGCCTAGGTAAGACTCGCCCAGGTAAGACTCGCCCAGGTAAGACTCGCCCAGGTAAGACTCGCCCAGGTAAGACTCGCCCAGGTAAGACTCGCCTAGGTAAGACTCGCCCAAGACTCGCCCAGGTAAGACTCGCCCAGGTAAGACTCGCCCAAGTAAGACTCCCCCAGGTAAGTCTCTAAAATATTGAAGAATATAGGTCTTTAGGGCTAGTGTCACCCCTTATTGCAGCCCTTAGGGTTATAGATACTTGACTCGTCGAAGGACCAAGTGTGGGATTGTACTTAATAAGGAATGTATTTATATATATCTATATGAATGAGCAGAAAGATGGACGGGAGGATCGAACTGTGATCCCACGATTTTGAGAGGCCTGGCACTCGGTTCCTGTTACTGGGTATCAAATAATGAGCATTCGGTAGCAGACGTTAAATACTACGAACTGGAACATACTCATTACTACTGCTACCAACACCACCACTGCTACCAACACCACCACTGCTACCAACACCACCACTGCTACCAACACCACCACTGCTACCAACACCACCACTGCTACCAACACCACCACTTCGACCAACACGACAACTGCTACCAACACCACCACTGCTACCAACACCACCACTGCTACCAACACCACCACTGCTACCAACACCACCACTTCTACCAACACCACCACTGCTACCAACACCACTACTGCTACCAACACCACTACTGCTACCAACACCACCACTGCTACCAACACCACACCACTGCTACCAACACCACCACTGCTACCAACACCACTACTGCTACCAATACCACCACTGCTACCAACACCACCACTGCTACCAACACCACCACTGCTACCAACACCACCACTGCTACCAACACCACTACCACTGCTACCAACACCACCACCACTGCTACCAACACCACCACTACTACCAACATCACCACTGCTACCAACACCACCACTGCTACCAACACCACCACTGCTACCAACACCACCACTGCTACCAACACCACCACTGCTACCAACACCACCACTGCTACCAACACCACCACTGCTACCAACACCACTACTGCTACCAACACCACCACTGCTACCAACACCACCACTGCTCAAACACCACCACTGCTACCAACACCACCACTGCTACCAACACCACCACTGCTACCAACACCACCACTACTACCAACACCACCACTGCTACCAACACCACCACTGCTACCAACACCACTACCACTGCTACCAACATCACCACTGCTACCAACTACCACACACTGCTACCAACACCACCACTGCTACCAACACCCACCACTGCTACCAACACCACCACTGCTACCAACACCACCACTTCTACCACACTACCACCACCCTTCGACCAACACCAACTGCTACCAACCCACAACTGCTACCAACACCACACTGCTACCAACACCACCACTGCTACCAACACCACCACTGCTACCAACACCACCACTGCTACCAACACCACCACTGCTACCAACACCACTACTGCTACCAACACCACCACTGCTACCAACACCACCACTGCTACCAACACCACAATGCTACCAACACCACCACTGCTACCAATACACCACTGCTACAACACAACTGCTACCAACACACCATGCTACCAACACCACCACTGCTACCAACACCACCACTGCTACCAACACCCCACCACTGCTACCAACACCACCACTACTACCACATCACCACTGCACCAACACCACCATGCTACCAACACCACCACTGCAACCAACACCACCACTGCTACCAACACCACCACTACAACTAACACCACTGCTTCCACACCACCACTGCTACAACCACCACTTCTACCAACACCACCACTGCTACCAACACCACCACTACTACCAACACACCATTACCAACCACCATGCTACCAACACCACCACTGCTACCAACACCACCACTGCTACCAACACCACCACTGCTACCAACACCACCACTGCTACCAACACCACCACTCTACCAACACCACCACTCTACCAACACCACCACTCTACCAACACCACCACTTCTACCAACACCACCACTGCTACCAACACCACCACTGCTACCAACACCACCACTGCTACCCACCCCACTCTACACACCACACTTCTCCAACACCACCACTCTACCAACACCACCACTGCTACCAACACCACCACTCTACCAACACCACCACTCTACCAACACCACCACTGCTACCAACACAAAACTACTACCAACACACCACTGCTACCAACACCACCACTGCTACCAACACCACCACTTCTACCAACACCACCACTGCTACCAACACCACCACTGCTACCAACACCACCACTTCTACCAACACCACCACTTCTCCAACACCACCACTGCTACCAACACCACACTTTCCAACACCACCACTGCTACCAACACACCACTGCTACCAACACCACCACTCTACCAACACCACCACTGCTACCAAATCACCACTGCACCACCACCTGCTACCAACACCACCACTTCTGCCAACACCACCACTGCTACCAACACCACCACTGCTACCAACACCACCACTTCTGCCAACACACCATCTTCCAACCCACCACTGCTACCAACACCACCACTGCTACCAACACCACCACTTCTGCCAACACCACCACTGCTACCAACACCACACTGCTACCAACACCACCACTGCTACCACACCACCACTTCTACCAACACCACCACTCTGCCAACACCACCACTGCTACCAACACACCACTTCTGCAACACTACCACTGCCACCAACCCCCACTGCCACCAACACCACCACTTCTACAACACCACCACTCTACCAACACCACCACTTCTGCCAACACCACCACTGCTACCAACACCACCACTGCTACCAACACCACCACACTACCACCACCACTACTACCAACACCACCACTACTACCACACACACCACTCTACAACACCACCACTGCTACCAACACCACCACTGCTACCAACACCACCACTACTACCACCACCTACTACCAAACACCACCACTGCTACCAACACCACCCTTCTACCAACACCACCACTGCTACCACACCACAACTTCTACCAATCACCACCATACTACCAACACCACCACTGCTACCAACACCCCCACTACTTTCCAATACCACCACTACTACCAACACCACCACTACTACCAACACCACCACTACACCACACACCCCATGCTACCAACACCACCACTGCTACCAACCACCACTGCTACCAACATCAACACAACCCCACACCACCACTACTACCAACACCACCACTACTACCAACACCACCTACTTACCACACCACCATACTTTTCCAACACCAATATACTACCAACACCACCATTACTACCAACACCACCACTACTACCAACACCACCATTACTACCAACACCACCATTACTACCAACACCACCACTACTACCAACACCACCTCTACCAACACCACCACCACTGACTACCAACACCACCACTGCTACCAACACCACCACTACCACCCCCACCCACTACTACCAACACCCACCCTCTGCCACCAACACCACTACTACCAACACCATCACTACTACCAATACCACCACTACTACCAACACCACCACTACTACCAACACCACCGCTACTACCAACACCACCACTACTACCAGCACCACCACTACTACCACCACTACCAACGCTACCAACACCACCACTACTACCAACACCACGACTACTAGCACTACTCCTACTACTGCCACCACCATCACTAGTACCACCACCACCACCACTATCAACACCACCACTACTACCCACCACTACTACTACTACCACCACCACCACCACCACCCTACTACCAGCACCACCACTACTACCACCACTACCACTACTACCAACACTACCATCACCACCACTACTACCATCACCACCCTACTACCATCACACCACTACTACCACCACCACCATACTACCAACCACTACCACTACTACCACCACTACCACTACCAGCACCACCACTACTACCAACACCACCATTTACTGCCAACACCACTACTACTACCAGCACCACTACTACTACCACCTACACACCACTAACATTACCCCATCCTAAACTCAATCACCGCTACCACCATCAAACAATGACGTTATGAGAGAGAGAGAGAAAAGAGGAGAGAGAGAGAGAGAGAGAGAGAGAGAGAGGAGAGAGATGGAGAGAGAGAGAGAGCGAGGAGGAGGGAGGAGACGAGAGGAGGAGAGGAGAGAGAGAGAGAGAGAGAGAGAGAATATGAAGGAAGGAATTACACAAAGAAACAGGAAGAGAGGACAAATCTCTCCGAAATACTGAGAAAGATTCTTGATAAGTAGGAACTTCTTAAGGACACCTAAATAATATTTGATTCACAGAGAGATACCACCATGGTACCTGGAAGATACCACCATGGTACCTGGAAGATACCACCATGGTACCTGGAAGATACCACCATGGTACCTGGAAGATACCACCATGGTACCTGGAAGATACCACCATGGTACCTGGAAGATACCACCATGGTCCCTGGAAGATACACCATGGTACTGGAAGATACCACCATGGTACCTGGAAGATACCACCATGGTACCGGGAAAGATACCACCATGGTACCTGGAAGATACCCATGGTACTGGAAGATACCACCATGGTACCTGGAAGATACCACCATGGTACTGGAAGATCCCCCCATGGTACCGGGAAAGATACCCCCCATGGTACTGGAAGATTACCCCCAGGGGTAGGGAGATACCCCATGGTACCTGGAAGCCCCCAAAGGGTCCCTGGAATTTTCCCACCATGGTCCCTGGAAGATACCCAGGTACCGGAAGATACCCCATGGTACCTGGAAGTACCACATGGTCCTGGAAGATCCACCATGGTACCGGGAAGATACCACCAGGGTACCGGGAAAGATCCACCATGGTCCGGGAGTCCCACCATGGTACTGGAGATACCCCATGGACTGGAAGATCCCACCATGGTACCTGGAAGATACCCCCATGGTCCCTGGAAGATCCCCCCATGGTCCCGGAAGATACCCCATGGTCCCGGGAAAAAGATACCACCTGGTCCCGGAAGATACCACCAGGGTACCTGGAAGTCCCCACAGGGTACTGAAGAAAACCCCCTGGTCCCTGGAAATACCCCATGGTCCCTGGAAGATACCCCCATGGTACTGGAAGTACCACCATGGTACCTGGAAGATCACATGGTACTGGAAAAAATACCCCTGGTACTGGAAGATACCACCATGGTACTGGAAGATACCACCGGGACCTGGAAGATCACCATGGTACCGGGAAAGTCCCACATGGTACGGGAAAGATACACCAGGGTACCTGGAAGATTACCATGGTACCTGGAAGATCACCAGGGTTTACTGGAGATACCACCATGGTACTGGAAGATTACACCATGGTACCTGGAAGATACCACCATGATACCTGGAATATCCCCCATGTACCTGGAATACCACCAGGTACCGGGAAGATACTACCATGGTACCACCATACTACCACCACACCACTAGCTACCCAAATACCACCACTGGTACCTGGAAGATACCACCATGGTACTGGAGATACCACCATGGTACCTGGAAGATACCACCATCGGTACCTGGACAGACTACCTACCATGGTACTGGAAAGATACCACCATGGACCTGGAAGATACCACCCATGGTACTGGAAGATACCACCATGGTACTGGAGATAACCACCATGGTACCTGGAAGATACCACCTGGTACCTGGAAGATACACCATGGTACCTGGAAGATACCACCATTACCTGGAAGATACACCATGGTCCTGGAGATACCACCATGGTACCTGGAAGATACCACCTGGTACCTGGAAGATACACCATGGTACTGGAAGATACCACCAATGGACCTGGAAGTACCACATGGTACTGGAGAGACTGACCATGTACTGGAAGATACCACCAGTACCTGGAAGATACACCATGGTACCTGGAAGATTCCACTGGTACTGGGAAGATACCACCATGGTACCTGGAGATACCACCATGGTCACTGGAGAGATACCACCATGGTACCTGGAAGATACCACCATGGTACCTGGAAGATACCACCATGGTACCTGGAAGATACCACCATTGGTACCTGGAAGATACACCATGGTACCTGGAGATACCACCATGGTACCTGGAAGATTACCACCATGGTACCTGGAAGATACACCATGGTACTGGAAGATACCACCATGGTACTGGAAGATACCACCATGGTACCTGGAAGATACCACCATGGTACCTGGAAGATACCACCATGGTACCTGGAAGATACCACCATGGTACCTGGAAGATACCACAATGGTACCTGGAAGATACCACCATGGTACCTGGAAGATACACCATGGTACCTGGAAGATACTACCATGGTACCTGGAAGATACCACCATGGTACCTGGAAGATACTACCATGGTACCTGGAAGATACCACCATGGTACCTGGAAGATACCACCATGGTACCTGGAAGATACCACCATGGTACCTGGAAGATACCACCATGGTACCTGGAAGATACTACCATGGTACCTGGAAGATACCACCATGGTACCTGGAAGATACCACCATGGTACCTGGAAGATACCACCATGGTACCTGGAAGATACCACCATGGTACCTGGAAGATACTACCATGGTACCTGGAAGATACTACCATGGTACCTGGAAGATACCACCATGGTACCTGGAAGATACCCATGGTACCTGGAAGATACCACCATGGTACCTGGAAGATACCACCATGGTACCTGGAAGATACCACCATGGTACCTGGAAGATACCACCATGGTACCTGGAAGATACCACCATGGTACCTGGAAGATACTCACCATGGTACTGGAAGATACCACCATGGTACCTGGAAGATACCACCATGGTACCTGGAAGATACCACATGGTACCTGGAAGATCCACCATGGTACCTGGAAGATACCACCATGGTACCTGGAAGATACCACATGGTACCTGGAAGATACCACCATGGTACTGGAAGATACACCATGGTACCTGGAAGATACCACCATGGTACCTGGAAGATACCACCATGACCTGGAGATACCCCAGGTACCTGAAGATACCCACCATGGTACCTGGAAGATACCACCATGGTACTGGAAGATACCACCTGGTACCTGGAAGATACCACCATGGTACTGGAAGATACCACCATGGTACCTGGAAGATACCACTATGGTACCTGGAAGATACACCATGGTACCTGGAAGATACCACCATGGTACCTGGAAGATACTACCATGGTACCTGGAAGATACCACCATGGTACTGGAAGATACTACCATGGTACCGGAAGATACCACCATGGTACCTGGAAGATACCAACCATGGTACCTGGAAGATACCACCATGGTACCTGGAGATACCAACCATGGTACCTGGAAGATTCACCATGGTGCTTGGAAGATACCACCATGGTACCTGGAAGATACTACCATGGTACGTGGAAGATACTACCATGGTACCTGGAGAAGATACTACCAATGGTACCTGGAAGATACCTACCATGGTACTGGAAGATACACCATGGTACCTGGAAGATAACTACCATGGTACCTGGAAGATACTACCATGGTACCTGGAAGATACTACCATGGTACTTGGAAGATACCACCATGGTACTGGAAGATACTACCATGGTACCTGGAAGATACTCACCATGGTACCTGGAAGATACCACCATGGTACCTGGAAGATACTACCATGGTACCTGGAAGATACCACCATGGTACCTGGAAGATACCTACCATGGTACCTGGAAGATACCCATGGTACCTGGAAGATACCACCATGGTACCTGGAAGATTACCACCATGGTACCTGGAAGATACCACCATGATACCTGGAAGATACCACCATGGTACTCTGGAAGATACTACCATGGTACCTGGAAGATACCACCATGGTATTTGGGAAAAGATACCACATGGTACCTGGAAGATACCACCATGGTACCTGGAAGATACCACATGGTACTGGAAGATACCACCATGGTACTTGGAAGATACCACCATGGTACTGGAAGATACCACCATGGTACTTGGAAGATACACCATGGTACCTGGAAGATTCCACCATGGTACCTGGAAGATACCACCATGGTACCTGGAAGATACCACCATGGTACCTGGAAGATACCACCATGGTACTTGGAAGATACACCATGGTACCTGGAAGATACCACCATGGTACTTGGAAGATTACCACCATGGTACTGGAAGATACCACCAATGGTACCTGGAAGATACCACCATGGTACTTGGAAGATACTACCATGGTACCTGGAAGATACCACCATGGTACCTGGAAGATACCACCATGGTACTGGAATGAATACACCACATGGTACCAGGAAGATACCACCATGGTACCTGGGAGATACCACCATGGTACATGGAAAATACCACCATGGTACCTGGAAGATACCACCATAGTACCGGGAAAATACCACCATGGAACCTGGAAGATACCACCATGGTACCTGGAAGATACCACAATGGTACCTGGAAGATACCACCATGGTATCTGGAAGATACCACCATGGTACCTGGGAGACACCACCATGGTACCTGGAAGACACCACCATGGTACATGGAAGATACCACTATGGTACCTGGAAGATACCACCATGGAACCTGGGAGATACCACCATGGTACCTGGAAAATACCACCAAGGTACCTGGAAGATACCACCATAGTACCTGGAAAATACCACCATGGTACCTGGAAGATACCACCATGGTACCTGGAAGATACCACAATGGTACCTGGAAGATACCTCCAAGGTACCTGGAAGATACCACCATGGTACCTGGAAGATACCACCATGGTACCTGGAAGATTCCACCATGGTACCTGGAAGATACCAATGTACTGGAAGATACCACAATGGTACCTGGAAGATACCTCCAAGGTACCTGGAAGATACCACCATGGTACCTGGAAGATACCACCATGGTACCTGGAAGATTCCACCATGGTACCTGGAAGATACCACAGTGGTACCTGGAAGATACCACCAAGATACCTGAAAGATTCCACCATGGTACCTGGAAGATACCACCATGGTACCTGGAAGATACCACCATGGTACCTGGAAGATACCACCATGGTACCTGGAAGATACCACAATGGTACCTGGAAGATACCACCAAGGTACCTGAAAGATTCCACCATGGTACCTGGAAGATACCACCACGGTACCTAGGTAGATATGCCACCATGGTACCTGAAAGAGATATTACCATGGTACCTGGGAAGATATGCCACCATTGTACTTGGTAGATATGCCACCATGGTACCTGGTAGATATGCCACCATGGTACCTGAAAGAGATATTACCATGGTACCTGGTAGATATGCCACTATGGTACCTGGGTAAATATATCATCATGGTACATGAAAGATATACTACCATGGTACCTGGGTAGATATACCAAAATGGTACCTGGAGAGATATACCACCACAGTACCTGGGTAGATATGCCACCATGGTACCTGGGTAGATATGCCACCATGGTACCTGAAAGAGATATTACTATGGTACCTGGGAAGATATGCCACCATGGTACCTGGGTAGATATGCCACCATGGTACCTGGGTAGATATGACACCATGGTACCTGGGTAGTATGCCACCATGGTACCTGAAAGAGATATTACTTATAGCGCTACCTGGGAAGATATGCCACCATGGTATTACTGGACGGAGACCATACATTATACTGGAACTATCGACCTCACAGATAGTATTGGAACTGTTGATGTAAATACTGAAACTGTGGAAACGGATGTTGAGTTTCCTGTTGCGTTACCAAACTTTGCTGTCCTATCTTTGTTGATGTTACATATATATATATTATATTTATTATATTATATATATTTTATATATATATATATATATATATATATTTATATATATATATATATATATATATATATATATTATATATATATATTATATTATTGGCGGGTTATACTGGTATTTTAATTACTTCATTGGTATGTAAATTCTGATTTAAATCATTCCATCGGTGGACCAGTCCAGGGACTGGAAGCGTAAGGTAAGCCAGGCATGAACCGTGGGTTGGGTAGTGGAGTGGGTTGCTGTGTGGGTTAGTTCATCCCACGACACTTGTTCACGGTGTCCGGTCTTGTTGATGTTGTTGTGGGGAGTGTAAAGGCAGTGCGGCTCTCTTCAAGGGTTGGCAGGAAGATTTGAGATGCTGGCGGCGGGGAGGATGCTGCCTCTCACGGAGGGAGATGAGAGGAGGGAGAGATGCTGAGGAGAGTAGAGAATGGAAGAGGTAAGATGCGAGAGGGAGGAGGAAAAAAAAACAAGGATTAAGAAAGAAATGAAAGAAGATCAAAGGAAGGGAAGTGTGTGTGTGTGTGGTACTCTCTACTGCTCTTAATATAGAGAGGAGTCGGTCAAGAGGTACTGGAGGAAACGAAGAGGACTTCAAAGAGGAAGGATTACAGAGGAATTATATATTATATATATATATATATATTATATATATATATATATATATATATATATATATATTTTATATAATCATTATCATTATTATTATCATTACTACGATCGCTAGTTCCGCCTCCTTCCATTTCTGCGATATCTCCAGCTGCGAATATCGATCTTTTCACGTAAAGTACCGAGGGATGTCACCACGCTGTCTTACCAGCCTCGGTACGCCCAACACGCGTACAGGTGCCACTACTAACGCATACGTAATCAACGGTGCTTTCGTAACAACGGCAGATCTGTCGTCCGGAGATGAGAGATAGGGATTGAGATCTTGGAGGAGGAGGATGCCCAAACAACAAAAAATTGATTTCGACACTGAAACATAGCATCCAGGGGCGTGTAGCATCTTGCGTAACTACCAGGCAGCGGGTAGCTACCAGGCAGCGGGTAGCTACCAGGCAGCGGGTAGCTACCAGGCAGCGGGTAGCTACCAGGCAGCGGGTAGCTACCAGGCAGCGGGTAGCTACCAGGCAGGGGGGGGGGGAAAAAGGCAAGGCCCCCCGGGGGGGTTGGGGGGGGGAAGCTCCCCGGGGTTTTCCCGGGGGGCCGGAAGGGGGGAAAAGGGAAAAAAAAGGGGGGGGGGAAAAAAGGGGGGGGAAAAAAGGGGGGGCCCGGAAAAAAAAAGGGGGGAACCCCAAGGGGGGGGCCCCCCGGGGGGGAAAAGGCGGGGGGGGGGGGGGGGGGGCCCCCGGGGGGGCCCCCGGCGGGGTAGTCCCCGGGGGGGGAAAAAAGGGGGGTTAAAAGGGGGTTCCCGGGCTGGCTTCCCCCCCGGGGGGGGGGTTTGGGGGGGTTTAAAAAAGGGGGGGGGGGGGGCCCCAAGGGGGGGCCCCGGGCAGGGCGTAGTTTCCGGGGGGGTTTCCCGGGGGGGGGGGGTTGTTAAAGGCAGGGGTGGGCCCAAGGGGGGTAGTTTCCCCCGGGGGGGGAAAAAAAGGGGGGGTTTTCCCGGGGGGGTTTCCGGGGGGGTAAAAAAGGGGGGGAAAAAAAGGGGGGGGGCCCCGGGGGGGGGGGGGGCCCCGGGGGCCCCCCCCGGGGGGGGGGGGGGGGGGGGGGGGGTTTTCCCGGGGGGGGGGGGGGGGGGGGGGGGGTTTGGGGGGGGGAAAAAAGGGGGGGGGAAGGGGGGGGGCCCCCCCAAAGGGGGGGCCCCCCGGGGGCCCCCGGGGGGGGGGGGGGGGGGGGGGGGGGGGGAAAAAAAAAAAAGGGGGGGGGGGCCCCCCCCGGGGGGGGGGGGGGGTTCCCCCGGGGGGGGGGGGGGCCCCCCGGGGGGGGGGGCCCCCCTTTTTCCCGGGGGGGGGGGGGAAAAGGGGGGGGCCCCCCGGGGGGGGGGCCCCCCCAGGGGGGGGGGGAAAAAAGGGGGGGGGGGGGGGGGGGGCCCCCCCGGGGGGGAAAACCGGAGGGGAAAACCCCGGGGGGGGGGGGTTTAAAAACCGGGCCCCCAAAAAGGGGGGAAATTTTAAAAAAACCCCCCCCCTTCCCCAAAAATTTGGGGGGAAAAAAGGGGCCTTTTGGGGGGAAAACCCAAGGGGGGGCCCCGGGGGGGAAAAAAAAAGGGGAAATTTAAAAAAATCCCCCCCCAAAAAAAAAAACCCCCAAAAAGGGGGAAACCCAGGGGGAAACCCCGGGGGGCCCCCCCGGGGGGCCCCCCCCAAAAAGGGGCCCAAAAAGGGGCCCCCCCCCTTTTTAAAAAAAAACCCCCAAAAAAAACCCAACCAAAACCCCCCCAAACCCCCCCCCAAAAACCCCCCCCCCCCCCAAAAACCCAAAAAAAAAACCCCCCCCCAAAAAACCCCCCCCCAAACCCCCCCCCTTCCCCAAAAAAAAAAGGGGGCAATTACTACCAGGGGGGGGAAAATCCCAGGAAGGGGTACTCCCACCGGGCCCCTACCTCCCCCACACCTAAACCACACCTACTACCACACCTAACCCACAACCATACCCCCGGGCACCATCACCCACACCAAACCTAAACCCACACCTAACCCCAAACACTATACCATCACCTACACCCAATACCTCCCCAACACACCTCCAAAACCTTCCCACACACACCAAACCCCTAAAACCACACCTACCACACCTCACCTAAAACCTTCCCCAGGGGGGGACCACCACCTACACCACACCTCAAAAAACCTACCCCCAACCCAGCCCCCCCGGGGTGAACCCCAAATCCCCCTTCCCTCCACCATCACCACATAACCCCAGGCACCTCTCACACCTACCAAAAACCCCCCCCTTGCTACCAGGCAGCGGGTAGCTCCCAAAGGCAGCGGGTAGCTCCCAAAGGCAGGGTGTCAAAGGGCAGGGGTAGCTACCAGGCAGGGGTGCTCCCAGGCAGGGAAAAAACTACCAGGCGGGGGTAGTTTTCCAAAGGCAGGGGAAATACCAGGAGCGGGTAGCTACCAGGCAGGGGTATCTACCGGGGCAGGGGGGTACTACCAGGCAGCGGGTACTACCCAGGCAGCGGGTTACCCAACCGGGCAGCGGGTAGCTCCCAGGCCACGGGTAGTTTACCGGGGCTAAAGGGGGTTTAGTTCCCCCGGGCAGGGGGGTTAGCTACCAGGCAGCGGGTAGCTACCAGGCAGGGGGGTTAGCTCCCAAGGCAGGGGGTAGCTACCAGGCAGGGGGTTTCTCCCAAGGCAGGGGGTAGTACCAGGAAACCCGGGTAGCAACCGGGCGGGGGTATTACCAGGCAGGGGTAGCTACCAGGGCAGCCGGGGGCTACCAGGAAAGGGTAGCTCCCAGGCAGCGGGTAGCTCCCAGGCAGCGGGTAGCTACCAGGCAGCGGGGAGCTCCCCTTACTCCAGGCAGGGGTACTACCGGGCAGGGGGTTAGCTCCCGGGCCCAGCGGGTAGTTTACCAGGAGCGGGTAGTTCCAGGAAAGCGGGTAGCTACCGGGCAGCGGTAGCTACCAGGCAGGGGTAGCACCAAGGCAGGGGGGTAGCTACCAGGCAGCGGGTAGCAAACCAGGCAGGGGTACTAAAAGGCAGGGGTTTAGCTCCCAGGAGGGGACAAACCAGCAGGGGAAACTACAGGCAGCGGGTAGCTACCGGGCGGGGTAGCTACCAGGCGGGGCGGGTAGCTCCCAGGCAGCGGGTAGCTACCAGGGGGGGTACCCCAAATACCCCCAGGCGGGGTACCCTTACCGGCCAGGGTGTAGCTACCAGGCAGGGCGAGCTCCCAGGCAGGGCGAACTACCAGGCCCACCCGGGGGTAGTTTCCCAGGCGGGCTTTAATCCCCGGGCCCAGCGGGTAGCTACCGGCAGGGGAAACTACCAGGCAGCGGGTAGTTTACCAGCAGGGGAAACTACCAGGCAGCGGGTACTACCAGGAAAGGGGGTAGCAACCAGGAAGGGGGGGGGTAGCAAACCAGGCGGGCGTAGCTACCGGGCCGGGGAAACTCCCCGGGCAGGGGTGGGCTACCAGGCAGGGGGTAGCTCCCGGGGCAGGGGAAACTCCCAGGCACGGGTAGCTACCGGGCAGGGGGGGGGGTAGCTACCGGGCAGGGGGTAGCTACCAGGCAGCGGGTAGCTCCCAAGGCTGGGGTAGCAAACAGGCGGGGGGAAAGCTACCAGGCAGGGGGAGCTCCCGGGGGCAGGGCGTAAAAACCAGGCAGGGGGGGTTGCTCCCAGGAAAGGGGTAGCAAACCAGGCAGGGGGGGTAGCTACCAGGCGGGGTAGTACCCGGGCAGGGGCAGGGGGGTAGCTACCGGCAGGGCGTAGCTACGGCAGGGGGTTAGCTACCGGGCAGGGGTACTCCACAGGGGGTAGTTTCCCAGGCAGGGGTAGCAAACGGGCAGGGGGTTTAACCGGGCAGGGGTAGCACCAGGCGGCGGGTAGCCCCAAGGCAGGGGTAGTACCAGGCAGGGGTAGCTCCCAGGCGGGCAAACTACCAGGCAGGGGGGCTACCAGGCGGGGCGAAAATTTACCGGGCACCCGGGGAGTTTCCAGGCAGGGCGTAGCTCCCCGGGGCAGGGGGTTGTCCGGCAGGGGAAGCTACCGGGCAGGGGTAACTGGGGTACCAAAAGGCAGGGCGTAGTTTCCAGGCAGGGGTAGCTACCAGGAAAGGGGTAGCAAACGGAAGGGCGAAAATTTACCAGGCGGGGGAGCTCCCAGGCAGGGCGAAGTTTCCCCAGGCAGGGCGTAGTACCAGGCGGGGGGAGCTACCAGGCAGGGGTTCTACCAGGCAGCGGGAAAGCTACCGGGCCGGGGCGTACCCAAAAAGGCGGGCGAAACTACCGGCAGGGGGTAGCAAACCAGGCAGGGGTACTCCCCAGGAAGCGGGTAGTTTCCCCAGGCGGGGCTTAGTTTACCAGGGGGGCGTTTTTAACCAGGCGGGGGTTTGCTACAGGCAGGGGTAGCTACCGGGCCCGGGCGAAACCCCGGGCAGCGGGTAGCTACCAGGCAGGGGGTAGCTAAAAGGCAGGGGGTAGCTACAACCAAGGCAGGGGAAACTACCGGGCAGCGGGTAGCTCCCGGGGCAGGGGGTAGCTACCAGGGGGGGGGTAGTCCCAGGCAGGGGTAGCTACCGGGCCGGGGGTTTTAAAGGCTGGTTACCCAGGCACGTAGCTACCGGGCAGGGGTAGTTTCCAGGAGGGGAAGGGAACCGGCAGGGGTAGTCCCAAAGGAAAGCGGGTAGCTACCAGGCAGGGCTAGTCCCAGGCAGGGGTAGAAACCGGGCAGGGGGTAGACCAGGGGGGCCCGTACTACCAGGCGGGGCCCGTAGCTACCAGGAAGGGTAGCAACCAGGCAGGGGGACCCTCCCCAGAGGGGTAGCTCCCGGCAGGGGGGTAGCAACCGGGCGGGGCCGGTAGTTTTCCAGGCAGGGAAATTTCCAAGGCGGGGGTAGCAAACCAGGGGGGGTTTTCCGGCAGGGCGAAACTCCCAGGCGGGGGTTTGGCTAAAAGGCAGGGCTTTTAGCAAACCAGGCAGGGGTAGCTACCAGGCGGGGAAGTTTCCGGGGCGGGGGCGAAACTACCGGCAGGGGAAACTAAAAGGCGGGGGCGTAGCTACCAGGCGGGGTAGCTTACCAGGCAGGGGGGGTAGCTACCAGGAGGGCGAAACTACCACAGGGGTAGCCTACCAGGCAGGCGTAGTTTACCAGGAGGGTTTGCTACCGGGGGACCCGGGCGGGGAAGCAAAAGGCGGGCGAAACTCCCAAAGGCGGGGGTAGCTCCCGGAGGGGGCAAGGGCGTGGGACCAGGCAGGGGGTGTACCAGGCAGGGGTGGGCAAAAAAACCAGGGGTAATACCAGGAAGGGGTAGCTACCAGGGGGGGTTTAGCTCCCAGGCAGGGCGTAGTTTACCGGGGCGGGGCGGTAGCTACCGGGGCAGGGCGTAGCTCCCGGGCAGGGGTGAAACCAGGCCAAGGGGGGTAGCTACAGGCAGGGGTAGCTACCAGGGGGGCGTACTACCAGGCAGGGGTACAAACCCAGGAAGGGGTGCTAAAGGCAGGGCTTTGCTCCCGGGCGGGGCTACCCAACCCAGGCAGGGTGTTGGGGGGCAACCCAAGGAAGGGTGTGGTTTTAAGGCAGGGGTACCTACCGGGCCGGGGCGAGCTACCGGGCAGGGCGTGCTACCGGGGGCAGGGGGAAAGCTACCGGGGGCAGGGTTAGCCCCAAAGGCAAGGGGTAGTTTCCGGGGCAGGGGGGTAGCTACCAGGCGGCGTAGCTACCAGGCAGGGTTAGCTCCCAAAGGAAAGGGCGTAGCTCCCAGGCAGGCGAAAACTCCCAGGCGGGGTAGCTCCCAAGGGGGGGTAGCCCGGGCCCCCCCCAGGGCTTTAGCACCGGGCAGGGCTTAGCTGGGCAAAAAACCGGGCGGGGCGTAGCAAACCGGGAGGGGTAGCTCCCAGGCAGGGGGTAGCTACCAGGAAGGGGGTGGGCAACCAGGCAGGGGCGGTAGCTACCGGGCAGGGGTACTACCAGGCAGGGCTTTAGCTACCAGGCAGGGGTAGCTACCAGGCAGGGTAGAAAAGGCGGGCCCGTAGCTACCGGGCGGGGTGCTAAAGGGCGGGGTGTAGCTACCGGGCGGGGCTACCCTACCAGGCAGGGCAAGCTACCAGGGGGGGGTAGCCCCAGCAGGGGTAGCTACCAGGAAAGGGGGTAGCAAACCAGGCAGGGCGTAGCTCCAGGCAGGGCGTGGGCTACGGGGCAGGGGTAGCTGGGGGTTCAAGGCAGGGGAGCTACCGGGCAGGGGTAGAAACCGGGAAGGGCGTATTTACCAGGCAGGGCGAGCTCCCGGGCCCAAGGGGGTAGTACCGGGGCAGGGGTAACTAAAGGGCAGGGCGTAGTCCCAGGCGGGGCCCGAAAGCTCCCAGGCAGGGGTGCTACCAGGCGGGGCCCAAAGCAAACCGGGCAGGGCGTATACCAGGGGGGCCCGTAGCACCAGGCAGGGGAAACTAAAAGGAAAGGGCGTAGTACCGGGAAAAGGGGTGGGCTACCGGGCCCAGGCGTAGCTACCGGAAGGGGGGAGTCCCGGGCAGGGCGTACCCTACCGGCGGGGTGTGACTATAAGGCAGGGGGGTAGCAAACCGGGCAGGGCGTAGTTTCCCAAAGGCAGGGGGAAAGCGGGGCTAGCTCCAGGCAGGGGTAATTTGGCGGGGGGGGAAAAGTCCCACGGGGCGTAGCTCCCAGGCAGGGCGTAGTACCGGGCAGGGGGTGCTAAAGGCAGGGCGTAGCTACCAGGCAGGGGTAGCTAAAGGCAGGGCTACTCCCAAAGAGGGCTTTAGCTCCGGGCAGGGCGTAGCTACCAGGAAGGGGGTACCCTAACGGGAGGGCGAAACTCCCAAGGCAGGGGTAGCAAACCGGGAAGGGGTAGCTCCAGGCGGGGGCGTAGCAAACCAGGGGGGTTTGGTATCCCAGCCCCCAGGCAGGGCGTAGCTACCAGGCAGGGCGAAAGTTCCGGGAAAGGGGTAGTACCAGGCAGGGGGGGTGGGCTACCAGGCGGGGCGTAGCTACCAGGCAGGGCGTAGCTACCAGGCAGGGCTTTTTTTTTTGCTACCGGGGAAGGGGTAGCTACCAGGCGGGGGCGACCCCAGGAGGGCGAAAGTAAAAAGGCGGGGCGTAGCTACCGGGAAAGGGTGACTATAAGGCAGGGGGTAGCAAACCGGAAAGGCGTAGCTCCGGGGCAGGGGAAGCTACCGGGGTTGGGGTAGTAACAGGCAGGGCGTAGCTACCAGGCGGGGTAGCAAACCAAAGGCAGGGCGTAGCTCCCAAAGGCAGGGCTTTAGCTACCGGGCAGGGCGTAGCTACGGGGGGCGGCTTTTTTTTTTGGCTACCGGGGCAGGGAGTAGCTACCAGGCGGGGCGTAGTACCGGGCAGGGCGTAGCTACCGGCGGGGCGTAGCCCAAAGGCAGGGGTAGCTACCCGGGCAGGGGTGTAAACTAAAAGGGCAGGGGTAGCTCCCTGGCAGGGCGTAGTTTCCCAAACGGGGTGCAAAGGGCCTACCCCAGGCAGGGGCCAAAAGGCTAAACCAAAGGCGGGGCTAGACCAGGGGGGTAGCTACCAGGCAGGGGTAGCTACCGGGGCAGGGCGTACCCTACCAGGGGGGGGTTCAAACCGGGGCAGGGCGTGGGCTACCAGGCGGGGCTTTGCTACCAGCAGGGCGTAGCTACCAGGCAGGGGTAACTAAAGGGCAGGGGAAAGCTCCAGGCGGGGCTTTGCTACCAGGCGGGGGAAAGCTACCAGGAAAGGGCGTAGTTTTAGGCAGGGGTTGCCCCCCCCAAGGCAGGGCTTTCCCAAAATAGGCAGGGGGTAGCTACCAGGCAGGGGTACTAAAGGCAGGGCTTTGCTACCGGGCAGGGAAATACTAAAGGCAGGGGGTAGCTCCCAAAGGAGGGCGTAGTTTACCAGGCAGGGGGTACCCTACCAGGGGGGGTTTAGCTACCAGGCGGGGTTGAAAACCAGGCAGGGGTAGCTACCGGGCAGGGGTAGCTACCACCCAGGGCTTTCTACCGGAGGGGAAAAGTAAGGCGGGGGTACTACCGGGCAGGGGTAGCTACCGGGCGGGGCGAAAGAAACCGGGCGGGGGGCGTAGCTCCCCAGGAAAGGGTAGTCCCAAAGGCAGGGCGAAACTACCAGGCGGGGCGTAGCTACCGGGCAGGGGAAGCTCCCAAAGGAAAGGGGAAACTACCAGGCAGGGGTACTCCCCAGGGGGGGCGTAGCTACCGGGCAGGGCGTAGCAAACCAGGAAAGGGGTACTAAAGGCGGGGGTAGCTACCAGGAAAGGGGGGAACCCTTAAAGGCAGGGGTAGCTCCCGGGGGCGTAGCAAACCAGGCAGGCGTAGCTCCCGGGCAGGGCGTAGCCCCGGGGCAGGGCGTGGCAAAAAGGGGGGCCCCAGGGGGGTAGCGCTCCCGGGGGCAGGGCGTAGCTCCCAGGCAGGGGTAGCACCAGCAGGGAAACTACCGGCAGGGGTGGCTAAAGGCGGGCCCGTAGCTACCGGAAAGGGCTTAGACCAGGGGGGCTTAGCTACCAGGAAAGGGGTGGGCCCCAGGCAGGGCGTAGCTCCCGGGCAGGGGTAGCTACCAGGCGGGGCGAGTTTCCCAGGAAGGGCGTAGCTACCAGGCAGGGGTACTACCAGGCAGGGCGAGCTCCCGGGCAGGGCGTAGCTCCCAAGGCAAAAAGGTAGCTACCAGGCGGGCTTTGCAACCAGGCAGGGGTACCTACCGGGCAGGGTAGCTCCGGGCAGGGGTAGCTACCAGGCGGGGGGGTAGCTCCCCAGGCAGGGCTTTAGTTACCAGGCGGGCAGCTACCAGGGGGGCGTAGCCCCAGGCAGGGCGAGCTCCCAAAGCAGGGGAAGCTACCAGGCGGGGCGTAGCTACCAGGCGGGGTGTGCAAACCAGGCGGGGCTTTAGTTTCCCAAAAGGCAGGGGTAGTACAGGCGGGGCGTAGCTACCAGGCAGGGGGTAGCAACCAGGCAGGGCGTAGCTACCAGGCAGGGGTAGCTCCCCAGGCAGGGCTTACTACCAGGTGGGGGTAGTACCAGGCAGGGGGTAGCTACCCAGGCAGGGGGTAGCTCCCAAAGGCGGGGGCGTAGTTTCCCAAGGCGGGGGTAGTCCCCGGGCAGGGGGTACTACACGGGGCGTAGTACCAGGCAGGGCGTAGTCCCAAAGGCGGGGGCGTAGCTACCGGGCGGGGTAGAAACCCAGGCAGGGGGTAAAAAACCAGGAAGGGCGTAGTACCAGGCGGGGAATGGGGGGTAGTCCCAAGGCGGGGCGTAGCTACCGGGCGGGGCGTTACCAGGCAGGGCGAAGGGCTACCAGGCAGGCGTAGCTACCAGGCAGGGGGAAACACCGGGCAGGGGGTACTCCCAGGCAGGGGGTAGCTCCCAAAGCGGGGCGTAGCTCCCAGGAAGGGTAGCTCCCAGGCAGGGGTTTTCCCAGGCAGGGGGTACTACCAGGCAGGGGTAGCAACCCAGGCAGGGCGTACCCTACCGGGCAGGGCGTACCCTACCAGGCAGGGGTAGCACCGGGCAGGGCGTGCTACCAGGAAGGGCGTAGCTACCAGGAAAGGCTAGCCCCAGGCGGGGGTAGCTTGGGAAGGGGCGTAGCACCGGCGGGGGGAAAAACTACCCGGGCAGGGCGTGACTAAAAGGGCCCGGGGCGTAGCAAACCAGGCAGGGCTTAGCTCCCAGCGGGCGTAGCTACCAGGCGGGGAGCACCAGGCAGGGGGGGGGGAAAAACCAGGCGGGGCGTAGTTTCCGGCAGGGCGTTGCTAAAGGCAGGGCTATTTACCGGGCAGGGCGTAGCTACCGGCAGGGCGGCTAAACCCACGGGGGGCGTAGCTCCCCAGGAAAGGGGTAGCTCCCCGGGCGGGGCTGCTACCAGGCAGGGGAGTTTAACCAGGCGGGGCGTATACCAGGCAGGGGTATTTTTACCCGGGCAGGGGTAGCTACCAGGCAGGGCGTAGCTACCAGGCAGGCGAGTTTCCAGGCAGGGCGTAGCTCCAGGCGGCGAGCTACCAGGCGGGGGCTACCAGGCGGGGTTTTTGCAAACCAGGAGGGGAAAGCTCCCAAAAGGCAGGGCAAACTCCGGGCGGGGGGGGGGGGGGGGGTCGGGGGGGGGTGGTGGGTGGGGGGGTTTTTTTAAATTTTTTAGGGGGGTTTTTTTTTTTTTTTTTTTTTTTTTATTTTTTTTTTTTTTTTTTTTTTTTTTTTTTCTTTTTTTTTTTTTTTTATTTTTTTTTTTAAAAAATTTTTTTCCCCCTAGTTTGGGGGGTTTTAGCCCCCTTTTGTTTTTAAAAATTTTTTTGGGTTTTTTAAAACCCCTTTTTTAGTTTTTTTTTTTTTTTTTTTTTTTTTTTTTTTATTTTTTAGCTACCAGGGGGGGGGCCCGAAAGGGGTAACCAGGGCAGAAGGGGTAGCTCCCGGCAGGGCGAAAGGACTTACCAGGGGGGAAAAGGCGGGTAGCTACCGGGCAGGGGTAGCTACCGGGCAGGGCGTAGTTTACCAGGGCAGGGCGTAAAAACCAGGCAGGGGGTTACCAGGCAGGGGGGGGTTAGCTACCAGGCGGGGCGTATTTTACCGGCCCGGGCGAAAGCTACCAGGCAGGGGCGTAGAAACCGCAGGGCGTAGTTTACCGGGCAGGGGGTAGCTCCCGGGAAAGGGCTTTGCTACCAGGGGGGCGTAGTCCCAGGAAGGGCGAGCCCCGGGCCAGGGGTAGCTCCCGGGCGGGGCGAAAGCAAACCAGGAAAGGGCGTAGCTCCCCGGGGCAGAGCGTGCAAACCAAGGAGGGGAAAGTTCCAGGCAGGGCGTAGCAACCAGGCGGGGGAAAGTTCCAAAAAGTGCGTAGTCCCAGGCTGCATGCTAAAAGGGCGGGGCGTAGCTACCGGGCAGGGGGGAGCGGCCAGGCGGGGCGTAGCCCCCGGGCAGGGGGTAGCTACCGGGCGGGGGCGTGGGCTACCGGGGCCGGGGCTTTGCAAATTTGGGGCGGGCGTGACTTTTTGGGGGGCGTAGCTACCAGGCAGGGCGAAAGCTACCGGGCAGGGCGTGACAATAAGGCGGGGCTAGCTACCAGGCGGGGCGTAGCTACCGGGCAGGGCAGCTACCGGGGAAAGGGGGTAGCTCCCAAAGGCAGGGCGTAGCTCCCAGGCAGGGCGCAGCTCCAGGCAGGGCGTAGCTACCAGGCAGGGCGTAGTACCGGCGGGGGGTAGCAAACCAGGCGGGCGAAAGCACCAGGCACGGCGTAGTTTCCCAGGCAGGGCGAAGCTACCAGGGGGGCGTAGCTCCCGGGGGCAGGGCGTAGCTACCAGGAAAGGGGGGTAGCTACCGGGGGGGGGCGGGGGGGGGGTAGCACCAGGTAGGGCGTAGTTTCCCAGGCAGAGCTTTAGCTACCAGGCGGGGCGTAGTACCAGGCAGGGCTTGCAAACCAGGAAAGGGGGTTTAGTACCAGGTAGGGGGTAGCTACCAGGAGGGCTAGTTACCGGCGGGGGTTTGCACCAGGCAGGGCGTGCTACCGGGGCGGGGGCGTAGCTACCAGGCAGGGGGTAGCTACCAGGAAGGGGTAGTTACCGGGCGGGGCGTAGTTTTCCGGCGGGGCGTAGTACCAGGCAGGGGGGTGGCTACCGGGCCGGGCGTAGCAAACCCGGCGGGGGGCCCACCGGGGAGGGCGTAGCTGTTTTTCGGGGCCCGTAGCTACCAGGCGGGGGGTTGCTACCAGGCAGGGCTAACTACCAACCCAGGGCGTAGCACCGGGCCGGGGCGTAGCTACCAGGCAGGGAGTAGCTACCGGGGCAGGGCCCGTAGCTACCAGCAGGGGCGTAGCTACCAGGCGGGGCGTAGCTACCAGGGCAGGGCGTAGCTACCAGGCAGAGGGTAGCTACCAGCAGGGCGTACTACCGGGAAGGGGCCCTAGCTACCAGGGGGGGCCCTAGCTACCAGGCAGGGGTGGATTTATAAGGCGGGCGTAGCTACCAGGCAGGGGCGTATTACCAGGCGGGGGCCGTAGTTTCCAAAGGAAGGGAGTAGCTACCGGGCGGGGGCGTAGCTACCGGGCAGGGCGTATTTCCCAAAGGCCCGGGGTGTAAAAAAAAGGCAAGGGTAGCTCCCGACGGGCGAAAGCTCCCCAGGCGGGCGTAGCTACCAGGGAAGGGGGGCGAAAGCCCCAAAGGCAGGGCCTAGCTTCCCGGGCGGGGTGTAAACTATAACAGGGGTAGCAAACCAGGCAGGGCGAAGCTACCAGGCGGGGCGTAGTTTCCCGGGCGGGGCTTTGCTCCGGCGGGTGTGCCCTATAAGGCAGGGCGTAGCTACCGGGCGGGGGGCTTTAGCTACCAGGCAGGGGTAGCTCCGGGCGGGGCTTAGCTACCAGGCGGGGTGTAGCTCCCAGGCAGGGCGTAGCTAAAAAGGTGGGGCCTATTCCAGGCAGAGGTAGTTACCGGGCAGGGCGAAAGAAAACCAGGCGGGGCGAAACTAAAAGGGCCCAGGGGGTAGCTCCCGGGCAGGGAGTAGCTGCCAGGAAAGGGCGTAGTACCAGGCAGGGCGTAGCACGAGGCAGGGGGTAGCTACCAGGCAGGGCTTAGCTACCAGGAAAGGGGGTAGCTACCAGGAAAGGGCGTAGTACCAGGCAGGCGTACACCAGGCGGGGCGTAGCTACCGGGAGGGCGTAGCTCCCCAAGGCGGGGGTAGCTACCAGGCGGGCGAGCCCCCAGGCGGGGGGTAGCTACCAGGAAGGGCGAGCTCCCAGGAAAGGGCTAGCTCCGGCAGGGCGTAGCTACCAGGCAGGGGTAGTACCAGGCAGGGCGTAGCTACCGGGGGGCGTAGCTACCAGGCAGAGCTTAGCTCCCCAGGCGGGGGGTGTACCCTGAGGGCGTCTACCGGGGCAGGGGGTACTACCAGAAGTGCGTCAAACCAGGAAGTCCCATGACTAAAGGCAGGGCGTAGACCGGGGCGGGGGCGTAGCTGCCGGGGCAGGGCGTAGCTCCCAGGAAGGGCGTAGCTACAGGCAGGGCTTTGCAAACCAGGCGGGGGAGTTTACCGGGAAAGGGCGTGACTAATAAGGGGGGGGCGTAGCTACCGGGCAGGGCGTAGTACCAGGCAGGCGTGACTATAAGGCGGGGCCCGTACCCTTCCCGGGCAGGGCCCGTAGCTACCAGGAAGGGCGTGCCCCCGGGAAAGGGTACTACCAGGCGGGGCGTAGTACCGGGCAGGGGGCACCTTACCAGGAAAGGGGCGTATTTTTCCAGGCAGGGCGTAGCTACCAGGCGGGGGGTGGGCTCCCAGGCAGGGGGGTGGGAAACCGGGCACGGCGTAGTTACCGGGCGGGGTAGTACCAGGCGGGGCCGTATCTACCAGGCAGGGGGGTAGCTCCCAGGCAGAGGGTAGCTACCAGGCGGGGCGTAGTTTACCGGGGTGGGGGCGTAGCTACCAGGCAGAGCGTAGCTACCAGGCAGGGCTTTAGCTCCAGGCGGGGGCGTAGCTACCGGGCAGGGGGTAGCTACCAGGTAGGGGGTATTCCCAGGCGGGCGTAGCTACCGGGGCGGGGCGAAAGCTTCCAGGCAGGGCGTAGCTACCAGGCGGGGCGTAGCTACCAGGCAGGGGGTACTCCCAAGGAAAGGGGCCCTAGCTCCCAAGGGCAGGGCGTGCTACCAGGCAGGGCTTTGCTACCGGAGGGGTAGTTTCCCAGGAAGGGCGTAGCTACCGGGCGGGGCTAGCTCCCAAGGAGGGGGGTAGCTCCCCATTCGGGGCGTAGCTACCGGGGCGGGGGTACTACCAGGCAGGGCGAAAGCTACCAAGCAGGGGTAGCTCCCCAGGCAGGGGGGTTGCTACCAGGCAGGGAGTAGTTTCCAGGGGGGGGAAAAGCACCAGCTGGGCGTTGTTTCCCAGGCAGAGGTAGCTACCGGCAGGGCGAGTTTCCGGAAGGGCTTAGTTTACCGGGGGGGGCCCCTTGGCTACCGGGCAGGGGGGGTGATTTTAAAGGAGGGCGAACAAACCAGGAAATGGCGTAGCTACCAGGCGGGGCGTAGCCCAGGGGAGTAGCTACCGGGCCCAGGGCTTTTTTTTAGCTACCGGGGCAGGGCGTAGCTACCAGGCAGGGTGTAATTTAAAAGGAAAGGGCGTACCCTACCAAAACAGGGCGTAGCTCCCGGGGGCAGGGCGTAGCCCCCGGAAGGGCGTACTACCAGGCAGGGCCTACTAAAGGCAGGGTGGGGACTATAAGGCGGGGCGTACCCTACCAGGCAGGGCGTACCTACCAGGGGGGCGTAGCTACCAGGGGGGGCGAGCGGGCCGGCAGGGTTGACTATAAGGCGGGGCGTAGCTACCGGGCAGGGCGTAGCTACCAGGCAGGGCGTAGCTCCCAAGGCAGGGCGTAGTTTACCAGGCAGAGTGTAGAAAACCAGGCAGAGCGAAAGCTACCGGTGGGGCGTACAAACCGGGCCCAAAAGCGAGCTACCGGGGCGGGGCCCGTAGTACCAGGCGGGGGCTTTAACTAAAAAGGCGGGGGGGTAGCTACCGGCAGGGGTAGTGCCGGCAGGGGGGTAGCTACCGGGCGGGGCGTAGCTAGGGGCCCAGGGCGTAGCAAACCCGGGAAAGGGCGAGCTCCCGGGGCGGGGGGTACTACCGGCAGGGCGTGGGCTCCCAGGCAGGGCGTAGCACCGGGGGCGGGGGGTAGCTACCAGGCAGGGCGTGGGCTACCGGGCGGGGCTTTGTCCCAAAGGCGGGGCGTAGCTACCAGGCAGGGCGTAGTTTGCCAGGCAGGGCTTTAGCTTACCGGGCGGGGGTACCCTACCAGGCGGGGGGCTTTGCTACCAAGCGGGGTAGCTACCAGGCGGGGCGTAGGAAACCGGGCAGGGAGTAGCTAAAAGGGCCCGGGCTTTGCTCCCGGGGCAGGGGGGTAGTCCCGGGGCGGGCGGGGCTCCCAAAGGCAGGGTGAAACTAAAAAGGCGGGCGTGGGCTACCAATCGGGCGTGGGCTACCAGGCGGGGCGTAGTTCCCAGGCAGGGCGAAGCTACCAGGCAGGGGGGAAGCTACCAGGCAGAGGTAGTACCGGGCCCATGGCTAGGCAACCCCGGCGGGGCGAGAAGGGCAGGGTGTACTATAAGGCGGGGTGTGGGTTTACCAGGCAGGGCGTAGTTTTACAGGCGGGCGTAGCTACCGGGAAGGGGGTTTAGTTTCCAGGCAGGGGGGTAGCTACCAGACGGGGGGTAGCTCCCAGGCGGGGCGTAGCTCCCCAAGCGGGCGTAGCTACCAGGGGGCGTAGTCCCCAAGCGGGGGCTTTGGGAAAAACCAGGCAGGGAGTACAAACCAGGAGGGCGTAGAAACCCACGGGCGTAGTTTCCAGGCAGGGCTAGCTCCCAGGCAGGGCGAAGCTACCAGGGGGGGTGACTATAAGGCAGGGTAGCTTACTGGCGGGGCGTAGCTACCGGGCGGGCTTTTTTTACCAAAAGGCAGGGCGTAGCCCGGGCAGGGCGTAGCTACCGGCGGGGCCGTAGTTTCCAGGCAGAGGGTAGCTACCAGGGGGGGGTTTGCTACCAGGCAGGGGGTAGCTACCGGGAATGGCGTAGTCCCGGGCAGGGCGTGACCAAGGAAAGGGGGGTAGCTACCGGAGGGTGTGACTTTTGGGGCGGGGCGTACTACCGGGGCGGGTAGCTCCCAAGGCGGGGGGTAGCTCCCGGGCAGGGGTAGCTACCGGGCGGGGGGTAGTTTTTAAACCCCGGGCCCGGCGTAGCTACCAGGGCAGGGCGTAGCAACCGGCAGGGTGGGGGACTATAAGGCAGGGCGTACACCGGGGCAGGGTATAAACTAAAAGGCAGGGCGCCCCCTCCCAAAGCAGGGCGTAGAAACCGCGGGCGTAGTCCCAGGCAGGGGGTGGTCCCACAGGCGTAGCTACCAGGAAGGGAAAATGACTAAAGGGCAGGGGCGTACCCCAACCCCCAAAAAGGGCGTGGTTTACCGGGCAGGGGGTAGCAAACCAGGCAGGGGGGTTGCTACCAGGAGGGCTTTGCTACCAGGCAGGGCGTACTACAGGCAGGGCGAAAGTTTACCAGGCAGGGCGTACTCCCAGGTGGGGTTTGTGACTAAAAGGCGGGGGGGTTAGCTTCCGGGCAGGGGTGGGCTACCGGGGCGGGCGTAGCCCCCAGGCAGGGCGTAGCTACCGGGAAGGGATTAGTTTACCGGGCGGGGCGTACCCTTCCAGGGGGGGCGTAGCTCCCAAAGGCAGGGCAAAAGCTCCGGGGAAGGGGGTTTAGCAACCAGGCAGGGCGTAGCTACCAGGGGGCGTAGCTACCAAGCAGGGCGTAGCTACCGGGGCAGGGCGTACTATAAGGCAGGGGGGTAGCTACCGGGCGGGGCGTAGCTGCCGGGCGGGTTTTTTGCTCCCAAAGGTTTGGGGCTACTCCCCAGGAAAAGGGCGTAGCTACCAGGCGGGGGAGCTCCCTTTGGCGGGGGGTGACTATAAGGCAGGGGTGCTACCAGGCAGGGCGTAGCTACCGGGCGGGGAGTAGCAAACCAGGCAGGGCGTACTACCAGGCAGGGCGTAGTTTCCGGCAGGGGCTAGCTACCCAGGCAGGGAGTAGTTTCCCGGGCGGGGGGTAGCAAACCCGGGCCAGGGCGTAGCTACCAGGCAGGGGTAGTACCCGGGCAGGGGTAGCTACCAGGAAAGGGGGAGCTACCGGCAGGGCGAAGCCCCGGCAGGGCGTAGGTACCAGGCAGGGGGTAGTACGGCGGGGGCGTTACTTTAAGGCAGGGCGTAGCTCCCCAGGCAGGGCGTAGCGGCCGGGAAATTGTAGCTCCCGGGTTGGGGCCCGACTACCAGGCAGGGCGAAAGCTACCAGGCAGGGCGAAGCTACCTGGCGGGGCGTGACTAAAAAGGGGCAGGGGGGTAGCACCGGGCAGAGCGTAGCTCCGGGCGGGGCTTAGTCCAGGCAGGGCGTAGCTACCAGGGTGGGGTTTTAACTACTCCCGGGGCAGGGCGAAAATACCAGGTAGTGCTAAAAATTTCCCAACCATCGCGTAATATATAGGCAGGGCATGCCCTCCCAGTCAGAGAGTCCCTCCCGGGCCCGGCTTAACCCCCTCCCTGGCAGGGCGTAACTACTACCAGTCAGAGAGTACCTACCAGGCAGGGCGTAACTCCTACCTGGCAGGGCGTAACTACTACCAGGCAGGGCGTAACTACTACGAGGCAGGGCGTAACTACTACTAGGCAAGGAGTTCCTACCAGGCAGTGCGTTACTACCAGGCAGGGCGTTATTACCGGCAAGACATAACTATCAGGCAAGGCGTAACTACTAACAGGCAAGGCGTAACTACCAGACAGGGCGTAACTACCACGCAGGGCGTAGCTACTACCAGGCGGGACGTAACTACCAGGCAGGGCGTAACTACTACCAGGTAGGGCATTACTACCAGGTAGGGCGTAATTACTACTGGGCAGGGCGTAACTACTACCAGGCCTCACCTCACCCTATCACCTCACACCATCACCATCACACCATCACCTCACACCATCACACCATCACCATCACACCATCACCTCACACCATCACACCATCACCATCACCTCACACCATCACCTCATACCATCACCTCACACCATCACCTCACATCATCACCTCACACCATCACCATCACACCATCACCATCACCTCACACCATCACCATCACTTCACACCATCACCTCACACCATCACCATCACCTCACACCATCACCATCACCTCACACCATCACCATCACCTCACACCATCACCATCACCTCACACCATCACCATCACCTCACACCATCACCTCACACCATCACCATTACCTCACACCATCACCATCACGCCATCACCATCACCTCACACCAT
The DNA here is from genome assembly GCF_026875155.1 of Cherax quadricarinatus. Lineage (NCBI taxonomy): Eukaryota > Metazoa > Arthropoda > Malacostraca > Decapoda > Parastacidae > Cherax > Cherax quadricarinatus. The sequence continues at coordinate 27,933,375 of NC_069473.1, read as the reverse complement.
CACCATTACCTCACACCATCACCATCACACCATCACCATCACCTCACACCATCACCATCACCTCACACTATCACCTCACACCATCACCATCACCTCACACCATCACACCATCACCATCACCTCACACCATCACACCATCACCATCACCTCACACCATCACCATCACCTCACACTATCACCTCACACCATCACCATCACCTCACACACATCACACCATCACCATCACCTCACACCATCACACCATCACCATCACCTCACACCATCACACCATCACCATCACCTCACACCATCACACCATCATCATCACCTCACACCATCACCATCACCTCACACCATCACCTCACACCATCACCATCACCATCACACCATCACCATCACCTCACACCATCACACCATCATCATCACCTCACACCATCACCTCACACCATCACCTCACCAATATAACGGATATGCTTCACCTTAATTCCCTGTTTACACAAACAGTATGAGATCAATGGTAGTAAATAACAGTGATTAGCGTCGCGTGTCGAAGCTGCGTCCAGATAACGGTAATTAATCCGATAATTCAGTGTGTGTGTGTGTGTGTGTGTGTGTGTCCTGCTTTCAACAGAGTCCTAGGCCTAAAGGCCTACAAATTTAGGCCGCTTAGTGCACGAGACAGTAGCGTTCTATATCAAAATAGTGTTGACTGAGTTATGTTCTGTTAGGTTAAGTTAGGTTATGTTAGGTTAGGTTAGGTTATGTTAGGTTAGGTTAGGTTATGTTAGGTTAGGTTAGGTTATGTTAGGTTAGGTTAGGTTATGTTAGGTTAGGTTAGGTTATGTTAGGTTAGGTTAGGTTATGTTAGGTTAGGTTAGGTTAGGTTATGTTATGTTAGGTTAGGTTAGGTTAGGTTAGGTTAGGTTAGGTTAGGTTAGGTTATGTTAGGTTATGTTAGGTTATGTTGTAGGTTAGGTTAGGTTAGGTTTAGGTTAGGTTATGTGTTAGGTTATGTTAGGTTAGGTTATGTTTAGGTTATGTTAGGTTATGTTAGGTTAGGTTATGTTAGGTTAGGTTAGGTTATGTTAGGTTAGGTTATGTTAGGTTATGTTAGGTTATGTTAGGTTAGGTTAGGTTAGGTTAGGTTAGGTTAGGTTATGTTAGGTTAGGTTATGTTAGGTTATGTTAGGTTATGTTAGGTTAGGTTATGTTAGGTTAGGTTAGGTTATGTTAGGTTAGGTTATGTTAGGTTAGGTTATGTTAGGTTAGGTTAGGTTAGGTTAGGTTAGGTTAGGTTAGGTTCTGTCAGTGAAAGCTAGATTAGTTAGATTTAAGCTAGGTAGCTTAGCTTTCACTAAGGTACCGAAGTTAACTTAGATCAAGTTAGACAAGGTTACTTTAGGCTAAGGTACGATAGACCGAGCCTAAGTTACCTTACATAAGTTTACCTGGAGTTTACCTGGAGAGAGTTCCGGGGGTCAACGCCCCCGCGGCCCGGTCTGTGACCAGGCCTCCTAAGTAACGACCCACCAAAAAAAAAAAAAACGACATAGTATCCCCTTAAAATAATCGAGTCTCAAGTAAACAAGTAGAAAAATAAACAAGAACTGTAAACAATAAGAGATAACAACAAGAAAAGAGAGACAGAGAGAGAGAGAATGACAGAGATGATGAGAAGAATAATGAATTTGAATAGAAGGAAGGCC
>NC_069473.1:27916690-27926690 GCF_026875155.1 Cherax quadricarinatus | reverse complement strand
AAGGAAGACACGGTGCTGTGGCTGACATCCTTGTCTATGTCGGATATGAGGATGAGGAACAAGATGGGAGCTAGTACTGTGCCTTGTGGAACAGAGCTTTTCACCGTAGCTGCCTCGGACTTTACTCTGTTGACGACTACTCTCTGTGTTCTGTTAGTGAGGAAATTATAGATCCATCGACCGACTTTTCCTGTTATTCCTTTAGCGCGCATTTTGTGCGCTATTACGCCATGGTCACACTTGTCGAAGGCTTTTGCAAAGTCTGTATATATTACATCTGCATTCTTTTTGTCTTCTAGTGCATTTAGGACCTTGTCGTAGTGATCCAGTAGTTGAGACAGACAGGAGCGACCTGTTCTAAACCCATGTTGCCCTGGGTTGTGTAACTGATGGGTTTCTAGATGGGTGGTGATCTTGCTTCTTAGGACCCTTTCAAAGATTTTTATGATATGGGATGTTAGTGCTATTGGTCTGTAGTTCTTTGCTGTTGCTTTACTGCCCCCTTTGTGGAGTGGGGCTATGTCTGTTGTTTTTAGTAACTGAGGGACGACCCCCGTGTCCATGCTCCCTCTCCATAGGATGGAAAAGGCTCGTGAAAGGGGCTTCTTGCAGTTCTTGATGAACACAGAGTTCCATGAGTCTGGCCCTGGGGCAGAGTGCATGGGCATGTCATTTATCGCCTGTTCGAAGTCATTTGGCGTCAGGATAACATCGGATAGGCTTGTGTTAATCAAATTTTGTGGCTCTCTCATAAAAAATTCATTTTGATCTTCGACTCTCAGTCTGGTTAGCGGCTTGCTAAAAACTGAGTCATATTGGGACTTGAGTAGCTCACTCATTTCCTTGTTGTCATCTGTGTAGGACCCATCTTGTTTAAGTAGGGGCCCAATACTGGACGTTGTTCTCGATTTTGATTTGGCATAGGAGAAGAAATACTTTGGGTTTCTTTCGATTTCATTTATGGCTTTTAGTTCTTCCCTCGATTCCTGACTCCTAAAGGATTCTTTTAGCTTAAGTTCGATGCTTGCTATTTCTCTGACCAGTGTCTCCCTGCGCATTTCAGATATATTGACCTCTTTTAGCCGCTCTTTTATTCTTTTCCGTCGCCTGTAAAGGGAGCGCCTGTCTCTTTCTATTTTACATCTACTCCTCCTTTTTCTTAGAGGAATAAGCCTTGTGCATACATCGAGTGCCACCGAGTTAATCTGTTCTAGGCATAAGTTTGGGTCTGTGTTGCTTAGTATATCTTCCCAGCTTATATCGGTTAGGACTTGGTTTACTTGGTCCCACTTTATGTTTTTGTTATTGAAGTTGAATTTGGTGAATGCTCCCTCGTAACTAGTCTCATTTTGTCGGTCTGGGGCTCCACGCATACATGTCTGAACCTCAATTATGTTGTGATCTGAGTATATTGTTTTTGATATGGTGACATTTCTTATCAGATCATCATTGTTAGTGAAGATGAGGTCTAGTGTATTCTCCAGTCTAGTAGGCTCTATTATTTGCTGGTTTAAATTGAATTTTGTGCAGAGATTTAAAAGCTCATGTGAGTGTGAGTTTTTCATCAGAGCTGCCTCCTGGTGTTATTACTGCAACAATATTATTTGCTATATTCCTCCATTTTAGGTGCCTTAAGTTGAAATCCCCCAGGAGCAAGATGTTGGGTGCAGGAGCTGGAAGATTTTCCAGACAGTGGTCAATTTTTAACAGCTTTTCCCTGGAATTGCTGGGATGTTGCATCCGGAGGCTTGTAGACTACCACAATGACTAGGTTTTGGTTCTCGACCTTTACTGCTAAAACTTCCACTACGTCATTTGAGGCATTAAGCAGTTCTGTGCAAACAAGTGACTCTGCAATGTACAGGCCAACCCCCCCCTTTTGCCTGTTCACTCTGTCACATCTGTATATGTTGTAACCTGGGATCCATATTTCGTTGTCCAAGTGATCCTTTATGTGGGTCTCAGTGAAAGCCACAAACATTGCCTTTGCCTCTGCAAGCAGTCCACGGATGAAAGGTATTTTGTTGTTTGTTGCTGGCTTTAGACCCTGTATATTTGCAAAGAAGAATGTTATCGGACTGGTGGTATTGTTGGTACTGGGGGGGGATTTTTTTTCCGGCATTAGTATCTGTATCTGTTGGTTTGGAGTGGAGGCCATCGACTGTGGTTCCACTCCAGGAATGACTGGATTTGGTGTACGATTTCTGCCATTTCCTGCCAGTTTTTTTTCCTTCCTGGCACTAAAAAACCTCTCCCTCTTGAGTGGCTGTGGCTACCCAGGTTTTCCCATGGCCTGGATGTTTTGTATCTTTTTGTCCCCTTTAGATGGTATGCCTGGCAATTTAAGTTATAGCACAGTCTTTCCTGTACTGAAGAGGTACACATTTCAGGGTGAAAAAGCTTACAGGAAGGGAGTTTGCATTTTCCTGTTGTCATAATGGGCATGACATTTTCTAGGGTGGTCATAGTTGCATGTCCCATCTGTTTTTCCAGATTTCCCATGCCAGCAGATACCAAGTGCATAGTATGAGCACAGGCTTGGTTTCCGTTTGCCTTGGGTTTCTGTGACTGTATTCCCTGTTGGTGCATGTTTCCCTGTCTTACTCCTATCCTCCCTAGCACCAACAATGGAGCTCCCACTAGTTGTTTTTGGTAATTTATCCTCACTATTGCTATTGGAGTCCTCTTGTTTGCTATTTCCTGCGGTATTTCTAGTTTGCAATATTGGTTTTATCTTATCTTTGACTACACTTGTTTCCCTACTATGGCTCCTGTCCTCTATGAGGTCATTTATATGTATTCCTTCCTGCGTATAATTCCCGACTACCTGGACAAAATCTCCAGCTTCACCATTACTGTCTCCCAGGACAGTATCTCCAGCTTCACCATTTCTTTCTCCCAGGACAGCACCTCCAGCTTCACCATTTCTGTCTCCCAGGACAGCACTATCAGCCCCACATTTACTGACTACCAGGACATCACCTCCAGCCTTACAGTTTGTGACTACATGGCCAGTATCAAGGGCAGTACCATTCAGCCCAGCCTTTTTATGTTCCCATCTGTTGTAGAAAGCTTCCAGGTTTTCTATGAAAGCAGCTTTGATGTTATCCTCTTTTAATACCCTTGTGATTTTAGTCCACAGATTTTCCTCATTTGGGCATACCCAAAAACACTTCTCTGTTTTAATACTGCTTGTAGCTAGTTCTGGGATATCTGCACAAGGAGCGTGACACCAATTTCCACAAAAATGACAAGTTATCCATGTGGAAGCCCGTTTGTTTGACTGACCACAGACTACACACAGCTTCATAATGATTTGAATGGTTGATTTACTGCAATTCTACTAGCAACCTCTTGAATATTATATTAATAACCTCCTTAAATGAAGCTCTAGCTATTTGTATTTCTGTTTCTAACTCTTTTTGTATATTGGACAGCTTACCGTCACGTTCCTGATTTTTAATGTTTGTGTTTATAAGGGCGCCTACAAACCCATCCGTTTACAGTCTGCTTTATTGTCCAACGAAACTGTTTGAAACCAGTCCCGGGTTCGGACCAGTCAAGGGTTCGGACCAGTCAAGGGTTCGGACCAGTCGATCTGCTCTGATCAGTGGGTCACTTATTTAAAACATACTGGTCGGTGATTTGAGCTAACACATGAAGGATCTACTGGAAATTATCTACCCGAGTAATATGTGATTTGACTGATACAAAAGTATAACTTGCGTGTTGAAGAGCCGGTGATATCTGGCAGCTCCTACAATGACGTACAGTCGACCTCTTTGTTTATCAATCGCTGTATCTGGCTTTTCTATTTTTGTTTTTTTCCGTCTCCACCACAATAAATGCTATATTATCACTATAGTTGACTGGTGCAAATTTTGGAGGAAGGACGCTTTTTCTGTAGTAATAATTGCTTCTCGTTGTGTATATTGCGACCGCTGGTAACTACAGGTTATATGAAATTCACAGTAACGTCTCGTATTTCAAGAAAAAGAAACTAATGAAAGTCACTCCACTCCACTAAGTACCATTATAATACTGGTTAGTTGCTACTACAACACTGTATTCTGCTATTCACTGGTATCACTAGATTATATGCGAGTACACTAGCAGGCCAGAAGATTATTAAAAACAGCTGACCTGTGGTAAGTTTCTGGCGACTTCTGGCACCTGCCTCTATAGGCTTATCACTTCATTTACAAATTCACCTGTTTTCAAATGACACTTTAGCCTTTATCATCAATATACTAGGGAGCCACTGTAGTATACACTATACACTATGTATACTCAATGCTTTCAGGGAGACTTTCTTTCCTCTGACACAAAGTTCAATTATTATTATTTTCACACGGAAAACAGGCCTATGATTCCCCTCTGGCAGTAAACTCTGCTAGGTAATGCACACTAATTCTCCTTTTTTGACTCAGTATATAATGTTTTCCGCCCAAGATTGGTTCCAGGCGCTAGAGGGATGTATCGTATAGGATTGATGACACAAATTAAAGTTCTAGCACGTAAGAGCGACCGTGAAAACACCAGAAAACCGGGAGCACAACGAGGCACGCTGACAGTCACGCTGACTGGTGTTGTAGTGGCCAGTCTTAAGCTTGGTTACAAGTACTGACTGGTGTTGTAGTGGCCAGTCTTAAGCTTGGTTACAAGTACTGACTGGTGTTGTAGTGGCCAGTCTTAAGCTTGGTTACAAGTACTGACTGGTGTTGTAGTGGCCAGTCTTAAGCTTGGTTACAAGTACTGACTGGTGTTGCAGTGGCAAGTCTTAAGCTTGGTTACAAGTACTGACTGGTGTTGTAGTGGCCAGTCTTAAGCTTGGTTACAAGTACTGACTGGTGTTGCAGTGGCAAGTCTTAAGCTTGGTTACAAGTACTGACTGGTGTTGTAGTGGCCAGTCTTAAGCTTGGTTACAAGTACTGACTGGTGTTGTAGTGGCCAGCTACTATTCATAGGATGTATATAAGGTACACAGTAAACTAGCCACCATGGCAGGTATAATTCCCTCACTCACCAAGGACTCTTCAACAGGTGCTGTGGAAGAAATACGGGGAAATTTTGCGTGAAATTCCCTATTATCTTTTCAGAGATAAAAAATATCCTGTACACCGGCTTCCTCTAATCTCCCTGCTTCCAGTAACTGAGAGAGAGAGAGAGAGAGAGAGAGAGAGAGAGAGAGAGAGAGAGAGAGAGAGAGAGAGAGAGAGAGAGAGAGAGAGAGAGAGAGGGAGGAACCTGCACAGGCAAACCAGTAGGCATATGGGCGAAGTTCAAAGTGGGCCATCTCTAAATGGGAGGTGGACAGAAAAAGAAAGCTAGTATCAGACAGAGTGGGCTCGAAAAACCTGGTGGTCCTTGGTCAAGGACAGACAAGGTTATCTGCCTGACGAACTTATTCCACCTCTAAATTGACAGAATGGGACCACCTCTACTAGTACCTGGAGGTTACCTGGAGCCAAGAGTAGTAGCCAAGAGAAAGCGGACCTCTTTGCCGAGCACTTTGCTACCAAGATGCAAGTTCCTGATCCAGCAAGGGACCCCCTCCTTGGCTAGCTGCAAGAACTGACAGCAAGGCAGGTCGAGGTGCATTTTCTTCTTAAATCTCTGAACCAATAAAAGGCTGTGGGTCCAAACAAGTTGAGCCCAAGATTGCTGAGATGTGCAGACCAGCTAGCAGCACCTCCAACTCGCATCTATCAGCACTGCCTAACGCAGTGTAAATGGCCTTCGCTGTAGAGAAAGGCAAATGTAGTTCCTGTTCATAAGAAAGAAGAGCAGAGCAGAAATCAGCAACTACAGACCAGTGTCACTCCTGTCAATCACTGGCAAGGTCCTTGGGACAATAATATCAAAACAAATGACAGAGTTCTTTGACTACCACTCCTTTGTGACCTTCAGTATGCCTTCAGAAAAGGTTACTCTGCTACTGATCTGTTGTTTAACCTCTCCACTAAGTGGCACCAGTCACTGGATGAATCCAAAGTCAGCTGTGTGGTAGCACTGGACATTGCTGGTGCTTTCGACTCTTGGCAAAACTGCAAGCACTGGGAATTGCAGGCTCTACACTATGTCTCCTTAGTGATTACCTTCATGGTAGATCTCTAAGTGTAGTTCTGAATGGGACAGAGTCAGGAAGACATCCTATTGGGGCAAGTGATCCACAGGGAAGTGTGCTTGGGCCATTGTTATGGAATGTTTGCTTCCATGACCTTCATCTCATCCCAGAATCACATACATATGCAGACGACTGTACTCTGACATTTACTTATTCAACAGAGGAAATGCCAGCTGCTCTAAGTTACATCAATCACCAGCTAAGAGCTATATCAGCTTGGGGAAATCGATGGCAGGTAATATATGCTTTTGAGAAAACACAAATGATGGTCTCTAGGCACCATGATGGTAATACTGGGGTAGTGGTAAGAATGGTGGTCTAGGTACTATGATGGTAATCCTGGAGCAGTGATAAGTGTGAATGGGGGAGTGTCGGTACCCGGGGATGAAGTTGATATACTTTGAGTGAAATTTGACTCCAAACAGACCATGAAGAACTACGTTGTAAATCTTGCAAACAAGGCCGCAAGGAAGCTTACAACACCTCGACATATCTAGCATCTGCTCGACAGTAGAGGTTGCAAGATTCTGTGCAAGGCACAAGTACACTCACACCTTGAGTATGCTCCACTTTCTTGGACTGCCTGACCCCCATCTCATCTGCGACTTCTTGACAGAGCAGAGAAGAGATGAAGACGACTCATCTCTCGCCTGGACCCAGCCTAGGTAGATCACTCATTTCAGCAGAGTCTTCAACACAGGAGGAATGTGGGTGGCCTTACTGTTATGTACAAGACCAATATCGTCAAAGTACCACACTTGTCTCTACTCTGAGGACAGCGAGAAGACAATATCTACACCACAAGACGGGCAGTGATAAGACAGCATTTACACCACAAGACGGGCAGTGAGAAGACAGCATCTACACCACAAGATAGGTAGTAAGAAAACAGCTTCTACACCACAAGATGGGCAGTAAGAAGACAGCTTCTGCACCACAAGACGGGCAGTAAGAAGACAGCTTCTGCACCACAAGACGGGCAGTAAGAAGACAGCTTCTACACCACAAGACGGGCAGTGAGAAGACAGCATCTACACCACAAGACGGGCAGTCTTATTATTATTTTTATTATCATTATTATAATTATTATTATTACTGTAGGTTGTATTCTTATCATTGTTTTTGTTATTACACTGATGAAGGAGCGCTAAACCTGTAGGGGCCAATCAGGGCCTGGGTGGACTGAGCAGTGGACCCTAATTCCCTCCCAGACATACACTGACCCTTATATTCCCCCCTCATCCCCACCCCAACCCCAACCCCCTGCTGTTTCACAGTACCAACTCCTGGGCCTGACTTCCTGGAGGGAGGGGGAGAGGAGGGAGGGGGGATAGGAGGGAGGGGAAAGGGGAGGGGGAGTAATCATACGCCGATGATTTATCTATATGATGATAATCATGGAAGGGGGAGGGATGGAGGGAGGGATGGAGGGAGGGATGGATGGAGGGATGGAGGGAGGGATGGAGGGAGGGATGGAGGGAGGGAGGGAGGGAGGGAGGGAGGGAGGGAGGGGGGAGGGAGGGAGGGAGGGAGGGAGGGAGGGAGGGAGGGGGGCGTAACCTTGTGAGTACGCTGGAAAGGAAGGGAAAATGACCCGAATGGAAGAAGGAGAAGGGGGAAGTGACAGTAGTGTGTGTGTACTCACCTAATTATGGTTGCAGGGGTCGATTCACAGCTCCTGGCTCCGCCTCTTCACTGGTCACTACTAAGTAACTCTCCCTGCTCCATGAGCTTTGTCTCATACCTCTTCTTAAAGCTATGTATGGATCCTGCCTCCACTAAATCACTCTCCAGACTATTCCACTTCCTGACAACTCTATGACTGAAGAAATACTTCCTAACATCCCTGTGACTCATCTGAGTCTTCAACTTCCAATTGTGACCCCTTGTTTCTGTGTCCCATCCCTGGAACATCCTTGTCAATTCCTAGCAGTATTGTGTATGTCGTTATCATGTCTCCCTTAACCCTCCTGTCCTCCAGTGACGTCAGGCCGATTTCTCTTAACCTTTCTTCGTAGGGCATTCCCCTTAGCTCTGGAACTAGTCTTGTTGCAAATCTTTGCACTTTCTCTAATTTCTTGACGTGCTTGACGAGGTGTGGGTTCCAAACTGGTGCTGCATACTCCAATATGGACCTGACGTACAAGGTGTACAGAGTCTTGAACGATTCCTTACTGAGGTATCAGAATGCTATTCTTAGGTTTGCCAGACGCCCATATGCTGCAGCAGTTATCTGGTTGATTTGCGCCTCAGGAGATGTGTTCGGTATTATTCTCACCCCAAGATCTTTTTCCTTGAGTGAGATTTGCAGTCTTTGGCCAACTAGACTATACTCTGTCTGCGGTCTTCTTTGCCCTTCCCCGATCTTCATGACTTTGTATTTGGTGGGGTTAAATTCGAGAAGCCAGCTGCTGGACCAGGCTTGTAGCTTGTCCAGGTCTCTTTGTAGTCCTGCCTGATCCTCGAGCGATTTAGTGTGTGTGTGTGTGTGTGTGTGTGTGTGTGTGTGTGTGTGTGTGTGTGTGTGTGTGTGTGTGTGTGTGTGTGTGTGTGTGTGGTAGTGTTGTGATACAGTGTTGTCTTACAGTCTTGTGGAGCAGTACACACTGGCCCTCAGGGCCACCAACAACCCTGGACCACAAGCATACACACTGGCCCACGGGGCTACCAACAATCCTGGACCACGAACATACACACTGGCCCTCAGGGACCAATAACAACCCTGGACCACAAGCATACGCACTGGCCCTCAGGGCCACCAACAACCCTGGACCACAAGCATACACACTGGCCCTCAGGGCTACCAACAATCCTGGACCACGAACATACACACTGGCCCTCAGGGACCAATAACAACCCTGGACCACAAGCATACGCACTGGCCCTCAGGGCCGCCAACAACCCTGGACCACATATACACTAGCCCTCAGGGCCACCAACAATCATGGACCACAAACATACACACTGTAAAACATACGCAATGTGAGCTACTCAAGTCCCAGTATGACTCAGTTTTTAGCAAGCCGCTAACCAGACTGAGAGTCGAAGGTCTAAATGAATTTTTTATGAGAGAGCCACAAAATTTAGTAAACACAAGCCTAACTGATGTTATCCTGACACCAAATGACTTCGAACAGGCGATAAATGACATGCCCATGCACTCTGCCCCAGGGCCAGACTCATGGAACTCCGTGTTCATCAAGAACTGCAAGAAGCCCCTATCACGAGCTTTTACCATCCTATGGAGAGGGAGCATGGACACGGGGGTCGTCCCACAGTTACTAAAAACAACAGACATAGCCCCACTCCACAAAGGGGGCAGTAAAGCAACAGCAAAGAACTACAGACCGATAGCACTAACATCCCATATCATAAAAATCTTTGAAAGGGTCCTAAGAAGCAAGATCACCACCCATCTAGAAACCCATCAGTTACACAACCCAGGGCAACATGGGGTTTAGAATAGGTCGCTCCTGTCTGTCTCAACTATTGGATCACTACGACAAGGTCCTAGATGCACTAGAAGACAAAAAGAATGCAGATGTAATATATACAGACTTTGCAAAAGCTTTCGACAAGTGTGACCATGGTGTAATAGCGCACAAAATGCGCGCTAAAGGAATAACAGGAAAAGTTGGTAGGTGGATCTATAACTTCCTCACAAATAGAACACAGAGAGTAGTCGTCAACAGAGTAAAGTCTGAGGCGGCTACGGTGAAAAGTTCTGTTCCGCAAGGAACAGTACTCGCTCCCATCTTGTTCCTCATCCTCATATCTGACATAGACAAGGATATAAGCCACAGCACCGTGTCTTCCTTTGCATATGACACCCGAATCTGCATGACAGTGTCTTCCATTGCAGACACTGCAAGG
>NC_069473.1:27866690-27911690 GCF_026875155.1 Cherax quadricarinatus | reverse complement strand
AATAATAATAATAATAATAATAATAATAATAATAATAATAATAATAATAATAATAATAATAATAAAATGCAAAATAAGGTAAACCCACGGTGTATACACACTGAGAAACATACACCTCTCAGTTTGTATATTGTGCGGATATCACATTAGAATGGTATACAATACAAATAAGCAGTTGAATAAGACACCTTTGCAAGACTTGGGGATCTTCGTAGGAGAAATCTTTCGCCTGCAAAGCAGCCTTGATTTTCTAAAGTCGTTTACAGACGAATGTAACATTAGAATTGAAGTAGTTGATGAGAAGAGAAAGTAGGAGAGGAGAGCCCTGATATTATGTATATCACAGAAACAACACTTTCAGGAATAAGAAATCAAATATTCCCAGAGAGCTAGCAGATGGTAGGAAAATAAAGAGAAGGCAGAGGAGAAAAAGGAGAAGGAAGAGAAGGAGGAGGAGGAGCAGGAGGAAGAAGAGTAGTCGCACTTACAGTCACAAGACACTGGGGATTTGAGGAACTAGGAAACAAGGGAATTGAGGAATTATATAGCAGGTACTATAATGTTGAGGGGGAGGGGATCTATAATGGTAGTGGCAGTGATATATACAACCCACCATCAAACAGTAGGAAGCCAAGCTTATGGTCTGAATAACAGGAGAATGATTCACTTATCAAGAATGTTAAAGAGAACAGACTCTGAGTACACACACACACACACACACACACACACACACACACCACACACACACACACACACACACACACACACACACACACACACACACACACACACATTACCAATAACAAGAAGGGACTACCTAAGTCCCCTTAACTTAGATTTTAAGTCTTCTCGATAAACTAAAGTCTAACCATTATTTGATGATAAATAAGGCGAGGGAGAGGACAGTGTTGATAACACCACTCTTCCTGGAGGAGGAAGAAGAAGAGGAGGAGGAGGAGGAGGAGGAAGAAGAAGAGGCAGAAGAAAGAGGAGAAGAAGAGGCAGAGGAAAGAGGAGAATAAGAGGCAGAGAGAATATATAAAAGCGCTATAGTTGAGAGAAATGTAACAGAATTAAGTTTCGTCAACAAATAACATTGATTGTAATATAAATATGAGTTCAGAGATATACAAATTAGATTCATATATCAATAGTACAATTTGTGAATGATTTAAGGTATGGCAGACAGGTCCTTCTTAGATGCCACCTGAGATGTATCTTGACCACCAGCATCATACTGGGACGGTGTTAAGGTCATATGTGAGGTCATATCTCAACATTATAAGCCTTCTACTGTCCTGTTATTTTTATAGGTCCTTGATAATGTGAGAAATCACGAAATCACTTTGAATTCACTATAATGATATTTCATATATATATATATATATATATATATATATATATATATTATATATATATATATATATATTATATATATATATATATATATATATATATATATATAAAATATATGTATGTATGTATCCATTATTTAAGCATTGGAAACGCAGGAGAGAAAATAATTGTGTAAGTAATTAGAGCAAATGAGATTACAGGAACAAATTACTAGTGTCTTGGGAAGGCTAATTGCCGACGACACCTTTAATTACCCTCTTTAATTACCATCCTTCACTCTGTGGTTCTGAGATGTGCAGAGGTGATCAGACCCATGCTCGTTTTACGTCGATGATTTTCGTTGCGCGATTAACAACATCGATTTCTGTATTTTAGCGCCGATTTATGAAGATCCAATGTCGATTTCTGAACAGTGAACGCAATCACTGCTCCGGGATCCCCTTACAAGGGTACAGAATTATTACTTAACAGGGGTCACCGCCCCCTTGCCGGCGCAGTCCCAGAACAGTTTAAATATATACTATTATATATATATATATATATATATATATATATATATATATATATATATATATATATATATATATATATATATTTATGAGGACTGATGATAGGTTGAGGAAGACACGAAATAAGGGAAGGTTTTAGACCTAAGAAATACCGGCTAGGAGAAAAAACAGAGTGCACGCGAGTCTGTGTTGAGTGCACGCTCACACACACACACACACACACACACACACACATACACACATACACACACAGCAGGGGGAGAGAGAGTGGCCTTAGTAGCGACCAGCGATGAGGCGGGACCAGGAGCTGTGAATCGACCCCTGCAAATAGATGAGTACACATCCTCCCCATTATATCCATTTCCCCATTAAACCCATTTTCCAATTTATAAACACCTTTTCAATAAAGATTTGCCATAATGTACTCAACCCGTGTACTCAATACCCCTAAGTGTCAATAGGAGTAGATTGCATAACCCTTAACTGCCCCTGGGGGTAATTAAGGGTAATTAGGGTCATCAAGGGGGATTAGTAAAGCTTTGACTACCAGTGGAAAGTAATTCACTAAATAATTAACCCAACAAATTCTGTTTTTTTAATATTCTTGTGAGGCTGTTGTTATTATCTATTGTTTCTGGTGTCTCGGTATTTTAATTACTTTTGTGTTAATTGTTAATTATGTGTTACTGGTACTGTGTTACTAATTCTATTAGTGTTACTAGTAATAATGTTAGTGTTACTAACAATATAATATCAGTCTTACTACTAATAATGATATCATTGTCACCCAGTGCAATGCTGGAAGAGTAAGGTTGCTCACTAGGAGCCGCCTGAAGGCTCAGGCACGCACCTGCTACCTCATGAATTTATTCTGTGTACGGTGTCTCGGATTTATTCTTTTTTTTTTCTCGAATTTATTTTCTTCTCCCGTCGAGGAAGGTGATGCTGGTGGGGGTGAGAGAGGCTCTTGATGCGAGGCATCTGGATCAAATCTCTCGTTGCTTCCCATTATCCAGGTGTCGTATTGATAACCCCCCTTTGGGTTTAGCGTTTTGAAAGGTAAAAATGAAGGAAAAACACTGCAGACGGCCTCCTGGCCCGTACTAGGCAGATCCTTCTCAAATCCAGCCGTTCCTACCTTCAGTGCTTCACAATAGATTCTGATCAAAATTAATCTCACTCATATATTTGTCTGCCCTATTTTTGCAGCTGGTAAATTAGACACAGGTGCAACATCTGGGTATCTTTATTTGTAGACGTTTCGCCATCCAGTGGCTTTATCAGTAGAGATACAACAGATGAGGTCATCAGTCCCGGTTAGGTTAGGTTAGGTTAGGTAAGGTTAGGTTAGGTAAGGTTAGGTTAGGTTAGGTTAGGTTAGGTAAGGTTAGGTTAGGTTAGGTTAGGTTAGGTTAGGTTAGGTTAGGTTAGGTTAGGTTAGGTTAGGTTAGGTTTG
Organism: Cherax quadricarinatus; assembly: GCF_026875155.1. Classification (NCBI taxonomy): domain Eukaryota; kingdom Metazoa; phylum Arthropoda; class Malacostraca; order Decapoda; family Parastacidae; genus Cherax; species Cherax quadricarinatus. The sequence continues at coordinate 27,908,369 of NC_069473.1, read as the reverse complement.
TCAGAAAAAAGGACAAGTGTTTCTTTACTTGGGTCTTAGTCATATGATGACCCACAGCTGGAGCTTTTGCTCGTCTGACCGAGGCCTTCCGCTGGCTTACCCCTCTACCCCTTTAAAAATTAAGGTTATAATTAGATAAAGCAAAGATAGGAGTAAGATGTGATGGAGGCACTGTCAGTGGTAGGTGGGATTCCCCAGTGGAAGTAAGTCACACCCAAGAGGAGGATCAGGAGCTAGCAAGTTGTGGAGATGTCCTCTGTATCAAGATTCCAAAGGCTTCTATGACCCTACTTGGTAGTTTGTTGCACTTTTCGACGACTCTGTATTGGACTGAAGAAGTCACTGGCTGGCGACACGTTTCCTCAATAAAGATTTACAAATGTTCCATAAGTAATTTGTACATCAACTTGTCGGTTTGTTTATCTATTTACATGATATCTGAAGCACAAACTTCAGTTTGCGCTGAAGGGAGTTTGTGTTGTGGCTCTCAAGGCCAGAGACGCCATGTCCATCTTCTCTTCAGCGTTGAAGATCGAACTCAGGACATCGAAGTGAACCAACGTAGCGTCTGATGCTGGTATATCTTCCCACCAGCTGCTGTACACCAGGTGGCTCCTGTAGCTGGTTGTAGCTGCTGTACCTCCTGTAGCTACTGTAGCTGGTTGTAGCTGCTGTACCTCCTGTAGCTGGCTGTAGACTATAGACTTCCCGACGGTTTTCGCAAGAACTCTGCTTCCTGGTGGTCCCTGATCAGGTAGCATCTGCTCTATGCTTCCCAGGGACCCAGGGGGGTCCCAGTGCTCCAGGGACCCAGGGAGGTCCCAGTGCTCCCGGTGATGAAGATGCTCCACTCCATCTGTAAGAGAGAGAGAGGGAGGCTGAGGCAACGCCCCTTTCATCCTCTCCATCTCATTACCCCTCTCTAATCCCCTTTCTTTAAATGACCCGTAGATAATTCTATCTTCACTGACCTTATTACCATCTGCAACACCTGGGTATCTTTATTTGCCCTCAAATAAAGATACCCGGTCTTCTACATGTATCTATTTCCTCAATAAAGATAAGAAAGGATAATAACCTTATTATCCTCTTATCTTTATTAATTTAAACCTTAAAATTATTCTATCTTTTCCTTAATTACTTTATTGCGTTTTAAACCTTAATTTATAGACCAATAAAGATTTTTTACTTTCTTTGTTATATTTTACTGAATATATATTCGAAGTGTCGTCAGCTTACATCTTATTTCAGTAAAACATTTTTGTTACGTTCACAGGAAGCGCTAAAATGTATGGGCACAGGACCTGGAAAATCTTGGAAGGAATGGTCCCAAATCTGCACACAGAAATCACTCCCTACGAAAGTAAAAGACTGGGCAGGCGATGCAAAATGCCGCCAATAAAAAGTAGGGGCGCCATTGGTACACTAAGAGAAAACACCATCGGGAGGCCTGGTCATGGACCGGGCCGCGGGGGCGTTGATCCCCGGAATAACCTCCAGGTAACCTCCAGGTAACCTCCAGGTAACCTGTGATATGGAAGTATAATAGTAGTAGTTATAGTGGTAGAGTGGAGGGTGTTGGGAGAGCCTTCTGCTACACTAACCTCCAGAATCTAGATTTAGAGGCAGACTGCAGCAGAGCCCAGAGCAGACAGACTACAGCAGAGCCCAGAGCAGACAGACTGCAGCAGAGCCCAGAGCAGACAGACTGCAGCAGAGCCCAGAGCAGACAGACTGCAGCAGAGGCCAGAGCAGACAGATTGCAGCAGAGCCCAGAGCAGACAGACTGCAGCAGAGCCCAGAGCAGACAGACTGCAGCAGAGCCCAGAGCAGACAGATTGCAGCAGAGCCCAGAGCAGACAGACTGCAGCAGAGCCCAGAGCAGACAGACTGTGTACAGACTGTCAGCCTCTCTCTTGTACTCTCTTCTGATTCTTTCTATTTTTCCAGGTTGTATTGCTCTCTCTCCCTTTCTTTATTGCTCTCTCTCCCTTTCTTTATTGCTCTCTCTCCCTTTCTTTATTGCTCTCTCTCCCTTTCTTTATTGCTCTCTCTCCCTTTCTTTATTGCTCTCTCTCCCTTTCTTTATTGCTCTCTCTCCCTTTCTTTATTGCTCTCTCTCCCTTTCTTTATTGCTCTCTCTCTCCCTTTCTTTATTGCTCTCTCTCCCTTTCTTTATTGCTCTCTCTCCCTTTCTTTATTGCTCTCTCTCCCTTTCTTTATTTGCTCTCTCTCCCTTTCTTTATTGCTCTCTCTCCCTTTCTTTATTGCTCTCTCTCTCCCTTTCTTTATTGCTCTCTCTCCCTTTCTTTATTGCTCTCTCTCCCTTTCTTTAATGCTCTCTCTCCCTTTCTTTATTGCTCTCTCTCCCTTTCTTTATTGCTCTCTCTCCCTTTCTTTATTGCTCTCTCTCCCTTTCTTTATTGCTCTCTCTCTCCCTTTTTTATTGCTCTCTCTCTCTCTCCCTTTCTTTATTGCTCTCTCTCCCTTTCTTTATTGCTCTCTCTCCCTTTCTTTATTGCTCTCTCCCTTTCTTTATTGCTCTCTCTCCCTTTCTTTATTGCTCTCTCTCCCTTCTTTATTGCTCTCTCTCCCTTTCTTTATTGCTCTCTCTCCCTTTCTTTATTGCTCTCTCTCCCTTTCTTTATTGCTCTCTCTCCCTTTCTTTATTGCTCTCTCTCCCTTTCTTTATTGCTCTCTCTCTCCCTTTCTTTATTGCTCTCTCTCTCTCCTTTCTTTATTGCTCTCTCTCCCTTTCTTTATTGCTCTCTCTCTCCCTTTCTTTATTGCTCTCTCCCTTTCTTTATTGCTCTCTCTCCCTTTCTTTATTGCTCTCTCTCCCTTCTTTATTGCTCTCTTCTCCCTTTCTTTATTGCGATTCTCTCCTTTCTTTATTGCTCTCTCTCCCTTTCTTTATTGCTCTCTCTCCCTTTCTTTATTGCTCTCTCTCTCCTTTCTTTATTGCTCTCTCTCTCCCTTTCTTTATTGCTCTCTCTCTCCCTTTCTTTATTGCTCTCTCTCCATTCTAATTTCGTAGCAATTTACACTTAAATGCTCCTCTTTTAACTCCCTGACTCCTCATCATCTCCCTGACTCCTCATCATCTCCTGATCCCTCATCATCTCCCTGACTCCCTCATCTCCCTGACTCCCTCATCATCTCCCTGACTCCCTCATCATCTCCCTGACTCCCTCATCATCTCCCTGACTCCCTCATCATCTCCCTGACTCCCTCATCATCTCCCTGACTCCCTCATCATCTCCCTGACTCCCTCATCATCTCCCTGACTCCCTCATCATCTCCCTGACTCCCTCATCATCTCCCAGACTCCCTCATTCATCTCCTCTCATCTCCTCATCTCTCCCTGACTCCCTCTCATCTCCCAGACTCCCTCATCATTCTCCTGACTCCCTCTTCATTCCCTGACTCCTCATCATCTCCCTGACTCCCTCATCATCTCCCTGACTCCCTCATCATCTCCCAGACTCCTCATCATCCTCCTGACTCCCTCATCATCTCCCTGACTCCCTCATCATCTCCCTGACTCTTCATCATCTCCCTGACTCCCTCTCATCTCCCTGACTCCCTCATCATCTCCCAGACTCCCTATCATCTCCCTGACTCCTCATCATCTCCCTGACTCCTCTTCATTCTCCCTGACTCCCTCATTCATCTCCTGACTCCCTCATCATATCCCTGACTCCCTCATCATCTCCTTGACTCCATCATCATCTCCTGACTCCTCATCATCTCCTGCTCCCTCATCATTCTCCCTGACTCCCTCATCATCTCCCTGACTCCCTCATCATCTCCCTGACTCCCTTCATCATCTCCCTGACTCCCTCTACTCTCCTGACTCCCTCATCATCTCCCTAGCTCCCTCATCATCTCCCTGACTCCTCATCATCTCTCTGCTCCCTCATCATCTCCCTGACTCCCTCATCATCTCCCTGACTCCTCATCATCCCTGACTCCCTCATCACCTCCCTGACTCCCTCATCATCTCCCTGACTCCCTCATCATCTTCCTGACTCCCTCATCATCTCCCTGACTCCCTCATCATATCCCTGACTCCCTCATCATCTCCCTGACTCCCTCATCATCTCCCTGACTCCCTAATCATCTCCCTGACTCCCTCATCATCTCCCTGACTCCCTAATAATCTCCGTGACTCCCTCATCATCTCCGTGACTCCCTCATCATCTCCCTGACTCCCTCATCATCTCCCTGACTCCCTAATCATCTCCGTGACTCCCTCATCATCTCCCTGACTCCCTCATCATCTCCCTGACTCCCTCATCATCTCCGTGACTCCATCATCATCTCCCTGACTCCCTCATCATCCCCCTGCCGCCCTCATCATCTCCCTGACTCCCTTATCATCTCCCTTACTCCCCCCTTTTTTATTCCACTGCATAATTACTTAGGGAGAAAAATATAATTACCAGAGATTCTTGTTTGATTATATTCATGAGAAGGAAGGGAGGAGGATGATAAAGAGGGAGAAGGGAGGAGCAGGAGGATGATAAAGAGGGTGAAGGGAGGAGCAGGAGGATGATAAAGAGGGAGATGGGAGGAACAGGAGGATGATAAAGAGGGTGAAGGGAGGAACAGGAGGATGATAAAGAGGGAGAAGGGAGAACAGGAGGATGTAAAGAGAGAAGGAAGCAACAGGAGGTGATAAAGAGGGTGAAGGGAGGACAGGAGGATGTATAAAGAGGGATAGGGAGGACAGGAGGATGATAAAGAGGGAGATGAAGGGAGGAACAGGATGGATGATAAAGAGGGAGAAGGGGAGGAACAGAGGATGATAAAGATGGGAGAGGGAGGAACAGGAGGATGATAAAGAGGAGAGGGAGGAACAGGAGGATTGATAAAGAGGGGAAGGTGAGGAACAGGAGGATGATAAAGAGGGAGAAGGAGGAGCAGGAGGGATGATAAAGAGGGAGATAGGGAGGAACAGGAGGATGATAAGAGGGAGATGGGAGGAACAGGAGGATGATTAAAGAGGGAGAAGGGAGGACAGGAGGATCCGATAAAGAGCGGAGGAGGACAGGAGGTGATAAAGAGGGAGATGGGAGGAACGAGGATGATTAACATGAGTAAGGCGGATACAGGAGGATGATAAAGAGGAGAGTTAGAATGGGAGGATATTAAAGAGGAGATAGCCGAGTTGATACACGAGGATGATAAAGAGGGAGAAGGAACAGAGGATGTTAAAGAGGTGAGAAGGGAGCCAACAGACCCCAGCCTGAATGATAAAGAGGGTGAATGGAGGAACCAAGGATGCATAAAGAGGGAGAAGAGGAACACTGAGGATGATTAAAGAGGGAGAAGGGAGGAGCAGGACGGATGATAAAGGAGGGTGAACGGGAGAACAGGAGGATGATAAAGAGGGTGAAAGAGGACAGAGGATGATAAAGAGGAGAAGGGAGGAACAGGAGGATGATAAAGAGGGTGAAGGGAAGGAAAAACAGGAGGATGTATAAAGAGGGAGAAGGGAGGAACGGAGGATGATAAGAGGGAGAAGGGAGGAACAGGAGGATGATAAAGAGGGAGAAGGGAGGAACAGGAGGATGATAAAGAGGGAGATGGGAGGAACAAGGAGGATGATAAAGAGGGAGAAGGGAGGAACAGGAGGATGATAAAGAGGGAGAAGGGAGGAGCAGGAGGATGATAAAGAGGGAGAGGGAGGAACAGGAGGATGATAAAGAGGGAGAAGGGAGGAACAGGAGGATGATAAAGAGGGAGAAGGGAGGACAGGAGGATGATAAAGAGGGAGAGGGAGGAACAGGAGGATGATAAAGAGGGAAGGGAGGAACAGGAGGATGATAAAGAGGGTGAAGAGAGGAACAGGAGGATGATAAAGAGGGAGAAGGGGAGGAACAGGAGGATGATAAAGAGGGAGAAGGGAGGAACAGGAGGATGATAAAGAGGGAGAAGGGAGGAACAGGAGGATGATAAAGAGGGAGAAGGGAGCAACAGGAGGATGATAAAGAGGGTGAAGGGAGGAACAGGAGGATGATAAAGAGGGAGAAGGGAGGAACAGGAGGATGATAAAGAGGGAGAAGGGAGGAAACAGGAGGATGATAAAGAGGGAGAAGGGAGGAACAGGAGGATGATAAAGAGGGAGATGGGAGGAACAGGAGGATGATAAAGAGGGAGAAGGGAGGAACAGGAGGATGATAAAGAGGGAGAAGGGAGGAGCAGGAGGATGATAAAGAGGGAGATGGGAGGAACAGGAGGATGATAAAGAGGGAGAAGGGAGGAACAGGAGGATGATAAAGAGGGAGAAGGGAGGAAACAGGAGGATGATAAAGAGGGAGAAGGGAGCAACAGGAGGATGATAAAGAGGGTGAAGGGAGGAACAGGAGGATGATAAAGAGGGAGAAGGGAGCAACAGGAGGATGATAAAGAGGGTGAAGGGAGGAACAGGAGGATGATAAAGAGGGAGAAGGGAGGAACAGGAGGATGATAAAGAGGGAGAAGGGAGCAAACAGGAGGATGATAAAGAGGGTGAAGGGAGGAACAGGAGGATGATAAAGAGGGTGAAGGGAGGAACAGGAGGATGATAAAGAGGGAGAAGGGAGGAACAGGAGGATGATAAAGAGGGTGAAGGGAGGAACAGGAGGATGATAAAGAGGGAGAAGGGAGGAACAGGAGGATGATAAAGAGGGAGAAGGGAGGAACAGGAGGATGATAAAGAGGGAGAAGGGAGCAACAGGAGAATGATAAAGAGGGTGAAGGGAGGAACAGGAGGATGATAAAGAGGGAGAAGGGAGCAACAGGAGGATGATAAAGAGGGAGAAGGGAGCAACAGGAGAATGATAAAGAGGGTGAAGGGAGGAACAGGAGGATGATAAAGAGGGTGAAGGGAGCAACAGGAGGATGATAAAGAGGGTGAAGGGAGCAACAGGAGGATGATAAAGAGGGTGAAGGGAGGAACAGGAGGATGATAAAGAGGGTGAAGGGAGGAACAGGAGGATGATAAAGAGGGTGAAGGGAGGAACAGGAGGATGATAAAGAGGGAGAAGGGAGGAGCAGGAGGATGATAAAGAGGGAGAAGGGAGGAACAGGAGGATGATAAAGAGGGAGAAGGGAGGAACAGGAGGATGATAAAGAGGGAGAAGGGAGGAACAGGAGGATGATAAAGAGGGTGAAGGGAGGAACAGGAGGATGATAAAGAGGGTGAAGGGAGGAACAGGAGGATGATAAAGAGGGTGAAGGGAGGAACAGGAGGATGATAAAGAGGGTGAAGGGAGGAACAGGAGGATGATAAAGAGGGAGAAGGGAGGAGCAGGAGGATGATAAAGAGGGAGAAGGGAGGAACAGGAGGATGATAAAGAGGGAGAAGGGAGGAACAGGAGGATGATAAAGAGGGTGAAGGGAGGAACAGGAGGATGATAAAGAGGGAGAAGGGAGCAACAGGAGGATGATAAAGAGGGTGAAGGGGAGGAACAGGAGGATGATAAAGAGGGTGAAGGGAGGAACAGGAGGATGATAAAGAGGGAGAAGGGAGGAGCAGGAGGATGATAAAGAGGGTGAAGGGAGGAACAGGAGGATGATAAAGAGGGAGAAGGGAGGAACAGGAGGATGATAAAGAGGGTGAAGGGAGGAACAGGAGGATGATAAAGAGGGTGAAGGGGAGGAACAGGAGGATGATAAAGAGGGAGAAGGGAGGAACAGGAGGATGATAAAGAGGGTGAAGGGAGGAACAGGAGGATGATAAAGAGGGTGAAGGGAGGAACAGGAGGATGATAAAGAGGGTGAAGGGAGGAACAGGAGGATGATAAAGATGGAGAAGGGAGGAACAGGAGGATGATAAAGAGGGTGAAGGGAGGAACAGGAGGATGATAAAGAGGGTGAAGGGAGGAACAGGAGGATGATAAAGAGGGTGAAGGGAGGAACAGGAGGATGATAAAGAGGGTGAAGGGAGGAACAGGAGGATGATAAAGAGGGAGAAGGGAGGAACAGGAGGATGATAAAGAGGGAGAAGGGAGCAACAGGAGGATGATAAAGAGGGTGAAGGGAGGAACAGGAGGATGATAAAGAGGGAGAAGGGAGGAACAGGAGGATGATAAAGAGGGTGAAGGAAAGGAACAGGAGGATGATAAAGAGGGTGAAGGGAGCAACAGGAGGATGATAAAGAGGGTGAAGGGAGGAACAGGAGGATGATAAAGAGGGAGAAGGGAGCAACAGGAGGATGATAAAGAGGGTGAAGGGAGCAACAGGAGGATGATAAAGAGGGTGAAGGGAGCAACAGTGAGGATGATAAAGAGGGTGAAGGGAGGAACAGGAGGATGATAAAGAGGGTGAAGGGAGGAACAGGAGGATGATAAAGAGGGTGAAGGGAGAACAGGAGGATGATAAAGAGGGTGAAGGGAGGAACAGGAGGATGATAAAGAGGGTGAAGGGAGGAGCAGGAGGATGATAAAGAGGGAGAAGGGAGCAACAGGAGGATGATAAAGAGGGTGAAGGGAGCAACATGAGGATGATAAAGAGGGTGAAGGGAGCAACAGGAGGATGATAAAGAGGGTGAAGGGAGGAACAGGAGGATGATAAAGAGGGTGAAGGGAGGAACAGGAGGACGATATAGAGGGTGAAGGGAGGAACAGGAGGATGATAAAGAGGGTGAAGGGAGGAGCAGGAGGATGATAAAGAGGGTGAAGGGAGCAACAGGAGGATGATAAAGAGGGTGAAGGGAGCAACAGGAGAATGATAAAGAGGGTGAAGGGAGCAACAGGAGGATGATAAAGAGGGTGAAGGGAGGAACAGGAGGATGATAAAGAGGGTGAAGGGAGGAACAGGAGGATGATAAAGAGGGTGAAGGGAGGAACAGGAGGATGAGCTCTGACTGCTTAAGATTCGAAGGAGAGGGGTAAGGGAGTAAGAGTTTTATTAAGAACTTGACTGAAAGCTCAATAACTTGACTGAAAGCTCAAGAACTTGACTGAATGCTCAAGAACTTGACTGAAAGCTCAATAACTTGACTGAAATCTCAAGAACTTGACTGAAATCTCAAGAACTTGACTGAAAGCTCAAGAACTTGACTGAAAGCTCAAGAACTTGACTGAAAGCTCAATAACTTGACTTAAAGCTCAAGAACTTGACTGAAAGCTCAAGAACTTGACTGAAAGCTCAAGAACTTGACTGAAAGCTCAAGAACTTGACTGAAAGCTCAAGAACTTGACTGAAAGCTCAAGAACTTGACTGAAAGCTCAAGAACTTGACTGAAAGCTCAAGAACATGACAGAAAACTCAAGAACTTGACTGAAAGCTCAAGAACTTGACTGAAACCTCAAGAACTTGACTGAAAGCTCAATAACTTAACTGAAAGCTCAAGAACTTGACTGAAAGCTCAAGAACTTGACTGAAAGCTCAGGAACTTGACTGAAAGCTCAAGAACATGACAGAAAACTCAAGAACTTGACTGAAAGCTCAAGAGTTTGACTAAAAAGGCTGGTCAAGAATTTAAGAGCGCGATTAAGCTCTCAAGAGTCGGCGCTCTCCTGACACCCAGAAAATTGAGACGTCAGTTTAGACGTCAGAATCTTGGGTTAATTTTTTCTAAACGTAAATATGAAGACGTCAGAGATGCCAGTGACCAGCACTCACAGTCTGAAGGATCAGTGATGGCTCTTCTCTCTCTTTCTCTCCTCTGAGGACGAGGAGAGGTGGGGTGGAAGAGAGGAGAGGTGGGGAGGAAGAGAGGAGAGGTGGGGAGGAAGAGAGGAGAGGTGGGGAGGAACGGAGGAAAGGTGGGGAGGAACAGAGGTGAGGTGGGGAGGAACAGAGGAGAGGAGGGGAGGAAGAGAGGAGAGGTGGGGAGGAAGAGAGGAGAGGTGGGGAGGAAGAGAGGAGAGGTGGGGTGGAAGAGAGGAGAGGTGGGGAGGAAGAGAGGAGAGGTGGGGAGGAAGAGAGGAGAGGTGGGGAGGAAGAGAGGAGAGGAGGGGAGGAAGAGAGGAGAGGTGGGGAGGAAGAGAGAGGATGTGGGGTAGAAGAGAGGAGAGGTGGGTGGGGAGGAAGAGAGGAGAGGTGTGGAGGAAGAGAGGAGAGGTGGAGAGGAAGAGAGGAGAGGTGGGGAGGAAGAGAGGAGAGGTGGAGAGGAAGAGAGGAGAGATGGGGAGGAAGAGAGGAGAGGTGAGGAGGAACAGAGAAGAGGTAAGGAGGAACAGAGAAGAGGTGGGGAGGAAGAGAGAAGAGGTGGGGAGGAAGAGAGGAGAGGTGGGAAGGAACAGAGGAGAGGTGAGGAGGAACAGAGGTGAGGTGGGGAGGAACAGAGGAGAGGTGGGGAGGAACAGAGGTGAGGTGGGGAGGAACAGAGGAGAGGTGAGGAGGAACAGAGGTGAGGTGGGGAGGAACAGAGGAGAGGTGAGGAGGAACAGAGGTGAGGTGGGGAGGAACAGAGGAGAGGTGGGGAGGATGACAATCCAAATGGTTTCTTCACGAATGAGCCTCAAAACTCTATCCATATATGCCAGATTTCCGACATTACCCTAACTCTGATAGACTTCGAGAAAGCCATTGACAACATGCCCATGCACTCAGCCCCGGGCCCAGACACGTGGAACTCTGTATTCATTATGAACTGCAAGAAACCCCTCTCACGGGCCCTAAGTACACTATGAAGAAGGAGCTTAGACACAGGTGAGATTCCACAGTCACTAACAACAACGGATATAGCCCCACTCCATAAAGGTGGCAGCAAAGCAGTAGCTAAGAACTATAGACCAACAGCTCTAATGTTCAACATCAAAAAAATCTTTGAAAGAATGCTAAGAAGTGCGATTGCAAACCACTTGGACTCCCACTAACTGCACAATCCAGGGCAACATGGGTTCACAGCAGGTCGCTCCTGCCTCTCACAACTACTGGACCACTGGAAGAAAAACAGAATGCAGATGTAGTATACACAGATTTTGGAAAAGCCTTGACAAGTGCGATCATGGCGTCATAGCCCACAAAATGCGTGCTAAAGGGATAACCAGCAAAGTGGTGAGATGGATCTTCAACTTTCTAACCAATCGCACACAAAGAGTAGTGGTCAACAAATTAGATGCTGCCATAGTGATAAGCTCTGTCCCACAAGGCACAGTACTCACCCCCATCCTGTTTCTCATCCTCATATCAGACATAGATAGGGATGTAATCCACAGCACCATGTCATCTTTTACAGACGATACTAGGATCTGCATGAGAGAGTCATCCACTGAGGACATGACAAAGCTCCAAGAAGATATAAACCAAGTTTTCCAATGGGCAACAGAGAACAATATAATGTTCAATGAAGACAAATTCCAACTACTCCGTTATGGAAAACTGGAGGAAATAATAACTAGGACTGAGTATACTACAAACTCCAATCACACAATACAGCGGAAAAGTAATGTGAAGGACCTGGGAGTAGTAATGTCCGAAGACCTCTACCTTCAAGGACCACAACAATGCCACTATCACATCTGCTAGGAAACTGATAGGACGGATAATGAGAACATTCAAGACAAGAGATGCTAAGCCAATGATGATCCTTTTTAAATCACTTGTTCTCTCTAGGCTGGAATATTACTGTACATTAACATCTCCATTCAAGGCAGGTGAAATTGCAGAGCTAGAGAATGTACAGAGATCCTTTACTGCACGTATAAGTTCCATCAAACACCTTAACTACTGGGAGCGCCTGGAAGCACTTGACTTGTACTCACTAGAACGCAGGCGAGAGAGATATATCATAATCTACACCTGGAAGATTCTGGAAGGACTGATCCCTAATATGCACACAGCAATCACTCCATACATAAGCAAAAGACCGGGCAGACAGTGCAAAATAACCCTAATGGAAATTATGGGCCCCATTGGTACACTAAAACACCATGAGTGTCCGGGGCCCAAGACTGTTCAACAGCCTCTCACCATGCATAAGGGGAATTACCAATAGATCCCTGGGTATCTTCAAGAGAGAGCTGGACAGATACCTAAAGTCAGTGCCGGGTCAGCCGGGCTGTGGTTTGTACGTTGGACTACGTGCAACCAACAATAACAGCCTCGTTGATCAGGCCCTGATCCACCAGGAGGCCTGGTCATCGACCGGGCTGCATCCCCCGGTATACCTTCCAGGTAGACTCCAGACATGAGAGATGGGGAGGACGACGCCGAAAAAAAAATAGCAAAAACACCAATAAACACAACAAGAACAATAATAACAGCAAGAGAGAGAGAGAGAGAGAGAGAGAGAGAGAGAGAGAGAGAGAGAGAGAGGAGAGAGAGAGAGAAGAGAGAGAGAGAGGAGAGAGAGAGAGAGAGAGAGAGAGAGAGAGAGAGGAAGGAAGATAAGTGTTATCTACTCTTGAAGTACTCTAGTGACTATGAATGGAATTCCTTGACATTTGGTAGGCACTCTAGACTCACTCTCGTTATTCTGGCGCCTGCCTGACCTCACACCAAACATGTTTACACTATTAATAAAACTCTGCTTTGAGGTTTGGTCTGGGGCTTGGTCTGAGGCTTGGTCTGAAGCCTGGTCCGAGGCCTGGTCTGGGGCTTGGTCTGAGGCTTGGTCTGAAGCCTGATCCGAGGCCTGGTCTGGGGCTTGGTCTGAGGCTTGGTCTGAAGCCTGATCCGAGGCCTGGTCTGGGGCTTGGTCTGAGGCTTGGTCTGGGGCTTGGTCTGAGGCCTGATCTCAGGCCTGGTCTGGGGCTTGGTCTGGGGCTTGGTCTGAGGCTTGGTCAGGGGCTTGGTCTGGGGCTTGGTCTGAGGCTTGGTCTGGGGCTTGGTCCGAGGCCTGGTCTGGGGCTTGGTCTGAGGCCTGATCTGGGGCTTGGTCTGGGGCTTGGTCTGGGGCTTGGTCTGGGGCTTGGTCTGAGGCCTGATCTCAGGCCTGGTCTGGGGCCTGGTCTGAGGCTTGGTCTGAAGCCTGGTCCGAGGTTTGGTCTGGGGGCTTGATCTGAGGCTTGGTCTAGGACTTGGTCTGGGGCTTGGTCTGGGGCCTGATCTCAGTCTTGGGCCCCGGATACTTACTGTGTTTTCTCTTAGCGTACCAGTGGCGCCCCTACTTTTCACTAGGGGTATGTTGCATCACCTGCCAAGTCTTTTGCTTTCGTAGGGAGTGATTTGTGTGTGCAGATTACACCACAGCACCGTATCATCCTTTGCGGATGATACTAGGATCTGCATGAGGCTGTCATCTGCTGAGGACGCGGTTAACCTCCAAGAAGATATAAACAAAGTTTTCCAGTGGGCAACGGTAAACAATATGATGTTCAATGAGGACAAATTCCAACTACTCCGTTATGGAAAACTGGAGGAGATAATAACTAGAACAGAGTATACTATACAATAGAGCGGAAAAATAATGTAAGGGACCTGGGAGTAGTAATGTCTGAGGATCTCACTTTCAAGGATCATAACAGTGCCACGATCGCACGTGCAAAGAAAATGATAGGATGGATAATGAGAACTTTCAAAACGAGAGATGCCAAGCCCATGATGATCCTTTTCAAATCACTTGTTCTCTCTAGGCTGGAATACTGCTGTACATTAACATCTCCATTCAAAGCAGGTGAAATCGCAGATCTAGAGAGTGTACAGAGATCCTTTACTGCACGTATAAGTTCTGTCAAGCACCTTAACTACTGGGAACGCTTGGAAGCACTTGACTTGTACTCGTTGGAACGCAGGAGGGAGAGATATATCATAATCTACACTTGGAAAATCTTGGAAGGAATGGTCCCAAATCTGCACACAGAAATCACTCCCTACGAAAGTAAAAGACTGGGCAGGCGATGCAAAATGGCCCCAATAAAAAGTAGGGGCGCCATTGGTACACTAAGGGAAAACACCATCGGGAGGCCTGGTCGTGGACCGGGCCGCGGGGGCGTTGATCCCCGGAATAACCTCCAGGTAAACTCCAGGTAACCAGTCCCTCCAAGATCTTCCAGGTGAAGATTGTGATGCATCTCTCTCGCCTGCGCTCCAGTGAGTACAAGTCAAGTGCAGTAAAGATTCTCTGTACATTCTGTAGATCTGCAGTTTCGCCTGCCTTGATTCTGTGGGTTGGAGGATTGCGTATCCTTCAGAAGGAGTCTGTTTACACTCCAGGGGAGTGTCTACCGTCGTGAGGAATCGTGTTTGCAGTAGGTGGGAGGGAAGGTTAGTGTCCCAGATGCGGTCAGGTCGGGATGAACAGGGACAAACAGAGTGATGGAGAGATGGGAGAGGGAGAGGGGTGTTAAGGGTTGGGGAGGGAAATGCTAGGGAGATGGGGAGGAGAGTGTTATGGGAAGATAGGGTTAGAATGTGTTGTGTGTGTGTGTGTGTGTGTGTGTGTGTGTGTGTGTGTGTGTGTGTGTGTGTGTGTGTGTGTGTGTGTGTGTGTGTGTGTGTGTGTGTGTGTGTGTGTGTGTGTGTGTGTGTGTGTGTGTGTGTATGCGTGTGTGTGTGTGTGTGTGTACTCACCAGATCTACCTCCAGATCTACCTATTTGTACTCACCTATTTGTGGTTGCAGGGGTCGAGTCACAGCTCCTGGCCCCGCCTCTTCGCTGATTGCTACTAGGTCCTCTCTCTCCCTGCCCCATGAGCTCTATCATACCTCGCCTTAAAACTATGTATGGTTCCCGCCTCCACTACGTCACTTTCTAGGCTATTCCACGGCCTGACTACTCTATGACTGAAGAAATACTTCCTAACATCCCTTTGATTCATCTGAGTCTTCAACTTCCAATTGTGACCTCTTGTGTCTGTGTTCCTTCTCTGGAACATCCCGTCTTTGTCCACCTTGTCTATTCCGCGCAGTATTTTATATGTCGTTATCATGTCTCCCCTGACCCTCCTGTCCTCCAGTGTCGGCAGGCCGATTTCACTCAACCTTTCTTCATAGGACAATCCCTGTAGCTCTGGGACTAGTCTTGTTGCAAACCTTTACACTTTCTCTAATTTCTTGACGTGCTTGACTAGGTGTGGGTTCCAAACTGGTGCTGCATACTCCAGTATGGGCCTGACGTAAATGGTATACAGAATCTTAAACGAATCCTTACTGAGGTATCGGAAAGCTATCCTCCGTAGGTTTGCCAGGCGCCCGTATGCTGCAGCAGTTATCTGATTGATGTGCGCCTCAGGAGATATGCTCGGTGTTATACTCACCCCCAGATCTTTTTCCTTGAGTGAGGTTTGCAGTCTTTGGCCATCTAAACTATATTGTGTCTGCGGTCTTCTTTGCCCTTCCCCAATCTTCATGACTTTGCATTTGGCAGGGTTAAATTCAAGGAGCCAGTTGCTGGACCAGGCTTGTAGCCTGTCCAGGTCTCTTTGTAGTCCTGCCTGATCCTCATCCAATTTGATTCTTCTCATTAACTTCGCATCATCTGCAAACAAGGACACTTCTGAGTCTATCCCTTCCATTATGTCGTTCACATATACCAAGAACAGCACAGGTCCTAGGACTGACCCCTGTGGAACCCTGCTTGTCACAGGCCCCCACTCTGACACCTCGTCACGTACCATGACTCGTTGTTGCCTCCCTGTCAGGTATTCTCTGATCCATTGCAGTGCCTTTCCTGTTATGTGTGCCTGATCCTCTAGCTTTTGCAGTAACCTCTTATGAGGAACTGTGTCGAAGGCCTTCTTGCAGTCCAAAAAATATGCAGTCGATCCACCCCTCTCTCTCTTGTCTTACTTCTGTCACCTTGTCATAAAACTCTAGTAGGTTTGTGACACAGGATTTTCCTTCCCTGAAACCGCGCTGGTTGTCAATTATACACTTGTTTCTTTCCAGGTGATCTACCACTCTCCTCCTGATGATCTTCTCCATGACCTTGCATACTATACACGTTAGTGATACAGGTCTGCAGTTTAGTGCCTCATGTCTGTCTCCCTTTTTAAAAATTGGGACTACATTTGCCATTTTCCATACCTCAGGGAGTTACCCAGTTTCAAATGATGCATTGAAGATCTTTGTTAATGGCTCACACAATATCTCTGCTCCCTCTTTAAGGACCCATGGAGAGATGTTGTCTGGTCCCACCGCCTTTGAGGTGTCAAGTTCGCATAGCAGCTTCTTCACCTCCTCCTTGGTTATATGTACCTCATCCAGCACTTGCTGGTGTGCCCCCCTGTTCTGATTTCCTGGAGTCCTACTGATTTCCACTGTAAATACCTCTTTAAATCTTGTGTTGAGCTCCCGACATACCTCTCGGTCGTTTCTTGTGAATTCCCCATCACCCTTCCTCAGTCTAATTACCTGGTCCTTGACTGTTGTTTTCCTCCTGATGTGGCTGTACAACAGCTTCGAGTCAGTCTTTACTTTTGATGCTATGTCATTTTCATATTGTCTCTGAGCCTCCCTTCTTATCTGTGCATATTCGTTTCTGGCTCTTCGGCTAATCTCCTTATTTTCCTGAGTTCTCTGTCTTCTGTACCTTTTCCATTCTCTAGTACACCTAGTTTTTGCCTCCCTACACCTTTGGGTGAACCAAGGACTCGTTCTGTTCTTCCCATTATTTCTGTTTCCCTTGGGAACAAACCTCTCCTCTGCCTCCTTGCATTTTGTTGTCACATAGTCCATCATTTCTTGTACTGGTTTTCCTGTCAGTTCCCTCTCCCACTGAATGTCTTGAAGGAAGTTCCTTATGCATTAGTAGTTCCCCCTTTTGTAGTTTGGTTTTTCCCAGCCTATTCCTGCTACTCTCTCCACTTGGAGCTCAACTATGTAGTCAAAGCACAGAACCACATGATCACTAGCTCCCAGGGGCCTTTCATACATGATACCCTCGATGTCCGAACTACTCAAGGTGAATACAAGGTCCAGTCTTGCTGGTTCATCCTCTCCTTTCTCTCTGGTAGTGTCTCTAACATGTTGATGCATGAGGTTTTCCAGTACCACGTCCATCGTCTTGGCTCTCCATGTTTTGGGACCCCCATGGGGCTCCAGGTTTTCCCAGTCAATCTCCTTGTGATTGAAATCACCCATAACTAGTAACTTTGCTCCCCCCATGTGTGCTCTCCTGGCCACCTCGGCTAGTGTGTCGATCATTGCTCTGTTGCTCTCATCATATTCTTCTCTTGGCCTCCTGCAGTTCTGTGGTGGGTTGTACATTACTGCAATTATCACCTTATGTCCCTCAGACTGGATTGTTCCTACTAAGTAGTCCCTTTCGCCCGTGCTATCCATTCCTTCCATTTTCTCAAAACCCCACTGGTTTTTAATGAGCAGTGCAACTCCTCGTCCCCCTCTCCTCCCTCTGTCTTTCCTGAGGATTTGATATCCGGATGGAAAGATTGAATCTGTTATTATTCTGGTGAGTTTTGTTTCTGTGAGTGCTATTATGTCTGGGGATGTCTCTCTGATTCTTTTGTGCCACTCCTCATACTTGTTTGTTATTCCATCTGCATTTGTATACCACACCTTCAACTTCTTTTGTAAGACTGTGGTCTGGGAGGTGTATTGGGGTTGGGGAAGTGGGAGACCTGGTAAGGAACTATGGGTTGTTGCTGTGGGGGTGGAGTTTGTAATGTAGTGGGTGGGGGCATTGGATATGGCATGGGTGTTTTGATTTAGAGTGTTTGGTTGCACTGGGGTTGACCTGGTTGGGAGGCTTCTATAGGAAGTTGTGAAGGAGGCTGTATTTGATCTTCTTCCTGGGTCTGGGATCTCCTGTGTCTTCTCCATCCCCTCTCTTTCCTCCTTTTGCCTTTGTACCATCTCTCTCAGTTTCTGCCTTTCTTCTTGTGTTCTGTCGTGGTCGAGATACACCTTCCTGTATGCCAGCATGTCCCTTAATCGTGCTTTCTCCTGCAGGATCCTGTTCCGAGTCGCTTCTGCCTTGAAGGTTACTTTCACTTGCCGGGTTCTTTTTTTTAGAAACCCCCCTATTCTCCGAAAATTTTCCAGCTGGGTCATGTCATCTTCTCCTATTGCTTTCATGATACTTTCAATTGCTTTTTTTCCCCTTGTTTTCTTGCTTCATATGTTTCCCCTTCAACTTCCTGGAGCCCATACACAAAGACTGACCTCACCCTTTCATTCTCCCACTGCATATCCCTGTGTATTCCCTCATTTAATTTGGTTTCCTCCACTGCAGCTTTCCTTTCTTCAGTTTCACTGGCTAATGTACTTGAGCTCAGTGGCCTGTCATTTTCCCTTCTCGGCTTTCCTTGGGCTCTGCTGTGGTCTGTTAGGGCCTCCACATAAAGCTTAGCTCTTTCATTTACTACAGTCTCCTCTGATAGAGCTTCTCCATGCAGTTTTGCTCCTTCTTTCCCTACAGTCCCCTTATTTGTGGCTGAGGTAGCAGTCTCTGTTGTCAATCCCAAAATGTTCTTTAGTTCTTTAGGCTGTTTCAGATTTTTCAGTTCCTCTTCTAAACTCTGTATCCTGGCCTCTGCTGCTTTGACATGCACCTCCCACTTCCTGCTTTCCATGTTATCTCTCTTCCATTCTCATGCTAAGTTTTTCTAGTTTCTTTTCCCATTCATGTTCCCTTTTTATGAGCTCTGCTGCCCAATCTTCCTTTGCAGCTTCGCTCCTGTCCCTTGGTTTTTCTTGTTCCTTTTGACAACCCATTTTTGTTTTATCCTGATTGCCTCAGAGTGGGGAAACCTATGTGTTCTGTATGTTAGGTTATTTGTGTGTATGTCAGAGTGTGGGGGGGGGGGGAGGTAGTGGAGGAACTGTGGCTATGTGGGAGAGTAGTGGGGAGGGGTGGGGAGGGGAGGGTGAACGAGTGTGTGTGTGTGTGGTGTAATTTTGTGTGGAATTATGTGTGGGTTTATTATGTACTGAAAGGTAGGTGGCTTGTGCGTTGTAATGTAGAGTCTCAGTGGTCCTTGGCTGCCCACAACTTCTTGTGACCTGACCCCAACCTCCTGGGACTTTACCTGCACGTACTTACAGTGGTTTTGTGTGTGTGTGTGTTTGTGTGTGTGTGTGTGTGTGTGTGTGTGTGTGTGTGTGTGTGTGTGTGTGTGTATGTGTATGTGGGTTTTGGGGTTTGTGGTGTGTATGTGTGTGTAGTGGTTTTGTTGTTGTGCGTGTGTGTATATTATGTGTGTGTGTGTGTGCATGTGGGGTGTGTGTGTGTACTCACCTATTTGTGGTTGCAGGGGTCGAGTCACAGCTCCTGGCCCCGCCTCTTCGCTGATAGCTACTAGGTCCTCTCTCTCCCTGCCCCATGAGCTCTATCATACCTCGCCTTAAAACTTGTATGGTTCCCGCCTCCATACGTCACTTTCTAGGCTAATCCACGGCCTGATTAAATCTATGACTGAAGAAATACTTCCTAACATCCTTTGATTCATCTGAGTCTTCAACTTCCAATTGTGACCTCTTGTGTCTGTGTCCCTTCTCTGGAACATCCCGTCTTTGTCCACCTTGTCAATTCCGCGCAGTATTTTCTATGTCGTTATCATGTCTCCCCTGACCCTCCTGTCCTCCAGTGTCGTCAGGCCCATTTCCCTCAACCTTTTTCGTAGGACAAAACCCTAGCTCTGGGGCTAGTCTTGTTGCAAACCTTTGCACTTTCTCTAATTCTTGACGTGCTTGACTAGGTGTGGATTCCAAACTGGTGCTGCATACTCCAGTATGGGCCTGACATAAATGGTTACAGAGTCTTAAACGAATCCTTACTGAGGTATCGGAACGCTATCCGTAGGTTTGCCAGGCGCCCGTTTTGCTGCAGAAGTTTTCTGATTGATGTGCCCCTCGGGAGATATGCTTTGGTGTTATACTCACCCCAGGTCTTTTTCCTTGAGTGAGGTTTGCAGTCTTGGCCATCTAAACTAATTGTGTCTGGGTCTCTTTGCCTTCCCCAATCTTCATGACTTTGCATTTGGGAGGGTTAATTCAAGGAGCCAGTTGTGGACCAGGCTGAGCCTGTTCAGGTTCTTTGTAGTCTGCTGATCTATCCGATTTGATTCTTCTATTACTTCGCATCATCTGCAAACAAGGACACCCTTTTGAGTCTATCCCTTCAGTTAGGTCTTTCACATATACAAGAACAGCACAGGTCCCCTTTGGACTGACCCCTGTGGAACCCGTTGTCCAAGGCGCCCACTCTGACACCTCGTCGCGTACCATGATCGTTGTTGCCTCCCGACGGTATTTCTGATCCATGCAGTGCCTTTCCTGTTATGTCCCCTCACACACTCCCATCATAGAGGTGTGAGTGTGTGTGTATGTGTGTGTATGTGTGGAGTGTGTATGAGTGTGTGTATGTGTGTTGTGATGGTGAGGTGTGTGTGTGTGTGTAGTGTTGTGTGGTGTGTGTGTGGGTGTGTGTTGTGGGTGTGTGTGTGTGTGGGGTAGTGTGGGGGGTGTGTGTGTGTGGGGGTGTGAGAGAGAGAGTGAGTGTGTGGTTGTGTGGTGAGTGTGTTGTAGTGGTGGTTGATTGGTGGGATGGGTGAGAGGGGAGTGATGGGGGTGTGTTGAGGGTAGTGATGGGAGGTGTGTAGAGGGGTAGTGATGGGAGGTGGGTAGAGGGGCAGTGATGGAGGTGTGTAGAGGGGAGTGTTGGGGAGGTGTGTAGAGGGGTAGTGATGGGAGGTGTGTAGAGGGGTAGTGATGGGAGGTGTGTAGAGGGGTAGTGATGGGAGGTGTGTAGAGGGGTAGTGATGGGAGGTGTGTAGAGGGGTAGTGATGGGAGGTGTGTAGAGGGGTAGTGATGGGAGGTGTGTAGAGGGGTAGTGATGGGAGGTGTGTAGAGGGGTAGTGATGGGAGGTGGTGTAGAGGGGTAGTGATGGGAGGTGTGTGGAGGGGGTAGTGATGGGAGGTGTGTAGAGGGGTAGTGATGGGAGGTGTGTAGAGGGGTAGTGATGGGAGGTGTGTAGAGGGGTAGTGATGGGAGGTGTGTAGAGGGGTAGTGATGGGAGGTGTGTAGAGGGGTAGTGTGATGGGAGGTGTGTAGAGGGGCAGTGATGGGAGGTGTGTAGAGGGGTAGTGATGGGAGGTGTGTAGAGGGGTAGTGAGGGGAGGTGTGTAGAGGGGTAGTGATGGGAGGTGTGTAGAGGGGTAGTGATGGGAGGTGTGTAGAGGGGTAGTGATGGGAGGTGTGTAGAGGGTAGTGATGGGAGGTGTGTGGAGGGGTAGTGATGGGAGGTGTGTAGAGGGGTAGTGATGGGAGGTGTGTAGAGGGGTAGTGATGGGAGGTGTGTAGAGGGGTAGTGATGGGAGGTGTGTAGAGGGGAGTGATGGGAGGTGTGTAGAGGGGTAGTGATGGGAGGTGTTGTAGGGGTAGTGATGGGATGGTGTGTAGGGGGGGTAGTGATGGGAGGTGTGTAGAGGGGTAGTGATGGGAGGGTGTGTAGAGGGGTAGTGATGGGAGGTGTGTAGAGGGGTAGTGATGGGAGGTGTGTAGAGGGGTAGTGATGGGAGGTGTGTAGAGGGGTAGTGATGGGAGGTGTGTAGAGGGGTAGTGATGGGAGGTGTGTAGAGGGGGTAGTGATGGGAGGTGTGTAGAGGGGTAGTGATGGGAGGTGTGTAGAGGGGTAGTGATGGGAGGTGTGTAGAGGGGTAGTGATGGGAGGTGTGTAGAGGGGTAGTGATGGGAGGTGTGTAGAGGGGTAGTGATGGGAGGTGTGTAGAGGGGTAGTGATGGGAGGTGTGTAGGGGGGTAGTGATGGGAGGTGTGTAGAGGGGTAGTGATGGGAGGTGTGTAGAGGGGTAGTGATGGGAGGTGTGTAGAGGGGCAGTGATGGGAGGTGTGTAGAGGGGTAGTGATGGGAGGTGTGTAGAGGGGCAGTGATGGGAGGTGTGTAGAGGGTAGTGATGGGAGGTGTGTAGAGGGGTAGTGATGGGAGGTGTGTAGAGGGGTAGTGATGGGAGGTGTGTAGAGGGGTAGTGATGGGAGGTGTGTAGAGGGGTAGTGATGGGAGGTGTGTACAGGGGTAGTGATGGGAGGTGTGTAGAGGGGTAGTGATGGGAGGTGTGTAGAGGGGTAGTGATGGGAGGTGTGTAGAGGGGTAGTGATGGGAGGTGTGTAGAGGGGTAGTGATGGGAGGGGGTTAGAGGGGTAGTGATGGGAGGTTGTGAGGGGTAGTGATGGGAGGTGTGTAGAGGGGTAGTGATGGGGGTGTGTAGAGGGTAGTGATGGGAGGTGTGTAGGGGGTAGTGATGGGAGGTGTGTAGAGGGGTAGTGATGGGAGGTGTGTAGAGGGGTAGTGATGGGAGGTGTGTAGAGGGTAGTGAATGGGAGGTGTGTAGAGGGGTAGTGATGGGGGTGTGTAGGGGGTAGTGTGGGGGTTTTGTAGAGGGTAGTGATGGGAGGTGTTGTTAGAGGGGTAGTGATGGGAGGTGTGTAGAGGGTAGTGATGGGAGGTGTGTAGAGGGGTAGTGATGGGAGGTGTGTAGAGGGGGTAGTGATGGTAGGTGTGTAGAGGGTTAGTGATGGGAGTGTGTAGAGGGGTAGTGATGGGAGGTGTGTAGAGGGTAGTGATGGGAGGTGTGTAGAGGGTAGTGATGGGAGGTGTGTAGAGGGGTAGTGATGGAGGTGTGTAGAGGGGTTAGGATGGGAGGTGTGTAGAGGGGTAGTGATGGGAGGTGTGTAGAGGGGCAGTGATGGGACAAGAATGTGTTGCAGATGGGGTAAGATGGTCACTTTAAACCATCGAGTTATTAAGAAAGACGTAATCGCATTAATGACGGGTTGGGTAATAAGAACCTTCACAACACGGTAAATAATGCCAGTGGTGACATTCTTCAAATCGCTAGTGCTCTCTCGTTTGGAATATTGTTCTGTGTTGACGGCCCCGTTCAGGGCAGGAGAAATATCAGAGCTGGAACAAATACAGAGAACCACAGAGCCAGTAAATTACTGGAGGAGAGATGCATGATAATATATACAGTACCTCGTATATCATAATCTTCACCTGGAAGATCCTGGAGGGACTGGTCCCAAATCTGCACACAGCAATCACTCCTGCAAAAGCAAAAGACTTGGCAGGTGATGCAACATACCCCCAGTGAAAAGTAGGGGCGTCACTGGCACACTAAGAGAAAACACAATAAGTGTCCGGGACCCAAGACTGTTCAACAGCACTCACGAAATCGTAATGACACGATTGCAAACAAACCATACCACGGGCGGGATTTGAACCCGTGGTCAGAGAGTCTGGAGTTTTGAGACTCTCTGACCGCGGGTTCAAATCCCGCCCGTGGTATGGTCTGTTCAACAGCCTCTCACCAGCCATAAGGGGCATCACCAGTAAACCCCTGGTTGTCTTCAAGAGAGAGCTGGACAGATACCTAAAGTCGGTGCCGGATCAGCAGGGCTTTGGTTCGTACGTTGGACTACGTACGGCCAGCAGTAACAGCCTCGTTGATCAGGCCCTGATCCACCAGGCCTGGTCATGGACCGGGCCGCGGGAGCGTTGATCCCCAGAATACCCACCATGTAGACTCCAGGCGGAAAGTACTCGAGGGTCTGGTCCCAAACCAACGCACTGCCATGACAACATACTGGAACAAGAGAAATGGGAGGAAGCGCAAAATAAACCCAGTGAAAAGCAAGGGCACCGTAAACATAATAAGAGAACACTGTATCAACATCCGTGGCCCCAGCTTGTTCAACATCTTACCAGAAGATATCAGAAACACTGCTGGAACAAGTGTAGAAGTCTTCAAGAGGAAATTGGACAAGTATCTTCACCAGGTGCCAGATCAACCAGGCTGTGATGGATATGTGGGGCAGCGGGCCTTCAACAGCAACAGCCTGGTTGACCAGGCTAGCACCAGATGAGCCTGGCCCATGGCCAGTAGTAAGACTCTCGGAACTCATCAAAGGTATATCAAAGGTAAAGATACTACCCTCTGAGATCTCTAGAGAGGAACCTACCACCATCTACCACCATCTAAGGCCTCTAGAGAGAAAACTAAGACAATCTCCCATTATCTGAGGCCTGCAGAGAGGAACCTACCACCATCTACCACCATCTAAGGCCTCTAGAGAGAAACCTAAGACAATCTCCCATTATCTGAGGCCTGCAGAGAGGAACCTACCACCATCTACCACCATCTAAGGCCTCTAGAGAGAAAACTAAGACAATCTCCCATTATTCTGAGGCCTGCAGAGAGGAACCTACCACCATCTACCACCATCTAAGGCCTCTAGAGAGAAACCTAAGACAATCTCCCATTATCTGAGGCCTGCAGAGAGGAACCTACCACCATCTACCACCATCTAAGGCCTCTAGAGAGAAAACTAAGGACAATCTCCCATTATCTGAGGCCTGCAGAGAGGAACCTCCCACATCTACCACCATCTAAGGCCTCTAGAGAGAAACCTAAGACAATCTCCCATTATCTGAGGCCTGCAGAGAGGAACCTACCACCATTACCACCATCTAAGGCCTCTAGAGAGAAACCTAAGACAATCTCCCATTATCTGAGGCCTGCAGAGAGGAACCTACCACCATCTACCACCATCTAAGGCCTCTAGAGAGAAACCTAAGACAATCTCCCATTATCTGAGGCCTGTAGAGAGGAACCTACCACCATCTACCACCATCTAAGGCCTCTAGAGAGAAAACTAAGACAATCTCCCATTATCTGAGGCCTGCAGAGAGGAACCTACCACCATCTACCACCATCTAAAGGCTCTAGAGAGAAAACTAAGACAATCTCCCATTATCTGAGGCCTGCAGAGAGGAACCTACCACCATTCTACCACCATCTAAGGCCTCTAGAGAGAAACCTAAGACAATCTCCCATTATCTGAGGCCTGCAGAGAGGAACCTACCACCATCTACCACCATCTAAGGCCTCTAGAGAGAAACCTAAGACAATCTCCCATTATCTGAGGCCTGCAGAGAGGAACCTACCACCATCTACCACCATCTAAGGCCTCTAGAGAGAAAACCTAAGACAATCTCCCATTATCTGAGGCCTGTAGAGAGGAACCTACCACCATCTACCACCATCTAAGGCCTCTAGAGAGAAACCAAGACAATCTCCCATTATCTGAGGCCTGCAGAGAGGAACCTACCACCATCTACCACCATCTAAGGCCTCTAGAGAGAAACCTAAGACAATCTCCCATTATCTGAGGCCTGCAGAGAGGACCTACCACCATCTACCACCATCTAAGGCCTCTAGAGAGAAACCTAAGACAATCTCCCATTATCTGAGGCCTGCAGAGAGGAACCTACCACCATCTACCACCATCTAAGGCCTCTAGAGAGAAACCTAAGACAATCTACCATTATCTGAGGCCTGCAGAGAGGAACCTACCACCATCTACCACCATCTAAGGCCTCTAGAGAGAAACCTAAGACAATCTCCATTATCTGAGGCCTGCAGAGAGGAACCTACCACCATCTACCACCATCTAAGGCCTCTAGAGAGAAACCTAAGACAATCTCCCATTATCTGAGGCCTGCAGAGAGGAACCTACCCACCATCTACCACCATCTAAGGCCTCTAGAGAGAAACCTAAGACAATCTCCCATTATCTGAGGCCTGCAGAGAGGAACCTACCACCATCTACCACCATCTAAGGCCTCTAGAGAGAAACCTAAGACAATCTCCCATTATCTGAGGCCTGCAGAGAGGAACCTCCTACCATCTACCACCATCTAAGGCCTCTAGAGAGAAACCTAAGACAATCTCCCATTATCTGAGGCCTGCAGAGAGGAACCTCCCACCATCTACCACCATCTAAGGCCTCTAGAGAGAAACCTAAGACAATCTCCCATTATCTGAGGCCTGCAGAGAGGAACCTACCACCATCTACCACCATCTAAGGCCTCTAGAGAGAAACCTAAGACAATCTCCCATTATCTGAGGCCTGCAGAGAGGAACCTACCACCATCTACCACCATCTAAGGCCTCTAGAGAGAAAAACCCAAGACAAACTCCCATTATCTGAGGCCCCGCAGAGAGGAACCTACCACCATCTACCACCATCTAAGGCCTCTAGAGAGAAACCTAAGACAATCTCCCATTATCTCGAGGCCTGCAGAGAGGAACCTACCACCATCTACCACCATCTAAGGCCTCTAGAGAGAAACCTAAGACAATCTCCCATTATCTGAGGCCTGCAGAGAGGAACCTACCACCATCTACCACCATCTAAGGCCTCTAGAGAGAAACCTAAGACAATCTCCCATTATCTGAGGCCTGCAGAGAGGAACCTCCCACCATCTACCACCATCTAAGGCCTCTAGAGAGAAACCTAAGACACATCTCCCATTATCTGAGGCCTGCAGAGAGGAACCTACCACCATCTACCACCATCTAAGGCCTCTAGAGAGAAACCTAAGACAATCTCCCATTATCTGAGGCCTGCAGAGAGGAACCTACCACCATCTACCACGATCTAAGGCCTCTAGAGAGAAACCTAAGACAATCTCCCATTTATCTGAGGCCTGCAGAGAGGAACCTCCCACCATCTACCACCATCTAAGGCCTCTAGAGAGAAAACCTAAGACAATCTCCCATTATCTGAGGCCTGCAGAGAGGAACCTCCCACCATCTACCACCATCTAAGGCCTCTAGAGAGAAACCTAAGACAATCTCCCATTATCTGAGGCCTGCAGAGAGGAACCTACCACCATCTACCACCATCTAAGGCCTCTAGAGAGAAACCTAAGACAATCTCCCATTATCTGAGGCCTGCAGAGAGGAACCTCCTACCATCTACCACCATCTAAGGCCCTCTAGAGAGAAACCTAAGACAATCTCCCATTATCTGAGGCCTGCAGAGAGGAACCTACCACCATCTACCACCATCTAAGGCCTCTAGAGAGAAACCTAAGACAATCTCCCATTATCTGAGGCCTGCAGAGAGGAACCTACACCCATCTACCACCATCTAAGGCCTCTAGAGAGAAACCTAAGACAATCTCCCATTATCTGAGGCCTGCAGAGAGGAACCTCCTACCATCTACCACCATCTAAGGCCTCTAGAGAGGAACCTAAGACAATCTCCCATTATCTGAGGCCTGCAGAGAGGAACCTCCCACCATCTACCACCATCTAAGGCCTCTAGAGAGAAACCTAAGACAATCTCCCATTATCTGAGGCCTGCAGAGAGGAACCTACCACCATCTACCACCATCTAAGGCCTCTAGAGAGAAACCTAAGACAATCTCCCATTATCTGAGGCCTGCAGAGAGGAACCTACCATCATCTGAGGCCTCCAGAGAGGAACCTACTACCATCTGAGACCTCCAGAGAAGAACCTACTACCATCTGAGGCCTCCAGAGAGGAACCTACCAGCATCTGAGGCCTCCAGAGAGGAACCTACCAGCATCTGAGACCTCCAGAGAGGAACCTACCAGCATCTGAGACCTCCAGAGAGGAACCTACCAGCATCTGAGACCTCCAGAGAGGAACCTACCAGCATCTGAGACCTCCAGAGAGGAACCTACCAGCATCTGAGACCTCCAGAGAGGAACCTACCACCATCTGAGACCTCCAGAGAGGAACCTACCAGCATCTGAGACCTCCAGAGAGGAACCTACCAGCATCTGAGACCTCCAGAGAGGAACCTACCACCATCTGAGACCTCCAGAGAGGAACCTACCAGCATCTACCTCGTTTCCTTCTCCCCGTCAGGGGAGAAGGAAACAAGGGAGAGGGAGGAGACAGGAAAGAGTTTAGGGCCTGATCAACCAGGCTGTTACTTCTGGCCGCACGTAGTCCAACGTAGGAACCACAGCCCAGCTGATCAGATACTGACTTTAGGTATCTGTCCAGATCCCTCTTGAAGACAACCATAATAATAATAAAAATTAATTATTGACCATAGAATAATCTTCACAATGCTGTTTGAAATATTTCGTTACTAATTTGTTTTATACGCAGCAGTGCGTTATCAATGGTTGGCAGGGGGTGGCAGGGGGTGGCAGGGGGTGGCAGGGGGTGGCAGGGGGTGGCAGGGGGTGGCAGCGGCTGTCTTTTAGTCTCGCTGATAGTGTTGATAAAGTCAGATATCAGGAGGACAGGTCAGTGGTTGTGTAGCTAGAGCTCTTGGTGGGTAAGATTATGCAGGAGGAGGAGGAAGAGGAGGAGGAAGAAGAGGAAGGGAAAGAGGAGGAGGAGGAGGAGGAGGAAGAGGAGGGGGGGTAAAGATGAATAAACAAAGATTCCCTTATTTCTCATTGTTAGGAGCTGATAAGATGTTTTATACAACTCAATACGGGTAGTAGTAGTAGTAGTAACAGTAGTGGGTAAGTGTTGTAGGTAGCAATAATCGTAGCACCATTAGCAGTGAGCAGTAGGTAGCAAATAAAATTATTTAGGTATAGATACACACAAGTACATCACACATAATGTAAATTACACACCAGGATAACCCAAAAAAGTCAGACAAAAAAAGTCAGACAAAAAAAGTCAGACGAAAAAAGTCAGACAAAGTGACTTGTTTACACTGTGGTCTTGGATTCAGTGTCGAGGAATGAGGCACTAGTGCCACACTTGGTAATCTTTACTGAGGAAACGTTTCGCCAGGGAGTGACCTCTTCAGTCCAGCGCAGAGATGAGCTGAAGCCACTGGCTGCTAAATACTTTCCATAATAATGAAATTGAAATGTTGCAAAAGTGTATGAGTTTTCAACTTCCTGGTTTTCTTAAACCACAGCGCTGTACCATCTGTTGCAGACGATACTAGGATCTGCATGAGAGTGTCATCCACTGAGGACATGACAAATCTCCAAGAAGATATAAACCAAGTTTTCCAATGGGCAACAGAGAACAATATAATGTTCAATGAAGACAAATTCCAACTACTCCGTTATGGAAAACTGGAGGAAATAATAACTAGGACTGAGTATACTACAAACTCCAATCACACAATAGAGCGGAAAAGTAATGTGAAGGACCTGGGTGTGGTAATGTCCGAAGATCTCACCTTCAAGGACCACAACAATGGCACTATCACATCTGCGAGGAAACTGATAGGATGGATAATGAGAACCTTCAAGACAACAGATGCTAAGCCAATGATGATCCTTTTTAAATCACTTGTTCTCTCTAGGCTGGAATATTACTGTACATTAACATCCCCATTCAAGGCAGGTGAAATTGCAGAGCTAGAGAATGTACAGAGAACCTTTACTGCACGTATAAGTTCCATCAAACACCTTAACTACTGTGTGCAGATTAGGGATCAGTCCTAGAAAGACTGGTCCCTAGTCAGTCCTAAAAGAACTATCATTAATATGCACACAGAAATAACTCCCTGCGAAAGCAACATACCACCAATGAAAAGTAGGGCGTCACTGGTACACTAAGGGAAAACACAATAAGTGTCCGGGGCCCAAGACTGTTCAACAGCCTCCCACACTCAATAAGGGGAATTACCAATAGACCCCTGGTTGTCTTCAAGAGGGAGCTGAACAGATACCTAACATCAGTACCTGATCAGCCGGGCTGATCAGGTTGGTGCGGCCAGCAGTAACAGCCTGGTTGATCAGGCTCTGATCCACAGTGAGGCAGTGGTCAAGGACTGGGTCAAAGGGGTGTTGATCCCCCGGAATAACCTCCAGGGAGAGAACAGACTCACTCCAGCAGGCCTACTGGCCTACTCACAACTCTCATAAACCACTGCCTCGTTGACACTATTCTTGAATGGGAAGTTATCAACTTTGAGGTCATTTTTGTGAGTCAGCCTTCTGAAAACACCAGGCACAGATTTACGTACGGTGGTTCAAGCCCCGAGTCACTTCTAGCACAGTGTGTGTGTGTGTGTGTGTGTGTGTGTGTGTGTGTGTGTGTGTGTGTGTGTGTGTGTGTGTGTGTGTGTGTGTGTGTGTGTGTGTGTGTGTGTGTGTGTGTGTGTGTGTGTGTGTGTGTGTGTGTGTTCTTACCTATTTGTTCTTTACCTATTTGTGGCTGCAGGGTTCAATTCACAGCTCCTGGCCCCGCCTCTTCACTGGTCGCTACTAGGTCGTCTTTCTCCTCCTCCATGAGCTTTATCATACCTCTTCTTAAATCTATGTATGGATCCTGCCTCCACTACATCACTCTCCAGACTATTCCAGTTCCTGACAACTCTATGACTGAAGAAATACTTTCTAACATCCCTGTGACTCATCTGAATCTTCATCTTCCAGTTTTGACCCTTTGTTTCTGTGTCCCATCTCTGGAACATCCTGTCTCTGTCCACCTTGTCAATTCCTCTCGGTATTTTATATGTCATTATCATATCCCCCTATCCCCCAGAGTCGTCAGGTTGAGTTCTCTTAGCCTCACCTCGTAGGACATTCCCCTTAGCTCCGGGACTAATCTTGTTGCAAACTTTTTAACTTTGTCTAATTTCTTGACGTACTTGATCATGTGTGGGTTCCAAACTGGTGCTGCATACTTCAGTATATATGTGTGTATATCAGGTACAGACCAAGTGGGTCTGGACCAGCAGGAGACCAATAAGGTCTGAGACCAACAATAAAGTCTGGGACCACCAGTAAGGTCTGGGACCACCAATAAGGTCTGGGACCATCAATAAGGTCTGGGACCACCAATAAGGTCTGGGACCATCAATAAGGTCGGGGACCACCAATAAGGTCTAGGACCAGCTACACAGTGAGGTCGTTGACTCTGCTGGTCTCTTGCAGTAGACATTAACAAAGGGTAAATTCAGTTAGCCGAGTGAAATTAACCGTGGGAGAGAGAGAGAGAGAGAGAGAGAGAGAGAGAGAGAGAGAGAGAGAGAGAGAGAGAGAGAGAGAGAGGAGAGAGAGAGAGAGAGAGAGAGAGAGAGAGAGAGAGAGAGAGAGAGAGAGAGACAGAGAGAGAGAGAGAGAGAGAGAGAGAGAGAAGAGAGAGAGAGAGAGAGAGAGAGAGAGAGAGAGAGAGAGAGAGAGAGAGAGAGAGAGAGAGAGAGGTGGTATTGCACCTCCTGAAAGGGACACAATGTATATAATGTATATTTGATGTATATTACCTTTCGTATAATATTATATTGCTGATATTTTTATTAATAGGTAATTTTGCTTTAATAACCTAACTTAGGTATGTCATTATGTAGGAGATAAAATTTGCACTTCACTGTTCCAGAGTTGTGGTTGGCTGTCTGCATTGTTAAACTGCTTTTCTAACTATTATCTTGTTTGTTTACCTGCCGGAGTCTCTGTAGTACAACGGGCGGGTCATGTAATATCACCCGATGTGAGGCCAATCGTCGAGAAATTGCTCTCTCTTCATATCTGGTCATTGCTCGACAAGCACAGCTCTCTCCATCTGCTCCTGGTCCGAGGAGCATGACTCTCCATCTGCTCCTGGTCCTGGAAGCATGACTCTCCATCTGCTCCTGGTCCTGGAAGCATGACTCTCCATCTGCTCCTGGTCCTGGAAGCATGACTCTCCATCTGCTCCTGGTCCGAGGAGCATGGCTCTCCATCTGCTCCTGGTCCTGGAAGCAGGGCTCTCCATCTGCCCCTTGGTCCTAAAAAGCAGACTCCCCCACCTGTTTCCGGGTTTCCTGGAAGCGGGCTCTCCATCTGCCCCTGGCCCGGGAACCAGGGCTCTCCTTCTGCCCCCTGGTCCTGGAAGAAATAAACTCTCCAGTTCCTGGTCCGGGAAGCTATTCTCCATCTGCTCCTGGCCCAAAGGGATAAACTCCCCTTCTTCTCCTGGGTCCAAGCAACTCTCCAATCTGCTCCTGGTCCTGGGCATGACCTCCATCTCTTTTTGGCCCTGGACACATGCCCTCTCCATCTCTCCGGGCCCCGGGAAGCATGACTCCCCATCTGCTCCGGTCCGGAAAACCCGGGCCTTCCCCTTCTGTTCCGGGTCCGGGAAAAGAGGAATCCCCATCTGCTCCTGGTCCGGGAAAAGCAGACTTTCCATTGCTTTTTGGTTTTGGAACCCAAGGGCGCCCCAATCTCCCCCTGGCCCCGGGAAAAGGGGCTCCCATCTGCTCCTGGTTTGGAAGCAGATCCCCAATCTGCTCCTGGGCCTGGAAGCATGACCTCCACCGCTCCGGGTCCGGGAAAAGCATGACTCCCCATTTTGTTTCCTGGCCTGGGAAGCAGGGAACTCTCCAAATCTGCTCCGGTTTTCCGGGAAGCATGCCCTTCCTCGCCCCGGGTCCTGGAAGCATGACCTCCCCCTGTTTTCCGGGTCGGGAAGCATGATCTCCATCTGCTCCTGGTCCGGGGAAAGCTTTGCCTCCTTCTGTCCTGGTCCTGGAAGAAGGGCTCTCCTCTGCCCCTTGGCCCGGGAAGCATGACTCTCCACCTGCTTTTTGGTCCGGGAAGCATGACCTCCCATTGCTCCTGGTCCGGAAAAGCATGACTCTCCATCCTGCTCCTGGCCCCTGGAAGAATGCTTCCACCTGCTTTTTGGGCCTGGAAGAAGACCCCCCATTTTCCCTGGTCCGGGAAAACTTTTGACTCCCAAATCTCCCCCCTTGGTCGGGAAAAGCATGATTTTCCATCTGCTCCTGGCCTGGAAGAAAGACTCTCCATTGTTTCCTTTTGGGTCCGGGAAAGCAGGGGCTCTCCACCCTGTCCTGGTCCTGGAACATGACTCTCCACCTGCTTTTTTCGGTCCTGGAGCATGGCTCCCCCAACTGTTTCCCTGGTCCGGAAGCAGGCTTCCTTTTGCTCCGGGCCCTTTGGAAAAGCAGGGCTCTCCACCCTCTTGGTCCGGGAAAAGCAGGGCTCCCATTCGGGGTTCGGGGTCCTGGAACCACGGGCCTCTCCACGCTCCTGGCCCGGAACCCCATGACTCTCCTTTCCTCCTGGTCCTGGAAGCATGACTCCCCATCTGTTTCCTGGTCCGAAGCAGGGACTCTCCATCGGGCCCCGGGTCCGGGAAAAGCATGACTCCCCATTGTTTCCGGGGTCCTGGAAGCATGACTCTCCATCGCTTTTTGGCCCCCTGGAAGCATGATTTCTCCTTTTCTCCCTCCGGGGAAGCATGACTCCCCCATCTTTGGCAAATTCCTTTTTTCCTTGGAAAGGAAGACTCTCCATCTTATCCTGGTCCTGGAAAAGCATAAACTCCCCTCTGCCCCTTTGGCCCGGGAAGAAAATGACCTCCAATCCTCCCTGGCCCTGGAAGCAGACCTCCATCTGCCCTGGTCCTGGAACCCCATGTCTCCATCTGCTCCGGGGCCTGGAAGCGGGACCCCCCACCTTCCTGGCCCTGGAACAGACTCCCCAAACTGCCCGGGGGTTTTGGGAAAAGCATGACTCTCCATCGCCCCTGGTCCGGGAAGAAAGGACTCCCCCTTCTCTCCTGGCCCTTGGAAGCGGGGTTTTCCATCTGCTCCTTTCCGGGAAGCATGACTCTCCACCGCTTCTGGCCCTGGAAGCAGCTCTCCATGGGTTTCCCGGGCCCCGGGAAAGGGGCCTCCCTTGCCCCTGGTCCGGGAAGGGAAAAAGGGCTCTC
Organism: Cherax quadricarinatus; assembly: GCF_026875155.1. Classification (NCBI taxonomy): domain Eukaryota; kingdom Metazoa; phylum Arthropoda; class Malacostraca; order Decapoda; family Parastacidae; genus Cherax; species Cherax quadricarinatus. The sequence goes on along the minus strand of NC_069473.1, from coordinate 27,875,046 downwards.
CACCTGCCCCTGGCCCCCGGGAAGAGCCCTCTCCACCTTTTTCCTGGCCCCTGGAAAGCATGACTTCCATCTGCCCCCGGGCCCAAAGGAGAAAGACTCCCCCTGCTCCGGTCCGGGAAGCAACTCTCCATCTGTTTCCTGGCCCGGGAAAGAAATGACTCCCCAAATTTTGTCCGGCCCTGGAAGCATGACTCTCCTTCTGCTCCGGGAAGCATGACTCCCCTTTTCGGCCCCCCTTTTGTTTAACCCGGCATGATCTCCACCCCTCCCCCGGGTCCGGAAGCAGACTCTCCATCTGCCCCTGGTCCGGGAAAGGGCGGGGCTCTCCACCTGCCCTGGTCCGGGAAAGCATGCCCTCTCCACTGCTCCTGGCCCCTTGGAAGCAGCTCTCCCCCTGCCCCTGGTCCGGAAGCATGATCTCCATTTTGCTCCTGGTCCGTAAGCATGCTTCCATTCCCCCCGGGTCCTGGAAGAAAGGATCTCCCCTTGTTTCCGGGTTTTCCGGGGAAGATATTTCCCCATCTGTTCCTTTCGGGAAAGCATGGCTCTCCATTCCCTTTTGGTCCGGGGAAGCATGACCCCTCCTCAGTTTCCGGCCCTGGAACCCCAAACCCTTTCCCCCGGTCCCTTTTCCCTTTTTGGCCTTTAAGTTCTTTCTTGGCCGGAACATGATTTTTGTCGGCGGAAGCAATTCCAACCCCTTTGGGCAACCTCTTGCGTTTTTGGGAACATTTCTAACGTTGGCCCGGTACTTATTCCCTTCCGGCGGGGAGCTAACTCCCCCGGGTTTCCCCGGGTCCTGGGAGTTTCCCCTTGGCCCGGCCGGAAGGGGCCCCATTGCCCCCCGGAAAATACCCCTTTCCAAGAGACTCCCAGGAAGGGTCCGAAAAACTCTCCACGCCCCGCTGAAGCATTACCTAACTTTTTTTGGGCGGTCTCCACCTGGGGGGTTTTCTGGGAAAACTTGATTTCCCCATTCTTTTGGGGAAGCATGGCTTTCTTTCCCGGGGAAAGGATCCCCTTTCCCTTGGTCAAGCAGGCCCCCCCTGCCCCGGTCATTGGGAAACAAAACCCGTAGGTTCGGTCCTAAGCACCCCCGCCCCCAAAACAACAAAACCCAAAAACCCCCAAAATCAAACAAACCCCAACCAACCACAACACCGGGGGCCACATAACACCTTAAAACCCCCAACATTTACCGGCTGGCCGGGGCCGGGGGGCTTTTAAATCCCCGGGAAACCAAAAATAGGATACATAACCACACCAAGCCAAAAAGGGCCCGGGCTGGTTCCACCTATTTTGGGGGCGCACAAAACCCCCGGGTTGGGGTTCCCCGGGTTCAAAACCCTTGGGGGGTTATTTCGGGGATCCCGCCCCGGGGCCTCACCCCAAACCGGGGGTTTCCCATACCGGGGCCCCCGACCACCACCACCCCCCAACACCACCAAACACACCACAAAAAAAACCCCCCCAACCCCGGGCCACCCCAAAACCCAATCCCTTGGAAAGGGGGGGGCCCGGGGTTTTTTTGGAATTCCCACAAATGGTTGAGGAAATTTTAAAAAAATTTGGGCCCACATTTTGGTGTTTTTTTTTTTTGGTTAAAGGCCCCCCCAAAACCCTTTTTAGGGGGATTTTACCTTTGGTTTCTTTATTTCCGGGGATAACCCCGGGCCCGGTTCCCCGGGACCACCTTTCCCGTTTTCCCGTTAACCATGTTACTCTCCCCGCTTTCCAAGGGTCCCAAGCCAAACCCCCCCGGCGGATCCCAGTTTGGGTTATTCTTGACAGCCTTTTAAGGCAATTTAAAGGAACCCCCTTTTGTAATTTTTTAGGATCTTTTGCGTTTTCCCGGGGGCCTTTGGGGCCTGAGTGTTAAGGGCGAAATAATTCCACCCTGCGGCCTGTTTTATTTGAAAAGGATTTCTTGGGGTTTGGGGATTTTCCTTCCGTTTTCCAAATTGGTTTTTATAAATCTTTTCTCTTAAAACGTGCAATCGGGGCCCAACGTTGGTGTTCCTTGAAAGAATTTCCTCAAAAAATTTCCCCCTGTACCCCTTAAATCTATTTTTTGCCTTTAATCGAGGGAAGTCAGAGTTTTCCGCCTAAGGGCGGGTTTTAAAAGGAAACCCCACGGGGTTTGGGGATCCCTCGGTGGCCAACCACCCCAATTTTTTTCCGGGAGAAACCTTTTTTGCCGTTTAAAAAAGGGAAATCCTCCCCCCCCCCAACCCCTCCCCCTTTCCCCCCCTTTGTTCCCAAACCTTTTAATCTTTCCCCCATGGTTTATTTCTTTTCCCTCCTTTTCCCCCCCCTCCACCCATCCTAAAACCCTTTCTTTGCATTTTATTTTAATTTCCCCCCCTTTCCCCCTCCCCCCTTCCTTCCCCCCCCTCCATCTTCCCCCTAACCCCCCCAAACCCCCCCCCTTTCCCCTTTCCCCCTTTCCCCTTCCCCCCCCCCCCTTCCCCCCATTTCCCCCCCCCTTCCTCCCCTTTTTCATTCCACCATTCCCCCCTCCCCAACCCCTCCCCCCACCCACCCCCAAAACCCTCCCTCCCCCACCATTATTCCCTCCCCCCCCCCAAACCCCTTTAAACCCCTCCCCCCCAATTTTTTTAGATTTTCCCCTTCCCTCCCCAAAATTGAGGAAAGGGTTATTTTTTTAATTTACCCCCCCCCCCCTACCCCTACCCCCCCAAAAGGGGGGGTTATTTCCCCCCAAAAACTTTTTCCCCCCCCTTCATGGGGAACGTGCCCCCTTAAAAGTTTTTTTGGGGAATTTTCCCCTTAAAGGGGGATACCTCATGGGAGGGTTTTTTAAAAGGGGAAGGGTACCCCAAAGGGGAAAGGGTTCCTTAATGGGGAGGGTAGCTTCATGGGTGAAGGGGGAAAGCTTTTTGGGAGGGAAAGCTAATGGGGGGGGAAACCTTCATGGGGGGGGTGGGAAGGGGGGGGTTTAGTTTAATGGGGGGTAGTTTAAAATGGGGGGGGGTTAACCCTTCATGGGGGGGGGTACTTAAGGGGGGGAAAAAGTTTAATGGGGGAGGGTAGCTTAATGGGGAGGGAAGAAATGGGGAGGGTGCTTCTTGGGGGATTTGGGGGTAGTTTTAAAAGGGGGAGGGTAGTTTAAGGGGGAGGGTAGCCTCATGGGGGGGGTTACCCTGGGGGGGCCCCCCAAATGGGGAGGGTATTTAAAATTTTGGGGGAGGGAAAACTTCATGGGGGGGGTAATTCGGGGAGGGGGTTTTCATGGGGGAGGGTTGTTTTTTTGGGGAGGAAGGGAAATGGGGGGTAGTTTTCATGGGGGGGTACCCTTCTTGGGGGGGTTTGTTTAATGGGGGGGTTTAGCCAAAGGGGGGGAAATTTTTGGGGGAAAGGGAAAGCCCAGGGGGAAAGGGTTACCTCAGGGGGGGGAAGGGAGCCCCAGGGGAAAGGGTTTTTACCCTTTCGGGGAAGGGTGGCCTCAGGGGGAAAGGGGAAAACTCAGGGGGGGTAAACGGGGGGAAAAGGGTACCCTTCATAAAGGGGGGTTTGGTTTCATGGGGGGGTTTTATCCAGGGGGAAAGGTATTTAGGGGGAAGGTAAAAAATTTGATGGGGGGGGGTTTCCCCTCAGGGGAAAGGGTAAAACCAATGGGGAAAGGGAAGCCCAGGGGGGAAAGGTTTAAGCACAAGGGGAAAGGGAGCATAAAGGGGAAGGGTACCCCAAAGGGGGAAAGGGTTTTACCTCAGGGGGAAAGGGGTTTTACCCTCAGGGGGAAAGGGGTTTACATAAAGGGGAAGGGGTAGCATCAGGGGGAAAGGGTTTAGCATCAGGGAAAAAGGGTAGCATCAGGGGGAAAGGGTTTTAGCATCAGGGGGGAAGGGGTTTCCATCAGGGGGAAGGGTAGCATCATGGGAAAGGGTGCATCGGGGGAAGGGTATTTTCATGGGGAAAGGGTACCCTAAAGGGGAAAGGGTAGCTCAGGGGGAAAAGGGTTATCCTTCAGGGGAAGGGGGTTAACCCATCATGGGGAAAGGGTACCTCAGGGGGAAGGGGTTTTACCCCTCTGGGGAAGGGTTGCATAGGGGAAAAGGGTAGCCAGGGGGAAGGGGTTTACATGGGGGGGAAGGGTAGAAACTTGGGGAAGGGAAACATCAGGGAAAAGGGTAGCTTATGGGAAGGGTAACCCAACTTTGGGGAAGGGAAACTTTCAGGGAAAAAGGGTTTTAGCATCATGGGAAGGGAAAGCATCAGGGGGGAAGGGTAGCTCAGGGGGAAAGGGAACCCATCAGGGGGAAGGGTACATCAGGGGGAAGGGGGTACCCCTCATGGGGAAGGGTAGCATGGGGGGGAAAGGGGTACCCTCAGGGGAAGGGGTAGCAAATGGGGAAGGGTAGCATCAGGGGGGAAAAGGGTAGCATCAGGGGAAAAGGGTAGAAACAGGGGGAAAGGGGTAGCCCATGGGGAAGGGAAAACCTTTAAAGGGAAGGGTGGCTTCAGGGGGAAAGGGGTTTACATAGGGGGAAGGGGTAGTAAAGGGGGAAGGGTAGCATCAGGGGAAAAGGGTAGCAAGGGGGAAGGGTAGTAAAGGGAAAAGGGAAGCATAATTTAAAGGAAGGGGCACAGGGGGAAAGGGTGCATCGGGGAAGGGGGTTCTCAGGGGGAAGGGGAGAAACAGGGGGAAAAAGGGGTACATCAGGGGGGGTTTAAAGGGTAGCATCATGGGGAAGGGTAGCCCTTTGGGGAAGGGTAGCTTATAGGGGAAGGGTACATCATGGGGAAGGTTAGCCCAAGGGGAAGGTAAGCATCTTTGGGGAAGGGTAGCTTTGGGAAGGGAAGCATCGGGGAAAGGGGTAGCATCGGGGGGAAGGGTAGCTTAAAGGGGGGGGGTTAATAAAGGGGGAAGGGACCTCAGGGGGAAAGGGGGTTAGCATCTTTTGGGGGGAAGGGGTAGCATCATGGGGAAAGGGTACTTTCAGGGGGAAGGGAAAGCACATGGGGAAGGGTAGCAACATGAAAAAGGGTAGCATCAGGGGGGAAGGGTACCACAGGGGGAAAGGGGAAGCATCAGGGGGAAGGGTGCATAAAGGGGAAAGGGTTTTATCACCCCAGGGGGAAGGGGGGTACCCACAGGGGGAAGGGGTCCCATCAGGGGGAAGGGAGCAGGGAAGGGGTATCATCATGGGGGGGAAAGGGTAGCACCCAGGGGGAAAGGGGGTAGCAATCAGGGGGGAAGGGGGTTTAATTAATTCATTGGAAGGGTAGCATCAGGGGGAAGGGTAGCATCAGGGGGAAAGGGGTTTAGAATCAGGGGGAAGGGGTAGAATCAGGGGGAAGGGTACATCATGGGGAAGGGTACCCTCATGGGGAAGGGTTACTCAGGGGGAAAGGGTAGCATGGGGGAAAGGGTAGCATCAGGGGGAAAGGGTACCCAACAGGGGGAAGGGTACATCATGGGGAAGGGTAGAAATGGGGGGAAGGGTAGCAAAAAGGGGGAAGGGAAGCACCCAGGGGGAAGGGTTTAGCATCAGGGGGAAGGGTAGCATCAGGGGGAAGGGGTTTAAGGGCTTTCATGGGAAAGGGTAGCTCAGGGGGAAGGGGTAGCCAACGGGGGAAAGGTAGCATCAGGGGGAAAGGGAAAGCATATGGGGAAGGGGTGGGGTTTCCTTTGGGAAGGGAAAGCATCAGGGGGGAAAGGGTTTAGCCAAAGGGTGAAGGGAAAGCATCAGGGGGGAAGGGGTTGCCACATGGGGGGGGTACATCTGGGGAAAGGGTAGCTTCATGGGGAAGGGTAGAAACATGGGGGGAAGGGGTAGCACCCAGGGGGAAGGGTAGTTTCAGGGGGGGAAGGGTAAAATCTGGGGAAGGGGAAACAGGGGGAAAAGGGGGGGTTACCCTCTTTGGGGAAAGGGTAGCACAGGGGGGAAGGGTACCCTCAGGGGGAAGGGTTACATAAATGGGGAAGGGTATTCGGGGGGAAGGGGTAGCATCATGGGGAAGGGTAGCATCAGGGGGAAAGGGTAGCATCTTTGGAAAAAGGGGTTTTAATCAGGGGGAAGGGTAGCATAATAAAGGAAGGGAAAGCATCATGGGGAAGGGGTACAAAGGGGGAAGGGTAAGCATCAGGGGGAAGGGTTAGCATCGGGGGAAGGGTAGCATCAGGGGGAAGGGTACATCATGGGGAAGGGTTAGCCCCCCGGGGGAAGGGGGGTTAAATTTCAGGGGGGGGTTGGAAAATTGGGGAAAGGGTAGCATCAGGGGGAAAAAGGGGTAGCACCCAAGGGGGGAAAGGTACACCCAGGGGGAAGGGAAAAGTTTCAGGGGGGGAAGGGTGCATCATGGGGAAGGGTAGCATCATGGGGAAGGGTAAAATCTTTGGGGAAGGGTACCCCTCAGGGGGAAAGGGGTTTTTAGCCATGGGGAAAGGGTAGCATAATTAAAAAGGGGGAAGGGTAGAAACAGGGGGAAAGGGGTTACCCACAGGGGGAAGGGTAGCATTTTTGGGGAAGGGGAAAGAAATCAGGGGAAGGGAAAGCATCAGGGGGAAGGGTATTTTTCAGGGGGGAAGGGGTACCCTAAAGGGGGAAAAGGGTTTAAGAAACAGGGGGGAAGGGGTGCATCATGGGGAAGGGTAAAATCAGGGGGAAAGGGTAGAACAGGGGAAAGGGTAGCATCAAAGGGTAGTTAGCATCTTTGGGGAAAGGGGTAGCATCATGGGGAAAGGGGTACATCAGGGGGAAAAGGGTAGCATCAGGGGGAAAGGGGTTTAGCTTTAAAGGGGAAGGGTAGAAATTCAGGGGGAAAGGGAAAGAAATCAGGGGGAAGGGGATAAAAAAACCCCAGGGGGATAAAAATGTTTTAAATACTGAAGAAAAGAATACTGTTTTTCTAACATAAGGGGCCAAAACGCTGCCTTTTCCCCAGTCTAACGGTACCGGGAACCCCCATACACCCTCACCCACCAAATGTGACGCACCCCCACCCATCATGACGCAACAGTGACGTCCCAGTGGGCGGAGCTAGACAAGCGCGGGAACTTCTCCACACCCATATTCTCCCCGACCACCCGATTCCTATCCATTTCCCCCATATACTTTATTTCCCAAAGTTGAGCACGTCATAACACACACATACTCGCTCTCCAGTCTATTGCTCAGAGAAAGAATAACTGTGGGACGGAATATATGTAAAAACATTATTTTTTTTCTTAACTCGGCGGGAGAGTGCAAGCTCCGCCCACCAGTTGTGACGTCATTAGGCGCCGCCCACTAGTTGTGACGCCATTAAGCTCCGCCCACTATGTGTATCACTCCGCGGAGGGTTGCCAGTTATGTCTGGAGGAAACATCCCATTTTTCTCACAAATACATACACTTATACATGAATATGTATGTATATATATATATGTATTATGTACATATAAGCATAATATATTCTATAAATATATATATATAATATAAAATATATATATATATATATATATATATAATATAATATATATATATATATATATATATATAATATACGTATATGTACATATATATACTTTATATATACATCTATGTACATGTATATATATAGGGGTCCACCTCTGGTGTAAATTGTGGGAGCCATCACAGCCTCGGAGAAGTGGATAAAAAGACCTCAAAGGAGAATATTCGTATTTCTCGCTAAAGTCGTTCAAATATTCCACTTCCCCTACCACCCCATCTTTTCATTATTTACCAATAGGAATATTTTATTACATAATACGGTACAAAAGATTTAAGAGATACATTGTTGATATAAAGATGGCACACACAGTACATGAGATGTCAGAGATACATGTCTGGTACATATTATTACGTGTTTGTCACTGATTATAATGTGAGAATCTCATCCAGCTCCTCAGCTGGATACACACAGGTACACATGTGCATCCAGCTGAGGAGCTGGATGAGATTTTTGCATTATGTACACATATATACATATTTGTACACATATGTACATGCATGTGTAATGTGACCTGGGTGTAATTAGAAGTCACAAGACGTACCTGGGATCTTGCTTGTTTATGAGACGGAAAAAAGACACCAGTAATCCTACCATCATGTAAAACAATTACAGGATTTTTACACTCACAAGGCAGGATGGTAGTACCTCCCTGGGTGGTTGCTGTCTACCAACCTACTACCACAGGACGGTAGTACCTCCCTGGGTGGTTGTTGTCTACCAACCTACTACAACAGGACGGTAGTACCTCCCTGGGTGGTTGCTGTCTACCAACCTACTACCACAGGACGGTAGTACCTCCCTGGGTGGTTGTTTTTTCACCAACCACTACCACAGGGCGGAGTCCTCCCCTTTGGGTTTTTTTGGGGGGGGGGGGGGGG
>NC_069473.1:27852017-27866190 GCF_026875155.1 Cherax quadricarinatus | reverse complement strand
ATTTACACATGAGAATGTTTTAAGGATAGTTTTTAATGTTTTAGGATAGTTTTTTAAAATTAAATGATTTAAAGGATAGTTTTTATTAATGTTTAGGATATTTTTTAAAAGTTTAGGTAGTTTTATTAATGTTTAGGAAAAGTTTTATTAATGTTTAGGATAGTTTAATTAAAGTTAGGATTATTTATATTAATGTTTAGGATAGTTTTAAATTTAATGTTTAGGATAGTTTTTAAATTTAATGTTAGGATAGTTTTTATTAATGTTTAGGATAGTTTTAATTAATGTTTAGGATAGTTTTATTAAATGGTGTTTTTAAGGATATTTTATTAATGTTTAGGATAGTTTATTATTAAATGTTTAGGATAGTTTTTATTAATGTTTAGGATATTTTAAAAATTTAAAGTTAAGGGCGAATAATAATGTAAGGATATTATTAATTTTTGGGTGTTTTAAAAATGTTTAGGATAGTTTTTAAGTTAAAGGGAAGTTTATTCATGTTTAGGATAGTTATTTATTAATTGTTTGGATAGTTTTATTAAGATAGGTAGTTTTAAAAATTTAATATTAAGGAATATTTTTTTATTAATTTTTAGGATAGTATAATTAATGATAAAATTAATAAATTTAGGACATAGTTTAATAAATTAAAGGATAGTTTTAAATGTAAAAGATTTAAGGTAGTTTTAAATATAATGTTAAGGATAAAAATTTATTAATTTTAGGAAAGTAATTAATGAAAGTTATTAAATAACAATAGTTTAATAACTGAACTAAAAAACAACCGAAGTAAAATTACTCCCCTAAAACAAACCATAACCCTTTACTAAAAACAACCATAAACTTCACTAAAAAACACACCATAAACTTCACTAAAACCCAACCCTAAACCCTTTACTAAAAACAACCATAAAACTCCCAAAAACACCATAAACTTCACAAAACAAAACCCATAAACCCTTTACTAAAACAACCATAACCCCTTCCTAATAAACAACCTAAACTTTCCCCTAAAAACAACCCATAAACTTCACTAAAACAACCTAAACTTCACTAAAACAACCCTAAACTTCCTAAACAACCATAAACTTCACTAAAACAACCATAAACTTCACTTAAAACAACCATAAACGTCACTAAAACAACCATAAACTTCACTAAACAACCATAAACTTCACGAAAAAAAACAAACATAAACACTCACTAAAAAAACAACCAGAAACTTCACTAAAAACAACCATAAACTTCAACTAAAACAACCATAAACTTCCCTAAACAACCATAAGAGCTTCACTAAAAACAACCAGAAAACTTGCACTAAAACCATAAACTTCACTAAACCAACCATAAACTGTCACAAAACAACCATTAACCTTCACTAAAACAACCAATAAACTTCACTAAAACAAACCATAAACTTCACTAAAAACCATAAACTTCACTAAAACAACCATTAAACTTCACAAAAACACCATAAACGTCACTAAAACAACCATAAACTTCCACGAAAAACCATAAACTTCACGAAAAACCAACCAGAAACTTCACTAAACCATAACTTCAAGAAACACAACCAAAACTTCACTAAAAACCAGAACTTCACTAAAAACAAACCATAAACTTCACTAAAACCGAATAAACTTCACTAAAAACAACCATAAACTCACGAAACACAACCATATAACTAACTAAGAACAACCATAAACTTCTCTAAAACAACCACAAACTCACTAAAACAAGCCATAAACTTCACTAAAAACACCATAACCTTCACTAAAAACCAACCATAAACTTCACTAAAACAATCCATAAACTTCACTAATACAACCCTATAAACTTCTCAAAACAACCACAAACTTCACTAAAAACAACCATAAACTTCCACTAAACCCATAACTTCACTAAAACAACCTAAATTCACTAAAAACCCAACCATAAACTTCACTAAAAACAACCATAAACTTCTCTAAAAACAACCAAAAACTTCACGTAAAAACAACCATAAACTTCATAAAACCATAAACATCACTAAAAACATAACCATCAATAAAAACCATAAACTCCACTAAAAACTACCATAAACTCACTAAATTACCACAAACTTCACTAAACCTACCATAAACCTTCACTAAAAAACTACCATGCAACTTCGACCAAAAAGCCATAAACTTCAGTGTTGTTTTTTTTGGTTCGACCCCTAAATACGTTCACTAAGAACGTGACCAAAAACTTTCACGGGCCATTCGTAACTCCATGTCTGAAAGGTCCGAGGGGAGGGCAGTTATCCGGGCGGCGCGCGGGGGCGGGCGGGGGGGGGCTACGGGGTGCCCAGGAGGCCGCAGCCGCGCTGGGGGGTGCCACCCGATTGGAACCGTTGCCATCTCACCACGTGCAGTTACTCCTGGCCGCACGCATTCCAACGTACGAGCCACAGCTCGCTGATCCGGCACTGACTTTAGATATCAGTCCAGCTCTCTACATCACATCTTGAATGCATCCAGGGGTTTATTTGCCAATTCCCCTAATGCTTTATGGGAGGCTGTTGAACAGTCTTGGGCCCTCCGACACTTAAGTTGTTTTCCCAAAGTGTACCAATGGCGCACCCTACTTTTTATTGGGGCTATTTTGCAACGTCGCCTGCCCAGTCTTTTACTTTTCGTAGGGAGTGATTTCTGTGTGCAGATTTGGGACCATTCCTTCCAAGAATTTCCAAGTGTAATTATGATATATCTCTCCCCCTCCTGCGTTCCAACGAGTACAAGTCCAGTGCTTCCAAGCGTTCCCAGTAGTTGAAGGTGCTTGACGGAACTTATACAGCAGTAAAGATTCTCTGTACAACACTCTCTAGATCTGCGATTTCACCTGGCTTTGAATGGAGATTGTTAATGAGCAACAGCAATATTCCAGCCTAGAGAGAACAAGCGATTTGAAAGGATTTCATCATTGACTTGGCATCTCTCGTTTGGAACGTTCGCATTATCCATCCTATCATTTTTCTATGCAGGTGCGATCGTGGCACTGTTGTGATCCTTGAAAGTGAGATCCTCAGACATTACTACTGCCCCGTGTCCCTTTACATTATTTTACCGCTCTATTGTAAATGGCCAGGAGCTGTAGTAATACTCTGTTCTAGTTATTAAACTCCTCCGAGTTTCCATAACGGAGTAGTTGGAATTTGTCCCCCATTGAACATTGTCGCATATTGTTTTACCTCCGTAGGCCCACTGGAAACTTTGTTTTATATCTTCTTGGAGAGTTAACCGCGTCCCCTCAGCAGATGACAGCCTCATGTAAGATCCTAGTATCAAAATTTCCCGCAAGGATGATACGGTGCTAGTGATGTATATCTCTGTCTAATGTCTGATAGAGATAAGGAATAAAGATGGGGGTGAGTACTGTGCCTTGGTGGAACAAGCCATCTTCACTATGGCAGCCCTCCGATTTACTCTATTGACTACTACCCCCTTTGTGTTTCGATTTGTTAGGAAGTTGAAGATCCATCTCCCCACTTTCCGCAGTTTATTTCCTTTATGGCACGTAATTTTATGGGCTGTTACGGCCATGATCGCATTGGTCAAATGCTTTTGCAAATCTGTGTACATTACATCTGCATTCTGATTTGCTTTTCCAGTGCATCCAAGGCCATATCAAGTGATCCAGTAGTTTTTTTAGAAGGCAGGAGCGACCTGCCTGAACCCATGTTTGCCCTGATTGTCAGATTTTGGGATCCAGGTGATTTGCAATCCTGCTTCTTAGCACTCTTTCAAAGATTTTTATGATGAGGGACTCAAGCTATTGGTCTTTAGTTCTTAGCTAATGCTTTTGCTGCCACCTTTATGGAGTAGGGCTATATCCGTTGTTTTAAGTGACTGGAATTTCACCCATGTCCAAGCTCCTCTCATAGTGTTCTTTTGGGCACGCGAGAGGGTTTCTTGCAGTTTCTTTAATGAAAGCAGAGTTCCATGGCGAGTCTGGGCCCCGGGGCTAGTGCATGGGCATGTTGTCAATGGCTTTTTCGAAATCTAATCGGAGTTAGGGCAATGTTCGGAAATCTGGCATACATTTATGGGAGTTTTTGAGAGGCTCATTCAGAAGGAATCATTTGGGTGGGGACAGTCGATTACCTCAAGACCGATTTAGTTTCACTAAAACACAGAGTCATAACTGGGGATTTCAATATTTCACTCATTTCCTTGTTGTCATCTGTGTTAAAGTCCCATCCTGTCTGAGTAAGGGCCCGATACAGATGTGGTATTTGCCTTTGTTTTTGGCAATTGAAAAAAATATTTTAAATTTCTTTCAACTTCACTAATAGCTTTAGCTCCTCCTGTCTCTCTTCCTGGTTTCCTGTAAGAGTCATTTAACTTAAGTTCGATAGTTCCACGAGGATCCCTGGTCAGGCGGCCTCCTTTCGTGTATCCAGATATTCTAGCACTCCTGAGGAGCTCAGTGACTCTTTCGCGTCTTCTGTAGAGGGAGCATCTTTCCTCTCCCTCCAGTTTACTCCTGCTCTTCTTCTTTCTTAGAGGAATATGCCTAGAACATGCTTCGGCTGCCAGAAGGTTGATCCTTTTCAAGGCACTGGTTTTTGGATCCATGTTCATTTAAGACATCTTTCCCAACAAATTTTCGTTTAGGACATGTTTAACCTGGTCCCAGTTTGATGTTCTTGTTGTTGAAGTTGTATTTTGAGAGTACAACCTTCACAGGTACAATGCATTCCTGCTGATCCAGGACCCCTATGCATGTACGTCTGGACCATCGATTAGTTGGATCGGAATTAGTTGTTTATGAATATTCTTATGTCCTTATCAGGTCCTACATTATTTTGTGAAGATAAGGTCAAAGTGTGTTTTCCCTAGTCTGTTGGCTCCACATCTGCTGGCTTAAGGTTTGTTTTTTCCCAGAGACCTTAGTACTCATGTTGAGTGTGACCTTTCATCTGCGCTACCTCCGGGGATTGTTTCAGCTATAACATTATTTGCTACATTCTTCCATTTTGTATGCCTTAGGTTGAAATCACCAAGCAGTAAGATGTTTGGGGATGGAGCTGGAAGGTTTTCCAAACAGTAATCGATTTTCACAGTAGCTGTTTCCTTGAACTGTTTGATGTCTCTCTAGCACATCACCACAGTGGCTTGTATACAAAAACCACAATGACTAGGTTTTGATTCTCGATTTTAATGTTTTAATGTTTAGAATAGTTTTAATATTTGGGATAGTTTTAATGTTTAGTATAGTTTTAATGTTTAGAATAGTTTTAATGTTTAGGATAGTTTTAATGTTTAGGATAGTTTTAATGTTTAGAATAGTTTTAATGTTTAGGATAGTTTTAATGTTTATGATAGTTTTAATGTTTATGATAGTTTTAATGTTTAGGATAGTTTTAATGTTTAGGATAGTTTTAGTAATGTTTAGGATAGTTTCAGTAATGTTTAAAATAGTTTTAGTAATGTTTAGAATATTTTTTTAGTAATGTTTAGGATAGTTTTAATGTTTAGGATAGTTTTAGTAATAATTAGGATAGTTTTAATGTTTAGAATAGTTTTAATGTTTAGGATAGTTTTAATATTTAGGATAGTTTTAATGTTTAGGATAGTTTTAATGTTTAGGATAGTTTTAATGTTTAGAATAGTTTTAATGTTTAGGATAGTTTTAATGTTTAGGATAGTTTTAATGTTTAGAACAGTTTTAATATTTAGGAATAGTTGTAAATGTGTAGGATAGTTTTAATGTTTAGGATAGTTTTAATATTTAGGATAGTTTTAATGTTTAGGATAGTTTTAATGTTTAGGATAGTTTTAATGTTTAGGATAGTTTTAATGTTTAGGATAGTTTTAATGTTTAGGATAGTTGTCTTACAGCAACAGTCACCTCATCCATGGTCATCCACCCTGCCCTCGCCAGCACTACCCCCGCCCACGTCCTCCACCTGTCCCTCCCAGCACTACCCGCCCACTCCTCCACCCTGCCCCCCAGTCACATACCCGCCCACTCCTCCACCCTGCCCTCCCCAGCACACCCGCCCACTCCTCCACCCTCCCTCACAGTCACTACCCGCCCACTCCTCCACCCTGCCCCCCAGCACTACCCTGCCCACGTCCTCCACCCTGGCCCCTCCTCCCAGCACTACCCGCCCACAGTCTCCACCCTGCCCTCCCAGCACTACCCCCGCCCACTCCTCCACCCTGCCCTCCCAGCACTACCCTGCCCACATCCTCCACCCTGTCCCTCCCACACTATAACCCGCCCACTCCTCCACCCTGCCCCTCTGGTCCAGCACTACCCGCCCACACTCCTCCACCGTGCCCTCCCCAGCACTACCCGCCCACTCCTCCTCCTGCCTCCCAGCACTACATACCCCGCCACACTCCTCACTCCCTCCCTCCCAGCACTACCCCGCCCACTCCTCCCACCCTGGTGCCCTCACCACACTTACCCGCCCACTCCTCCTCCCTGCCCTCCCCCCCCCCCCAGCACTACCCTACCCGCCACTTCCTCCACCCTGCCCTCCCAGCACTACCCGCCACACTCCTCTCACCCTGCCCTCACCAGCACTACCTGCCCACTCCTCCACCCTGCCCTCCAGCACTACCCGCGCCACTCCTCCACCCTGCCCTCCCAGCACTACCCCGCCCCCACTCCTCCACGGTGCCCTCCCAGCACAACCCGCCCACTCCTCCACCTGCCCTCTCCCCAGCACACCCCCCACTCCTCCACCCTGCCCTCGCCAGCACTACCCGCCCACGCTCCCGCCACCACCCTGCCCTCCACCATCCCAGCACTACCTGCCCACTCCTCCACCCTCCCTCAAGCACTACCCGCCCACATCCTCCACCCTGCTCCCCCTGCCTCCCAGCACTACCCGCCCACATCCTCCACCCTGCCCCACCCAGCACTACCTGCCCACTCCTCCACCCTGCCCTCCCAGCACTACCATGCTGCCCACTTCCACCACCCTGCCCTCCCCAGCACTACCCCCGCCCAGAGCTCCTCCACCCTGCCCTCCCCAGCACTACCCGCCCCTCATCCTCCCTGCCTCAGGAGCGTCTCTCTATCTCTATCACACACCACCCCGCCCACTCCTCCTCCCTGCCCTCCCAGACTACCCGCCCACCCTCCACCCTGCCCTCACCAGCATCTACCCGCCACTCCTCCACCCTGCCCTCCCAGCACTACCTGCCCACTCCCCACCCTGCACTCCCCAGCACTACCCGCCCCACATAACTCACCCTGCCACTCCCACACTACCCGCCCAACTCCTCTCCCCTGCCCTCCAAGCCTATACCCGGCCCACTCCTCCACCCTGCCCTCTCCAGCACTACCCGCCACTCCTCCCCTGCCCTCCCAGCCCTACCCGCCCAATCCTCCACCCATGCCCTCCCAGCACGAACCCTTCCACTTCCTCCAGACCCCTGCCCTCTGCCAGCACTACCCGCCACCTCCTCCACCCTCCCTCCCAGCACTACCCCCCACCTCCTCCACCCTGCCCTCCCAGCACTACCCGCCCACTCCTCCACCCTGCCCTCCCAGCACTACCCGCCCACTCTCCAACCCTGCCTCCCAAGCACTACCCGCCCACGTCTCCTCCACCCAGCCTCCCAGCACTACCCGCCCACACCTCCACCCTGCCTCCCAGCACTTACCCGCCCACTCCTCCACCCTGCCCTCCCAGCACTACCCCCGCCCCCACTCCTCCACCCTGCCCTCCCCAGCACTACCCGCCCACCCTCCACCCTCTGGCCCTCCCAGCACTACCCGCCCACTCCTCCACCCTGCCCTCCCAGCAACTAAACCCGCCCACCTCCTCCACCCTGCCCTCCCTGCACTACCCGCCCACCTCCTCCACCCCTGCCCTCCCAGCACTACCCGCCCACTCCTCTCCACCCTGCCTCCCTGCACTACCCGCCCACTCCTCCACCCTGCCCTCCTAGCACTACCCGCCAACTACCTCCACCCTGCCCTCCCAGCACTACCCGCACCACTCCCCACCCTGCCACTCGCAGCACTACCCGCCCACAGTCCTCCACCCTGCCCTCCCAGCACTACCGCGCCCACTCCTCGCCACCACCTGCCCTCCCAGCACTAAACCCGCCCACTCCTCCACCCCGCCATCCAGCACTACCGCCCCCTTCCCCACCCTGCCCTCCCAGCACTAACCCGCCCACTCCTCCACCCTGCCCTCCCAGCACAACACGCCCACTCCTCCACCCTGCACTCCCAGCACAAACAACCCCCCACTCCTCCACCCCGCCCTCCAGCACTACCGCCCACTCCTCCACCTCGCCCCATCCAGCACTAACCCGATACCCCCCCACTTTCCTCCAACCCGCCCATCCAGCACTACCCGCCCCACTTTCCTCCAACCCGCCCATCCAGTCACTACCAGCCACTCCTCCACCCCGCCCATCCCAGCACATACCCCCCACACCTCCAACCCGCCCATCCCAGCACTAACCAGCGCCCACTCTCACCCCGCCAGCCAGCACTACCCGCCCACTCCTCCAACCGGCCCTCTAGCAACTACCCGCCCACTCCCCAACCCGCCCCCCCAGCACTACTCCGCCCACGTCCTCCAACCCGCCCATCCAGCACTACCCGCCCACTCCTCCACCCCGCCCAACCAGCACTCACCCCCGCCCCACTCTCCAACCCGCTCATCCAGCACTACCCGCCCACCCTCCAACCCGCCACCACCAAAAAAAAAAAGAAAAAACTACTCCCAGGAACCCTACTACGACGCAGCCCACCCCAGCCCACCACCACCACCCTGCGCCCACCACACCACACCCTTCCCACCACCACCAACACCCGCCCACCCACCACCACCACCCTGCCCACTACCAACAACCTACCAAGCCCACCCCCTATTTACCCCCACGGGGGGTGGGTACGTATCCGCCCACCTCACACAATCAAGGGAGGCGTCGGTCCGACATTCCACACATTCCTCCTCCAGCGAGGTTCAAGTCTTACTTGGAATACTGATGTGGTCACTATGCCCTTGTTGCTGAGGTTGGTTGTTGTGTTGTGGTGGTTGCTGTGGTTTGATGTTGTGGTTGTGGGGGTTTGCTGTTTGTTGTTGTGGTTGTGGTGGTTGCTGTGGTTGTTGAGGGGGGTTTTTTGTGTTTGTTGTTGTGGTTGTTTTTTGTGGATGTGGTGGTTGCTGAGGTTGTTGTTTGTGTTGTGGTGGTTCCTGTGGTTGTTTGTTTGGTTGTTGTTGGTGGTTGTTGTTGTGGTTGTGTGTGGTTGCTGTGGTTTGTTGTTGTGGTTGTTGTTTGTGGTTGTGGTGTTGCTTGTGGTTGTTGTTGTGGTTGTGGTGGTCTGTGGGTGTTGTTGTGCTTGTGGAGGTTGCTGTGGTTGTTGTTGTGGTTGTTCTTGTGGTGTGGTGGTTGCTGTGGTTTGTTGTTGTGCTTTGTGGTGGTTGCTGTGGTTGTTTGTTGTGGTTGTGGTGGTTGCTGAGGTCTGTTGATGTGTTGTTTGTTGTGGTTGTGGTGGTTGCGTGGTTGTTTGTTTGTGCTTGTGGGTGGTTGCTGTGGTTGAAGTGTGGTGGTAGCTTGTGGTAGAAGTAGTGCTTCGTGGTGGTTGCTGTGGTTGTTGTTGTGGGTTGTGGTGGTTTGCTGTGGTTGTTACTGTTTGTGGTTGTGGTGGTTGACTGTGGTTGTTGTTGTGCTTGTGGTGGATGCTGTGGTTGTTGTTTGTGCTTGTGGTTGGTTGCTGTGGGTTGTTGTTGTGCTATGTGGTGATTGCTGTGGTTGTTTGTTGTGCTTGTGGTGGTTGCTGTGGTTGTTGGTGTGGTTGTGGAGGTTGCTGTGGTTGTTGTTGTGGTGGTTGCTGTGGTTGTTTGTAGTGGTTGTGGTGTTGCTTTGTGGTTGTTGTTTGTGGTGGTTGCTGTGGTTGTTGTGGTGGTGGTTGCTGTGGTTGTTATTGTGGTTGTGGTGGTTGCTGTGGTGTTGTGTGGTTGTTGTGGTTGACTGTGGTTTTTGTGTGGGTTGTGGTGTTTGCTGTGGGTTGTTGTTTGTGGTGGTTGCTGTGGATGTTGTTGTGGGTGGTTGCTGTGGTTGTTTTGTGGTTGTGGTGGTTTCTGTGGTTGTTGTTGTGGTTGTGTGGTTGCTGTGGTTGTTTTTTGTGGTTGTGGATGTTGCTGTGGTTGATGGTTGTGGTGTGGTTGCTGTGGGTTGGTTGTTGTGGTGGTTGCTGTGGTGGTTGTAGTGGTTGTGGTGGTTGCTGTGGTTGTTGTTGTGTTGTATGTGGTTGCTGTGGTAGTTGTTGTGCTTGTGTGTTGCTGTGGTTGTGTTGTGCTTGTGGTGTTGCTGTGTTTGTTGTTGTGCTTGTGGTGGTTGCTGTGGGTTGTTGTTTTGCTATGTGGTGTTGCTGTGGTTGTTGTTGTGGTTGTGGTGGTTGCTGTGGGTTGTTTGTTGGGTGGTTGCTGTGGTTGTTGTTGTGGTTGTGGTTGGATGCTGTGTTGTTGTTGGGTTTGCTGTGGTATGTTGTTGTGGTTGTGGTGTTGCTGTGGTTGTTGTTGGTGGTTGTTGTGGTGCTGTTGTTGTTGTTGTGGTTTGTGGTGTTGCTGTGGTTGTTGTTGTGGGTTGTGGTGGTTGCTGTGGTTAGTTGTTGTGTTGTGGTGGTTTGCTTGTGGTTGGCTATTGTGGTGGTTGCTGTGTTGTTGTTGTGGTGGTGGTGGTTGCTGTGGTTTTGTTGTTTAGGAGGTTGCTGTGGTTGTTGTGGTGGTTGTGGTGGTTGCCGTGGTTGTTGTTGTTGTGGTTGTTGTGGTTGCTGATGGTTGTTGTTGGTGGTTGTGGTGGTTGCTGTGGTTTGTTGTTGTGTGGTTGCTGTGGTTGTTGTTGTGTTGTGGTGGTTGCTGTGGTGTTTGTTGTGTGTGGTGGTTGCTGTGGTTTTTGTTGGCTGGTGGTGGTTGCTGTGGTTGTTGTTTGTGTTGGTTGGTGTTGCTGTGGTTTGTTGTTGTCTTGTGGTGGTTGCTGCGGTTTGTTGTGGTTGTGGTGGTTGCTGTGTTGTTGTTGTGCTTGTGGTGTTGCTGTGGTTTTTGTGTTGTTGTGGTTGTTGTGGTTGCTGTGGTTGTTGTTGTTGTGGTGGTGGTTGCTGTGGTTGTTTTTGTGGTTGTGTGCTGGGTTGTTGTTGTGGTTGTTGTGGTTGCTGTGGTTGTTGTTGTGGTTGCTGTGTTGTTGTTGTGTTTGTGGTTGTTGCTGTGGTTGTTTGTTGTGGTTTGTTGTGGTTGCTGTGTTGTTGTTGTGGTTGTGTGGTTGCTGTGGTTGTTGTTGTGGTTGTGGTGGTTCCTGTGGTTTGTTGTTGTGGTGGTTGCTGTGGTTGTTTTGTGGTGGTTGCTGTGTTGTTGTTGTGTTGTGGTTGGTTGCTGTGGTTTGTTGTTGTGGTTGTGGTGGTTGCTGTGGTTGTTGTTGTGCTTGTGGTGGTTGCTGGTGGTTGTTGTTGTGGTTGTGGTGGTTGCTGTGGTTGTTGTTGTGCTTGTGGTGTGTTGCTGTGGTTGTTGTGGTTGTGGTGGTTGCTGTGGTTGTTTGTTGTGCTTGTGGTGGTTGCTGTGGTTTTTTGTGGTTGTTGTGGTTGTTGTGGTTGCTGTGTGTGTTTGTTGTTTGTGTGGTGGTTGCTGTGTTGTTTGTTGTGGGTTGTTGCTTGTGGGTTTGTTGTTGTGGTTGTTGTGGTGCTGTGGTTGTTGTTGTGGTTGCTGTGGTTGTTGTTGTGGGTTGTGGTTAGTTGCAGAGGTTGTTTTGTTGTGGTTGTTGTGGTTGCTGTGGTTGTTGTGGTTTGTTTGTGTTGTTGTGGTTGCTGTGGTTGTTGTTTGTGGTTGTGGGGTTGCTGTGGTTGTTGTTGTGGTGTTGCCTGGGTTGGTTGTTGTGGTTGTGTGGTTGCTGTGGTTGTTGTTGTGGTTGTTGTGTTGGCTGTGGTTTGTTGTTGGTGGGTTGTGGTGGTTGCTGTGGTTTGTTGTTGTGTTGGGTGGTTGCTGTGGTTGTTGTTGTGGTTGTGGTGGTTGCCTGTGGTTGCTATTGTGGTGGATTGCTGTGGTTGTTGTTGTGGTTTGGTGGTTGCTGTGGTTTGTTGTTGTGGTGTTCTGTGGTTGTTGTGTGGTTGTGTGGTTGCCGTGGTGTTGTTGTTGTGGTTGTGTGGTTGCTGTGGGTTGTTGTTGGGTGTGGTGGTTGCTGTGGTTGTAGTTGTGTGGTTCTTGGTGGTTGTTGTTGAGGTTTGGTGGTTGGCTGTGGTGTTGTTGGGTTGTGGTGGTTGCTGTTGGTTGTGTTGTGCTTGTGGGGTTGCTGTGGTTGTTGTTGTGGTTTGTTGGTGGTTGTTTTGTGGGTTGGGGTTTTTGCTGGGGTTTTTGTTTGTTGTTTGTTGGTGGGTTGTTGTTTTTTTGTTTGGTGGTTTTTGTGGTTGTTGTTGTGGTTGTTTTGGGGGGTTTTTTGGGTTGGGGTGTTGTGGTTGGGGGTTGGTTGTTTTGTGGTTGCTGTGGTTGTTGTTGGGGTTTTTGTTGTTTGTGGTTGTTGTTGTTGGTTGTGGGTTGTGTTTGTTTTGTGTTTTTGGGGTTTGTTGGTTGTTTGGTTGTTGTGGGTTGTTTTGGTTGTGGTGGTTTGTTTTGGTTGTTTTTTGGTTGTTGTTTTTGGTTGTTTTTGGTTTTGGTTTGTTGTGGTTTTTTTGGGTTGGGTGGGTTGTTGGGGTTTTGGTGGTGGTTTTGGGGTTGTTGGGGTGGTTTGGGGTTGTGGTTTTTGGGGTTTGTTGTTGGTTTTTGTGGTGGTTTTTGGGGGTTTTTTGGTTGTGGGGTTTGTTTGTGGTTGTTGGGGGGGTTGTTTGTGTTGGGGTTTTGTTGGGGTTTTGGGGTTTTTGGGTGGTGTTGGGGGTTGTTGTGTTTTTGTTGGGGTTGTTTCTTGTTGTGTTTGGGGTGGTTGTTGTGGTTGTCATGACCTGGACGGGTCACGGACACGTTTTCCCCCGGAAAATCCTACCTGGAGTCACCGGGGGGATTCCGGGGACAATCCCCCCGGGGGCCCGGTTTTCAAACCGGGACCCCCGGCGATCGGGGTGATCAACGGGGCTGTTCGGGGCCGCACCATCCAAACATATAAACCCAAAACCCCGGGCTGATCCGCCCTTTTTTAAACGAACCCGGGGTTTGGGTAATTCCCAAAGGCCCGGGTTGTCTTTAAGTCCCCTATCTTTTGGGGGGGGCGTTAAAACAGTCTTGGGGCCCCGGGCCTTTTGGGGTTTTCTCTTGATCCCAATGGCGCCCCTTTTTTATGGGGGCATTTTGCATCGCCTGCCCTTTTTTATTTTCGTAGAGAGTTAGGTTTTGAGGAATTATACGTGCATTAAAAGGGTTCTCTGTACATTCTCTAATCTGAATTTCATCCCTTGAATGGAGTGTTAATGTAATAATATTCCACCCTAGAGAGAAAAAGTGTTTTTAAAAAGGACATCACGGCTTAGCATCTTTTCTTAAATGTTCTCATTATCCTCTATCATTTTCCCTCGCAGAGGGTAGGGGCATTGTTTGTGTCCTTGAAGGTGGGTCTTCGCATTACCACCCCAGGCCCTTCACTTATTTTCCGCTTTTTGGTATTGGATTTGTAGTATATCACCCTATTATTTTTTCTCCATTTTTTCCCATAACGGGAGTTGTTGGAATTTTTTTCATTGAACTTTATTTTTTCTCGTTGCCCTTGGGAAATTGGTTTAATCTTCT
Organism: Cherax quadricarinatus; assembly: GCF_026875155.1. Classification (NCBI taxonomy): domain Eukaryota; kingdom Metazoa; phylum Arthropoda; class Malacostraca; order Decapoda; family Parastacidae; genus Cherax; species Cherax quadricarinatus. Next base: position 27,852,488 of record NC_069473.1, on the reverse strand, counting down.
TGGGCTTTGCGTGTCCCAGGGATGACCCCTTCATGCTTTCCTTGTTTCGTCCCTGTAAAAATGATACGGGTTGGGGGTACTCTTGTCTATTTTGATGGATGAGGACGGTGGGGGGAGTACTGTCCCTTGTGGAAAACAGGTTTTCACCTGGCGCCCCCCCGTTTTAAATTTTGTTGATCCTACTCTTTGTGTTCGACTTGTTGGAATTTGGAAGATCCATTCCCCACTTTGCTAGTTACCTTTTTAGAAAACAATTTTTGCGCTGTTACCCATATGGCTTGTAAAGGGCTTTTGCATTCTGTTTTTTTATCAGTGCATCCAAAAGATCATGTCTATTTTTTCCTAGTTGTGAGAGGCAGGAGCGACCCCTGTAACCCATGTTGGCCCAGATTGTGCAATTGTTGGGAGTCCAAGTGGTTTTCGTCCCGCTTCTTCACTCTTTCAAAAATTTTTTTGTGTGGGACGTCAAGG
>NC_069473.1:27842017-27849517 GCF_026875155.1 Cherax quadricarinatus | reverse complement strand
ATAGTATTATTGAGATGGTAGTTTTAGGATAGTATTATTGAGATGGTAGTTTTAGGATAGTATCATTGAGATGGTAGTTTTAGGATAGTATCATTGAGATGATAGTTTTAGGATAGTATTATTGAGATGGTAGTTTTTAGGATAGTATTATTGAGATGGTAGTTTTTAGGATAGTATTATTGAGATGGTAGTTTTTAGGATAGTATTATTGAGATGGTAGTTTTTAGGATAGTATTATTGAGATGGTAGTTTTTAGGATAGTATTATTGAGATGGTAGTTTTAGGATAGTATCATTGAGATGGTAGCTTTAGGATAGTATCATTGAGATGGTAGTTTTAGGATAGTATCATTGAGATGGTAGTTTTAGGATAGTATCATTGAGATGGTAGTTTATGGATAGTATTATTGAGATGGTAGTTTTAGGATAGTATCATTGAGATGGTAGTTTTAGGATAGTATCATTGAGATGGTAGTTTTAGGATAGTATCATTGAGATGGTAGTTTTAGGATAGTATCATTGAGATGGTAGTTTTAGGATAGTATTTTTGAGATGGTAGTTTTAGGATAGTATCATTGAGATGGTAGTTTTAGGATAGTATCATTGAGATGGTAGTTTAGGATAGTATCATTGAGATGGTTGTTTAGGATAGTATTATTGAGATGTAGTTTTAAGATAGTATCATTGAGATGGTAGTTTTAGGATAGTATTATTGAGATGGTAGTTTTAGGATAGTATCATTGAGATGGTAGTTTTAGGATAGTATTATTGAGATGGTAGTTTTAGGATAGTATTATTGAGATGGTAGTTTTAGGATCGTATCATTGAGATGGTAGTTTTAGGATAGTATCATTGAGATGGTAGTTTTAAGATAGTATCATTGAGATGGTAGTTTTACGATAGTATCATTGAGATGGTAGTTTTAGATAGTATCATTGAGATGGTAGTTTTAGGATAGTATCATTGAGATGGTAGTTTTAAGATAGTATCATTGAGATGGTAGTTTTAGGATAGTATTTTTGAGATGGTAGTTTTAGGATAGTATCATTGAGATGGTAGTTTTAGGATAGTATCATTGAGATGGTAGTTTAGAATAGTATCATTGAGATGGTAGTTTAGGATAGTATTATTGAGATGGTAGTTTTAGGATAGTATCATTGAGATGGTAGTTTAGGATAGTATCATTGAGATGGTAGTTTTAGGATAGTATCATTGAGATGGTAGTTTTAGGATAGTATATTGAGATGTAGTTTTAGGATAGTATCATTGAGATGGTAGTTTTAGGATAGTATCATTGAGATGGTAGTTTAGGATAGTATCATTGAGATGGTAGTTTAGGATAGTATCATTGAGATGGTAGTTTAGGATAGTATCATTGAGATGGTAGTTTTAGGATAGTATCATTGAGATGATAGTTTTAGGATAGTATCATTGAGATGGTAGTTTTAGGATAGTATCATTGAGATGGTAGTTTTAGGATAGTATCATTGAGATGGTAGTTTTAGGATAGTATCATTGAGATGGTAGTTTTAGGATAGTATCATTGAGATGGTAGTTTTAGGATAGTATTATTGAGATGGTAGTTTTAAGATAGTATCATTGAGATGGTAGTTTTACGATAGTATCATTGAGATGGTAGTTTTAGGATAGTATCATTGAGATGGTAGTTTTAGGATCGTATCATTGAGACGGTAGTTTTAAGATAGTATCATTGAGATGGTAGTTTTAGGATAGTATCATTGAGATGGTAGTTTTAAGATAGTATCATTGAGATGGTAGTTTTAGGATAGTATTTTTGAGATGGTAGTTTTAGGATAGTATCATTGAGATGGTAGTTTTAGGATAGTATTATTGAGATGGTAGTTTTAGGATAGTATCATTGAGATGGTAGTTTTAGGATAGTATTATTGAGATGGTAGTTTTAGGATAGTATCATTGAGATGGTAGTTTTTAAGATAGTATTATTGAGATGGTAGTTTTTAGGATAGTATCATTGAGATAGTAGTTTTAGGATAGTATTATTGAGATGGTAGTTTTAGGATAGTATCATTGAGATGGTAGTTTAGGATAGTATTATTGAGATGGTAGTTTTAGGATAGTATCATTGAGATGGTAGTTTTAGGATAGTATCATTGAGATGGTAGTTTTAGGATAGTATCATTGAGATGGTAGTTTAGAATAGTATTATTGAGATGGTAGTTTTAGGATAGTATCATTGAGATGGTAGTTTTTAGGATAGTATCATTGAGATGGGTAGTTTTTAGGTATAGTATTATTGAGATGGTAGTTTAGGATAGTATCATTGAGATGGTAGTTTAGGATAGTATCATTGAGATGGTAGTTTAGGATAGTATCATTGAGATGGTAGTTTAGGATAGTATTATTGAGATGGTAGTTTAGGATAGTATCATTGAGATGGTAGTTTAGGATAGTATCATTGAGATGGTAGTTTAGGATAGTATCACTGAGATGGTAGTTTAGGATAGTATCATTGAGATGGTAGTTTAGGATAGTATCATTGAGATGGTAGTTTAGGATAGTAGCACACAGATGGTGGTGATCTACATTACTGTAGTTTTAATATAACCTTAATCACAGTAGTGTTTACTAAACTGTTTTAAAATGTAACCTTAGATTCAGTTTTAAACGTACTTCTCTTGTCTACCAACTACCTCTACACTGTATACTAACTGCTATATTACTGCTATAACTACGCTACACTACTGCTACTACTGTTTAGATAGCTATTATCGTTAGTTATATGTATACATGTTACTAATATCATTACTACTACTGCTACTACTACAGACTACGGTGACTACTACTACTGCTACAACTACCTGCTATCTACATACTGTTACTAACTACAGTCTTACAATACTACTGCTTCTACTACGTACTACTCTTGTCTACAACTACCTCTACACTGCTACTACTACTGCTACTACTGCTACTACTACTGACTACTACTACTCTACTACTGCTACTACTAACTGCTACTACTACTGCTACTACTCTACTACTACTGCTACTACTACTGCTACTACTACTGCTACTACTGCTACTACTACTGCTACTTACACTCTACTACTGCTACTCTACTGCTACTACTACTACTACTACTGCTACTACTACTGCTACTCACTACTGCTACTACTACTGCTACTACTATGACTACATACTACTGCTACTACTACTGCTACTACCTACTGCTACTACTGCTACTACTACTGCTACTACTACTACTACTGCTACTACTACTGCTACTACTACTGCTACTACTACTGCTACTACTACTGCTACTACTACTGCTACTACTACTGCTACTACTACTACTGCTACTACTACTGCTACTACTACTACTGCTACTATACTGCTACTACTACACTACTGCTAACTACTACTGCTACTACTACTACTACTACTGCTACTATACTACTGCCTACTACTACTGCTACTACTAACTGCACTACTACTGCTACTACTACTCACTGCTATACTACTGCTACTACTAACTGCTACTACTGCTCTACTACTGCTATTACTGACTACTACTGCTACTATACTGCACTACTGCTACTACTACTGCTACTACTACTGCTACACCTACTGCTACTACTACTCTACTGCTACTACTACAGCTACATACTACTACATCTGTCTACACTACTACTACTGCTACATTATATCTGCTACTACTACTACACTGCTATACTACTACTACTGCTGCTACTTACTCTACCTCTAACTGCTACTACTACTACTACTGCTACTACTACTTACCTACTTGCTACTACTACTACTACTGCTAGCTACTACTACTACTGCTACTACTACTACTACTACTACTGCTAACTCTACTCTACTATCTACTACTACTACTCTACTACTACTACTTGCTACTACTACTACTCTACAACTACTACTGCTGCTACTACTACTACTACTACTCTACTACTCTACACTTACTTGCTTCTACTACTACTACTACTGCTACTACTACTACTACTGCTACTGTACTACTCTCTACTACTACTACTACTACTGCTACTACTACTACTACTTAGCTGTCTAACTACTACTACTACTTCTGCTACTACTCTATACTGCTACTACTACTACTACTACTGACTACTACTACTACTACTGCTACTACTACTACTACTGCTACTACTACTACTACTACTACTACTACTACTACTACTACTACTACTACTACTACTACTACTACTACTACTGCTACTACTACTACTACTACTACTACTACTACTACTACTACTGCTGCTACTACTACTACTACTACTGCTACTACTACTACTACTACTGCTACTACTACTACTACTACTTGCTGCTACTACTACTACTACTTGCTACTACTATTACTACTACTACTACTACCGCTACTACCACCACTACTACCCCCACGACTACCACCACTACTACCACCACTACTTCTCCACTTTCTAGTTATTGTGGCAACAAATCGTACAAGTTCCAAATTGTTTTTTCGGAATTTTATCTCCAAATCAACATTGGAATTATTTTCAACTCACGAAATTCGGTCGAAAGATTTTTTTTAAGTCAAAGGTCATAATTCCATCAATCTTGAAATTTGTTTTTGATTATAAATATATATGTGAGTGCTGTAAGACCGAGTAAATAAGAAAATAAAAAAAGTTAGCTAGTTACTAGCATTTACGAACGTAAATATTCCTCAAACTAGAGAGAAATTACCCATTACCATGGCACCGTACAGTGCCATTACCATGGCACCATACAGTGCCATTAGCGAATATTTCCACACTTTTCACTCCATCCCCCGTTCTTGGCTGATTTCTAGTTGACAGTCACGGCTGGTGGTCAGTCTGACAGCGACCTCCTGGTTACGTCGACGTTGTTTTCAGGTCTCTAGGAACCTGCTAGCTGAGACACCGATACGTCTGTTTAGTTAGCTTCTAGGTACGTCAAGGCTTTGTTGACAGTTATCCTAGGTCGTCTCTCAAGAAATTTCAAAGATATTAATGTCTCTTGTACACCGTCATAACTGTGAGTAAATAAATATATATATATATATATATATATATATATAATATATATAATATATATATATATATATATATATATATATATATATATATATATATATATAATATATATATATATATATATATATATATATATATATAATATATATATATATATATATATATATATATATATATATATATATATATATATTCTTTCTCTGTTTTGAAAATCAATTGGATGGTTAAAATCGGTCACATAACAAATAGAGCATTAAACTCGTGTTCTCTTCTAATGCTATATTTATGTTGATTTAATCTTAGTTCAAGACTTTTACCAGTTTGACCGTGGTATATCCAGGTATATCAAGAAACGTATATCCAGAAAGGTGTATCAAGGTATATCAACAAAGGTATATTAAGGTATATCAAGAAAGGTATATTGAGGTATATCAAGAAAGTTTTCGTGGTAAGGGGAAACCAACATATTTCTGGCAATTTTCAGATATTAGTCAATTAAGTTTTTTGGGTATTTTAGATCATTAGGTATTTCAGAAAGATTGAAGATTTCTTCATCTATGAATTCTGGGATGTAAATACACAAAGTTCTCAAAAATATTGATAAGAATACAGAAGTTTTGACTCTATCATTATGTGAAGAATAATAGTTTATATAGGCACAGTTATTTGTTGATTTTTCTGTAAATTTAAAAATTAAAATCATGGTTCCCATTAATAATTAAAACATCTAGAAAAAGAAATGAGTTATTTTATTCAAACTCAACAGTAAAATTTATGGAATGAGCTAAATTATTTAAGAAGGTAATGGTTTATATCTATATTCTTATATTATCTTTATTATCAACATATCTATACAACTTAGCTCTACTGGGAAGAATTTTGTTAAAAAATCTTTTCTTAAAATATTCCATATACAAATTACTAAGGACAAGTCAGAGAGGATTTCCCATCGCCATACCAAACTTCTGAGTCTAAAACTTATCATTAAACACAAAATTTGAGTCAAAAAAGTTTAATAAGTTTAATAATAGTAGGTACTGGTAAAGGTAAATTATAATCAACAGTTTCCTCAGATATTAAACTTAATCATCAACTGGAACGTTTGTAAACAAGTAAGTAACATCAAAACTAACCATGTTAAAATTATTTATGTCAGTCAAGGTGCTTAATTCATCCACTAAATCTATGTTATTTTTAACATTAGATTTAAGAGTTTTTCCAACAATTGGGGTCAAAATATCTACTAGCCATTTGGATAATTTATAAGAAACTGAGCCTATGGAGCTAATAATAGGCCTGGCTGGATTACCTGGCTTGTGTATTTATATTAATCCCTACATATACGGTCCAGATGGATCGGTGATCAAGGATTTTTTTAGATAATTCACCTTTGTCTTTCAGTAGCCGTTTAATTGACTTATTAAAATTACTGTTAACAGAATCTAAATTATTCAAAGTTTGTAATAAGTATCTATATCATTTAAAAGATAATTTTACCTTGGTAATCATCATTTCAAAATTACTATTGCATTTATTTTATCTACTGTAGTAATAAACACAATTTTATTACGAAATTCTTTACGAGACTTAAACGAAAATCTTTGAGAGTATTTGCGTTTATTTTCGATTAATCTGAGGATTTTTCTAAGTCACAAAAATTTTGGAATGTCAAAACTATTGAGTTTTTTTTTTGATGTTACAAATTTTAGAAAAATTTGAGGATTTTTCTAAGTCACAAAAATTTTGCAATGTCAAAACTATTGAGTTTTTTTTTTTGATGTTACAAATTTTAGAAAAATTTGAGGATTTTTCTAAGTCACAAAAATTTTGCAATGTCAAAACTATTGAGTTTTTTTTTGGTGTTACAAATTTTAGAAAAATCTGAGGATGTTTCTAAGTCACAAAAACTTTTGCAATGTCAAAACTATTGAGTTTTTCTATAATGTTACAAAATTTAGAGGAAAATATCGAGCGACGGCTGTGTTGTTATCAGGTATTTTACCAGTTACGAAGTTGTTGTTGTTAGCAGGTTTTGTCCAGTCAATGTTTTCAATTAGGTTGTTTAGTTTTCTCCGTAGTTTAGTTTTGGGTTTATTATAAATATTTGTGGGTTTATTATAGCAGTGATTCAGCATGTTTTATTGTGCTTCTGGTGGAAGAGTCTGGTTAGAGGAGTGGTGGTAGTGGTAGTGGTGGTGGTAGTAGTGATTATGGTAGCACGTAGTGGTAGTGGTGATGGTGGTAGTAGGTAGTGGTAGTAGTGATGGTGGTGGTAGGTAGTGGTATTGGTGATGGTGGTGGTAGGTAGTGGTACTGGTAGTGGTGTGGTAGTGGTAGGTAGTGGTAATGGTGATGGTGGTGGTAGTAGGTAGTGGTGGTGGTAGTAGTTGTAGTAGTACTTGTGATGGTAGTATTACCAGCATCACAGAGTAAGGAAGACAGGGTGTGTGACAGGG
>NC_069473.1:27819517-27834517 GCF_026875155.1 Cherax quadricarinatus | reverse complement strand
ATCCCATCAATCCCGGCTGCCTTACCCCCTTTCATTTTACCTACTGGGTCACGAACTTCCCACACACTCACAACTGGCTCTTCCTCACTCCTACAAGATGTTATTCCTCCTTGTCCTATACACGAAATCACTGCTTCCCTATCTTCATCAACATTTAACAATTCCTCAAAATATTCCCTCCATCTTCCCAATACCTCTAACTCTCCATTTAATAACTCTCCTCTCCTATTTTTAACTGACAAATCCATTTGTTCTCTAGGCTTTCTTAACTTGTTAATCTCACTCCAAAACTTTTTCTTATTTTCAACAAAATTTGTTGATAACATCTCACCCACTCTCTCATTTGCTCTCTTTTTACATTGCTTCACCACTCTCTTAACCTCTCTCTTTTTCTCCATATACTCTTCCCTCCTTACATCACTTCTACTTTGTAGAAACTTCCCATATGCTAACTTTTTCTCCCTTACTACTCTCTTCACATCATCATTCCACCAATCGCTCCTCTTCCCTCCCGCACCCACTTTCCTGTAACCACAAACTTCTGCTGAACACTCTAACACTACATTTTTAAACCTACCCCATACATCTTCGACCCCATTGCCTATGCTCTCATTAGCCCATCTATCCTCCAATAGCTGTTTATATCTTACCCTAACTGCCTCCTCTTTTAGTTTATAAACCTTCACCTCTCTCTTCCCTGATGCTTCTATTCTCCTTGTATCCCATCTACCTTTTACTCTCAGTGTAGCTACAACTAGAAAGTGATCTGATATATCTGTGGCCCCTCTATAAACATGTACATCCTGAAGTCTACTCAACAGTCTTTTATCTACCAATACATAATCCAACAAACTACTGTCATTTCGCCCTACATCATATCTTGTATACTTATTTATCCTCTTTTTCTTAAAATATGTATTACCTATAACTAAACCCCTTTCTATACAAAGTTCAATCAAAGGGCTCCCATTATCATTTATATATATATATATATATATATATATATATATATATATATATATATATATATATATATAAAATATATATAGTCTTGAAAGATTTTGAGGTTAGGGGCACCCCCCCCCCCCCCCACCGCAAAGTCGAAAATTCGCGTATAACTTTCGACTCCCAAAAACTTAACTACTAACATCCTACGCTGAACGGAAGTCTGACTGTTAAGATTAACAGTCAGTTTAAACACATTGCGTGTGTTATATATATTATAAACTGTATTCTTGCAATAAAGTTTGCGTCATCTGTTTACAAGAGGAATCGTCTCTGGCGGTACCTACATCAATATTGTCATATATGACACACAACACTGTAGTGTGTGTCAGTACCTACGTCAGTATTGTCATATATGACACACAACACTGTAGAGTGTGTCAGTACCTACATCAATATTGTCATATATGACACACAACACTGTAGAGTGTGTCAGTACCTACATCAATATTGTCATATATGACACACAACACTGTAGAGTGTGTCAGTACCTACATCAATATTGTCATATATGACACACAACACTGTAGAGTGTGTCAGTACCTACATCAATATTGTCATATATGACACACAACACTGTAGAGTGTGTCAGTACCTACATCAATATTGTCATATATGACACACAACACTGTAGAGTGTGTCAGTACCTACATCAATATTGTCATATATGACACACAACACTGTGTGTGTGTCAGTACCTACATCAATATTGTCATATATGACACACAACACTGTAGAGTGTGTCAGTACCTACATCAATATTGTCATATATAAACACACAACACTGTAGAGTGTGTCAGTACCTACATCAATATTGTCATATATGACACACAACACTGTAGAGTGTGTCAGTACCTACATCAATATTGTCATATATGACACACAACACTGTAGTGTGTGTCAGTACCTACATCAATATTGTCATATATGACACACAACACTGTAGAGTGTGTCAGTACCTACATCAATATTGTCATATATGACACACAACACTGTAGTGTGTCAGTACCTACATCAATATTGTCATATATGACACACAACACTGTAGAGTGTGTCAGTACCTACGTCAATATTGTCATATATGACACACAACACTGTACAGTGTGTCAGTACCTACATCAATATTGTCATATATGACACACAACACTGTAGTGTCATACATGACACACAACACTGTAGTGTCATACATGACACACAACACTGTAGTGTCATACATGACACACAACACTGTAGTGTCATACATGACACAAAACATTGTAGTGTCATACATGACACAAAACATTGTAGTGTCATACATGACACACAACACTGTAGTGTCATACATGACACAAAACATTGTAGTGTCATACATGACACACAACATTGTAGTGTCATACATGACACACAACACTGTAGTGTCATACATGACACACAACACTGTAGTGTCATACATGACACAAAACATTGTAGTGTCATACATGACACAAAACATTGTAGTGTCATACATGACACACAACACTGTAGTGTCATACATGACACAAAACATTGTAGTGTCATACATGACACACAACACTGTAGTGTCATACATGACACAAAACATTGTAGTGTCATACATGACACACAACACTGTAGTGTCATACATGACACACAACACTGTAGTGTCATACATGACACACAACAATGTAGTGTCATACATGACACAAAACATTGTAGTGTCATACATGACACACAACACTGTAGTGTCATACATGACACACAACAATGTAGTGTCATACATGACACACAACACTGTAGTGTCATACAATGACACAAAACATTGTAGTGTCATACATGACACACAACACTGTAGTGTCATACATGACACAAAACATTGTAGTGTCATACATGACACACAACACTGTAGTGTCATACATGACACAAAACATTGTAGTGTCATACATGACACACAACACTGTAGTGTCATACATGACACAAAACATTGTAGTGTCATACATGACACACAACACTGTAGTGTCATACATGACACAAAACATTGTAGTGTCATACATGATACACAACACTGTAGTGTCATACATGACACAAAACAATGTAGTGTCATACATGACACACAACACTGTAGTGTCATACATGACACAAAACATTGTAGTGTCATACATGACACACAACACTGTAGTGTCATACATGACACAAAACATTGTAGTGTCATACATGACACACAACACTGTAGTGTCATACATGACACAAAACATTGTAGTGTCATACATGACACACAACACTGTAGTGTCATACATGACACAAAACATTGTAGTGTCATACATGACACACAACACTGTAGTGTCATACATGACACAAAACATTGTAGTGTCATACATGACACACACTATACCTGGAGGTTACCTGGAGGTTATTCCGGGGATCAACGCCCCCGCGGCCCGGTCCATGACCAGCCTCCCGATGGATCAGGGCCTGATCAACTAGGCTGTTACTGCTGGTCGCACGCAGTCCAACGTACGAGCCACAGCCCGGCTGATCCGGCACTGACTTTAGGTATCTGTCCAGCTCTCTCTTGAAGGCAGCCAGGGGTTTATTGGCAATTCCCCTAATGCTTGATGGGAGGCTGTTGAACAGTTTTGGGCCCGGACACTTATCGTGTTTTCCCTTAGTGTACCAATGGCGCCCCTAATTTTTATTGGGGGCATTTTGCATCGCCTGCCCAGTCTTTTACTTTCGTAGGGAGTGATTTCTGTGTGCAGATTTGGGACCATTCCTTCCAAGATTTCCAAGTGTAGATTATGATATATCTCTCCCTCCTGCGTTCCAACGAGTACAAGTCAAGTGCTTCCAAGCGTTCCAGTAGTTAAGGTGCTTGACAGAACTTATACGTGCAGTAAAGGATCTCTGTACACTCTCTAGATCTGCGATTTCACCTGCTTTGAATGGAATGTTAATGTACAGCAGTTTTCCAGCCTAGAGAGAACAAGTGATTTGAAAAGGATCATCATGGGCTTAGCATCTCTCGTTTTGAAAGTTCTCATTATCCATCCTATCATTTTCTTTGCACGTGTGATCGTGGCACTGTTGTGATCCTTGAAAGTGAGATCCTCAGACATTACTACTCCCAGGTCCCTTACATTATTTTTCCGCTCTATTGTATGGCCGGAGTCAGTAGTATACTCTGTTCTAGTTATTATCTCCTCCAGTTGTCCATAACGGAGTAGTTGGAATTTGTCCTCATTGAACATCATATTGCTTACCGTTGCCCACTGGAAAACTTTGTTTATATCTTTTTGGAGGTTAACCGCGTCCTCAGCAGATTACAGCCTCATGCAGATCCTAGTATCATCCGCAAAGGATGATACGGTGCTGTGGTGTATATCTCTGTTTATGTCTGATATGAGGATAAGGAATAAGATGGGGGCGAGTACTGTGCCTTGTGGAACAGAGCTCTTCACTATGGCAGCCTCCGATTTAACTATATTGACTACTACTCTTTGTGTTCGATTTGTTAGGAAGTTGAAGATCCTTCTCCCCACTTTCCCAGTTATTCATTTAGCACGTATTTTATGGGCTATTACGCCATGATCGCATTTGTCAAATGCTTTTGCAAAGTCTGTGTATATTACATCTGCATTCTGATTTTCTTCCAGTGCATCCAAGGCCATGTCATAGTGATCCAGTAGTTGTGAGAGGCAGGAGCGACCTGCCCTGAACCCATGTTGCCCTGGATTGTGCAGATTTTGGGAATCCAGGTGATTTTGCAATCCTGCTTCTTAGCACTCTTTCAAAGATTTTTATGATGTGGGACGTCAGAGCTATTGGTCTATAGTTCTTAGCTAATGCTTTGCTGCCACCTTTATGGAGTGGGGCTATATCCGTTGTTTTAAGTGACTGTGGAATTTCACCCATGTCCAAGCTCCTCCTCCATAGTGTACTTAGGGCACATGAGAGGGGTTTCTTGCATTTTCTTAATGAAAACAGAGTTCCACGAGTCTGGGCCCGGGGCTGAGTGCAGAGGCATGTTGTCAATGGCTTTTTCGAAATCTATCGGAGTTAGGGTAATGTCGGAAATCTGGCATACATTTATGGAGTTTTGAGGCTCATTCATGAAGAAATCATTTGGGTCGTCGATCCTCAGACCAATTAGTGGCTCACTAAACACAGAGTCGTACTGGGATTTCAATATTTCACTCATTTCCTTGTTGTCATCTGTGTAAGTCCCATCCTGTCTGAGTAAGTCCCATCCCGTCTGAGTAAGGGCCCGATACTAGATGTGGTATTTGCCTTATTTTTGGCATATGAAAAGAAATATTTTGAATTTCTTTCAACTTCACTAATAGCTTTAAGCTCCTCCTGTCTCTCCTGGTTCCTGTAAGAGTCATTTAGCTTAAGTTCGATAGTTTCCACTTCCCTGGTCAGCGCCTCCTTTCGTGTATCAGATATTCTAGCACTCCTGAGGAGCTCAGTGACTCTTCGTCGTCTATGTCGTCTATAGTGTCATACATGACACACAACACTATAGTGTCATACATGACACACAACACTATAGTGTCATACATGACACACAACACTATAGTGTCATACATGACACAACACTATAGTGTCATACATGACACAACACTATAGTGTCATACATGACACACAACACTATAGTGTCATACATGACACACAACACTATAGTGTCATACATGACACACAACACTATAGTGTCATACATGACACACAACACTATAGTGTCATACATGACACACAACACTATAGTGTCATACATGACACAACACTATAGTGTCATACATGACACACAACACTATAGTGTCATACATGACACACAACACTATAGTGTCATACATGACACACAACACTATAGTGTCTACATGACACACAACACTGTAGTGTCATACATGACACACAACACTATAGTGTCATACATGACACACAACACTATAGTGTCATACATGACACACAACACTATAGTGTCATACATGACACACAACACTATAGTGTCATTCATGACACACAACACTATAGTGTCATACATGACACACAACACTATAGTGTCATACATGACACACAACACTATAGTGTCATACATGACACACAACACTATAGTGTCATACATGACACACAACACTATAGTGTCATACATGACACACAACACTATAGTGTCATTCATGACACACAACACTATAGTGTCATACATGACACACAACACTATAGTGTCATACATGACACACAACACTATAGTGTCATACATGACACACAACACTATAGTGTCATACATGACACACAACACTATAGTGTCATACATGACACACAACACTATAGTGTCATACTTGACACACAACACTATAGTGTCATACATGACACACAACACTATATGTCATACATGACACACAACACTATAGTGTCATACATGACACCCCAACACTATAGTGTCATACATGACACACAACACTATAGTGTCAATTCATGACACACAACACTATAGTGTCATACATGACACACAACACTATAGTGTCATACATGACACACAACACTTATGTGTCATACATGACACACAACCCCTATAGTGTCATACATGACACACAACACTATAGTGTCATTCATGACACACAACACTATAGTGTCATACATGACACACAAACACTATAGTGTCATACATGACACACAACACTATAGTGTCATACATGACACACAACACTATAGTGTCATACATGACACACAACACTATAGTGTCATACTTGACACACAACACTATAGTGTCATACATGACACACAACACTATAGTGTCATACATGACACACAACACTATAGTGTCATACATGACACACAACACTATAGTGTCATACATGACACACAACACTATAGTGTCATACATGACACACAACACTATAGTGTCATACATGACACACAACACTATAGTGTCATACATGACACACAACACTTAGTGTCATACATGACACACAACACTTAGTGTCATACTTGACACACAACACTATAGTGTCATACATGACACACAACACTATAGTGTCATACATGACACACAACACTATAGTGTCATACTTGACACAACAACACTATAGTGTCATACATGACACACAACACTATAGTGTCATACATGACACACACAACCTATAGTGTCATACATGACACACAACACTATAGTGTCATACATGACACACAACACTATAGTGTCATACATGACACACAACACTATAGTGTCATACTTGACACACAACACTATAGTGTCATTTCATGACACACAACACTATAGTGTCATACATGACACACAACACTATAGTGTCATACAAAGACACACAACACTATAGTGTCATACATGACACACAACACTATAGTGTCATACTTGACACACAACACTATAGTGTCATACATGACACACAACACTATAGTGTCATACATGACACACAACACTATAGTGTCATACATGACACACAACACTATAGTGTCATACATGACACACAACACATATAGTGTCATACTTGACACACAACACTATAGTGTCATACATGACACACAACACTATAGTGTCATACATGACACCAACACTATAGTGTCATACATGACACACAACACTATAAGTGTCATTCATGACACACAACACTATAGTGTCATACATGACACACAACACTATAGTGTCATACATGACACACAACACTATAGTGTCATACATGACACACAACACTATAGTGTCATTCATGACAAAAGATAATGTGAGAAAGGAATTCTTATAATTTAATATTTGCTTCTTTACATTTGTTTACATTTGTTTACATTTGTTTACATTTGTTTACGCTTGTTTACATTTGTTTACATTTGTTTACATTTGTTTACATTTGTTTACATTTGTTTACATTTGTTTACGTTTGTTTACATTTGTTTACGTTTGTTTACATTTGTTTACATTTGTTTACATTTGTTTACATTTGTTTACATTTGTTTACATTTGTTTACATTTGTTTACGTTTGTTTACGTTTGTTTACATTTGTTTACATTTGTTTACGTTTGTTTACATTTGTTTACATTTGTTTACGTTTGTTTACATTTGTTTACGTTTGTTTACATTTGTTTACATTTGTTTACATTTGTTTACGTTTGTTTACATTTGTTTACATTTGTTTACATTTGTTTACGTTTGTTTACATTTGTTTACATTTGTTTACATTTGTTTACGTTTGTTTACATTTGTTTACGTTTGTTTACATTTGTTTACATTTGTTTACGTTTGTTTACATTTGTTTACGTTTGTTTACATTTGTTTACATTTGTTTACATTTGTTTACATTTGTTTACATTTGTTTACGTTTGTTTACTTTTGTTTACGTTTGTTTACATTTGTTTACATTTGTTTACATTTGTTTACGCTTGTTTACATTTCTTTACATTTGTTTACATTTCTTTACGTTTGTTTACGTTTGTTTATATTTGTTTACATTTGTTTACATTTGTTTACATTTTGTTTACATTTGTTTACGTTTGTTCACGTTTGTTTACCTTTGTTTACCTTTGTTTACCTTTGTTTACATTTGTTTACATTTGTTTACATGTTTTTAAATTTGTTTACGTTTGTTTTCCTTTGTTTACATTTGTTTACATTTGTTTACGTTTGTTTACGTTTGTTTACGTTTGTTTACATTTGTTTACGTTTATTTACCTTTGTTTACATTTGTTTACAATTGTTTACATTTGTTTACATTTGTTTACGTTTGTTTACGTTTGTTTAAGTTTGTTTACATTTGTTTACATTTGTTTACGTTTGTTTACATTTGTTTACATTTGTTTACGTTTGTTTACATTTGTTTAAGTTTGTTTACATTTGTTTACGTTTGTTTACGTTTGTTTACATTTGTTTACGTTTGTTTACGTTTGTTTACATTTGTTTACATTTGTTTACAATTGTTTACATTTGTTTACGTTTGTTTACGTTTGTTTACATTTGTTTACGTTTGTTTACATTTGTTTACATTTGTTTACGTTTGTTTACATTTGTTTACAATTGTTTACATTTGTTTACATTTGTTTACGTTTGTTTACGTTTGTTTACATTTGTTTACGTTTGTTTACGTTTGTTGTCATTTGTTTACGTTTGTTTACGTTTGTTTACGTTTGTTGTCATTTGTTTACGTTTGTTTACGTTTGTTTACGTTTGTTTACGTTTGTTTACGTTTGTTTACGTTTGTTTACGTTTGTTTACGTTTCTCTTCAGTGATAATGGAACATATATGATAATTTTTATTTGTTTAAATATATGTGTGTATTTTATGGTAGTAAATGGTGAACCAGACTAGTATCTATATATATATTTTATGTGTTCATGGGATAACTCGAAGTTTCTCTTAATTATTTCTCGAGTGCAAATCTCAAAAAAAAAAAAAAAATCCAAAATTTTTATTAAAAAATTGCGTATAAGAGGACTTACGCAGTTCAAATTTGTGTTGTTCTGGAGTCAACTCTCTCTCTCTCTCTCTCTCTTCTCTCTCTCTCTCTCTCTCTCTCTCTCTCTCTCTCTCTCTCTCTCTCTCTCTCTCTCTCCCCTTTCTCCCCTTCCACTGGCCCTGATTTCAACTCCCCATTCTTCTCCCCTGACTCCCTTGTCAATGCCAGGATTGTTTCCCTTACACTCTCTCACTTTCTCAACACCCTGCCCCTCTCTCACCTCTCTCTCTCTCTCTCTTCTCCCCTTTTTTACTCATTTCTCCTTAATCCCTATTCTCTTGTGACAATGGTTTTTAAACCCTCTCTATTTACCCTTTTTCCCGTTGGCTTGTGTCCCCTAACTTAGATTGTTTGGAGAGGGAGAGAGAGAGAGAGAGAGAGGAGAGAGAGAGGAGAGAGAGAGAGAGAGAGAGAGAGAGAGAGAGAGAGAGACAGACAGACAGACAGACAGACAGACAGAGATTCTTAACTATTGACAAAGTCTCTGCACTTCTCTGTGTAATTTTTAGATAGTATAGGAGATAGAATAACAGAAGGCTCTCTCCCCACCCTCCATGACCTGTGTGGAAAGTGGGTAACTAGTTGAAGAAGAAAATCAAGTGGAAATTGAATGGTTAAGAAGGAAGTCGATGCTGCCTGCAGTTTGCTTCTACTACTACTACTACTACTACTACTACTACTACTACTACTACTACTACTACTACTACTACTACTACTACAAAAACTACTATTACTAGTACTATCACTACTACTACTATTATTACTACTATCACTACAACTACTACTGCTACAACTATCACTACTACAACTATCACTACTGTTATTATAACTATCACTACTACTACTATTACTGATACTACTACTACTGCTACAACAACTACTATTACCACTATTTGGCCAGGTAGTCCAAGACCTGACTGGTGTAGTTCCCACCACACAACTCCAGGGTTACACAACACACGCGGACCTTACACTATTCCACTGGTCCACTTTGCACCCGGCCACCACCAACAATACCCTGGTCAGCCCCTTGCGCCTGGGCACTCCAAGAACAAACCTTGCAGGTTTCACGCCCTGGGGGATTCAATTTCCCTTACCTCCCCCCGGGTAACCTCCAGTAGTTAAACCACCGGGGGATTTACTGACGTCAAGCCGATGTATGGAAAGTGCTTGGGCAACCGCTTTTTACAGAAATGCATTGTGACTGACCACGTTTTGGTTGCATCTCCTGGCCCGGAGTTTCCAATTTTTCTGTGTACCGTTGACTGTGTCTTTTCTTGATAAGATTTTGTTCGAATTTTTAACCCTGGAGGGTTAGCCATCTAGGATAACCCAAGAAAGTAAGTGCTTCATCAATCTTGTCTCCCAGGATGCCACCCACACCAGTCCACTAACACTCAGGTACCTTGCTTGCCACCCGTGCCCGGGATCGAACATGGACCCACAGTGTATGAGGCGAGAGCATTACCTACCAGGCCACGGGACACTAGAAATGATTTCTTGGTACTCTGTTTATTTTTTAAACCCCAGGTTTATCTTTCCCTTAGAGAAAAGAGACTGTGGTTTAAAATGTCTTAGAGAGTTGAAAGCGTGGTTTAAAGTGCCTTAGAGAGGGGAGACAGTGGTTTAAAGTGCATTAGAGAGGGGAGACAGTGGTTTAAAGTGCCTTAGAGAGGGGAGACAGTGGTTTAAAGTGCCTTAGAGAGGGAAGACAGTGATTTAAAGTGCATTAGAGAGGGGAGACAGTGGTTTAAAGTGCCTTAGAGAGGGGAGACAGTGATTTAAAGTGCCTTAGAGAAGGGAGACAGTGGTTTAAAGTGCCTTAGAGAGGGGAGACAGTGGTTTAAAGTGCCTTAGAGAGGGGAGACAGTGGTTTAAAGTGCCTTAGAGAGGGGAGACAGTGGTTTAAAGTGCCTTAGAGAGGGAGACAGTGGTTTAAAGTGCCTTAGAGAGGGGAGACAGTGGTTTAAAGTGCCTTAGAGAGGGGAGACAGTGGTTTAAAGTGCCTTAGAGAGGGGAGACAGTGGTTTAAAGTGATGTATTTTGGAGGGTCAGTCCCATTTCATTATTTTCTAGCCTTTCCAGATTTGCATCTCTCTCTCTCTCTCTCTCACTTTCATCACCTGTCCCCTTTCTCCCGTTCCATCCCCACCTCTCGTGGTTTTGAACTTAGAGTGGAGAGCGTGGTTTAAAGAGCCTTAGAGAGGAGGAAATTTGGTGTAAAATACCTCAAAGGTAAACAGAGCATGGTTTAAGGAGATATGAGAGAGCGTGGTTTAAAGGTCCTTATATGAGAGAGAGCGTGGTTTAAAGGTCCTTATATGAGAGAGAGCGTGGTTTAAAGGTCCTTATATGAGAGAGAGCGTGGTGTCAAGTGAGTTAGAGAGAGGAGAGCGTGGTTTAAAGAATCTTAGAAAGAAAAGTGGTTTAACGTGTTTTAGAAAGAGAAGAATGTGGTTTAAACTACCTTAGAGAGAGAGAGAGAGAGAGAGAGAGAGGAGAGAGAGAGAGAGAGAGAGAGAGAGAGAGAGAGAGAGAGAGAGAGAGAAACGTTGTTAAGAGTTTTAATAACAGAATAACGTGGTTTACATTATATTCGAAAAACCGAACGTGGTTTAACACGTGTCAGAACAACATCGTGGGTTTAAAAAACCTTAGAGGCCCTACAATAAACTGTTTTATTAATCAATAAATAATAAAAATAAGGAAGAGGCCGATGCGTAGAACCAATTAAGAAAAATAACGCAGATGCGTAGATGGAGACGCACTCTCACAGCTGCCTCCTACACCTGCGTAGCTAAGCAAGGCATATATACACATGTGTGTTTTGAGGGACTGTTAATATATCAGCTGACCATCACACCCGCTGTACACACACCTGCTGTGTACACATACCTGCTGTGTACACACACCTGCTGTGTACACACACCTGCTGTGTACATACCTGCTGTGTACATCTGTGTACATACACCTGCTGTATACACCTATTTTACACCCTCTCTAATAATATATATATATATATATATATATATATATATATATATATATATATATATATATATATATATATATATATATATATATATATATATATACGCAATGAAAGAATTTCTGGAGAGAGAGAGAGAGAGAGAGAGAGAGAGAGAGAGAGAGAGAGAGAGAGAGAGAGAGAGAGAGGTCAGGTGTACACTAACATCTGTAGAGCGGAAGACCAGAGATGAGAGATGTGTGTTTTAACTACCTCATGTTGGGGGGAGGTGGGGGAGGAGGAAGGGGTGATAGGAGGGAGGTGGTGATGCAGAGGGAGAAAGGGGAAGGGGAGGGGAGGTGAGGATGGGAGGGAAGAAATGGGACGGGTGATGAAAATGAGAGAGAGAGAGATATAAACCTGGAAAGAATAGAAAGTACTGAATTGGAAGCACGTTTCACCCAGTTTCGCGCGAGATAGTCTCAGGGACTGACCCCCTCAAACTTCAAGGCTGAGGGACTGACCCCTTACAAACTTACTTCCAGACTGAGAAACTGACCCTCTCGAACTTACTTCTCAGTCTATCATTCAACAACAGTGCCACATTGTTCATTAAAAATCCAATATTCAAGGAAAAATACGTCTGGAAGCGAGGTATCTGAGCAAGCACAGGTAACGTTTGTAAACTCACACCAGTACCATGGCAGACTTCCCTATATAGGCAGTTGCAGCAGCAACTAGCGCCATTGCTACGCTAAACGAAGTTAAACGAAGTTAAACGAAGTGGATGCAATATTTCATCCGCAGAGATTTAAGTAAATCTAAAAATCTGTCTCTATAGCGAGGTTAAACCATGTTGTTGTTGTTGGTTTATAGAGACGCTCATAATATGCGCCGTACTGAAGGCCCGTGAGAATTGACACATGACATGAAGAAAAAGGCACAATACCGTGACTGGAACAATATACAAATAACCCGCACACAAAGAGAAACCTGGTGACGACGTTTCGGCCCGACTTAGACCATTTACAAAGTCACACTGTGACTTTGTAAATGGTCCAAGTCGGACCGTAGCGTCGTGATAAGCTCCTCTTTCCTAGATGAGGGGTCATTTGTGTACGACTTACTTACGAACCTTACGACTTACTTACGAACCGTACGACTTACTTACGAACCTTACGACTTACTTAGGAACCGTACGGCTTAATTAGGAACCGTACGACTTACTTAGGAACCGTACGACTTACTGAGGAACCGTACGACTTATGAACCGGAGTCAATTCCAGTGTAAGATGTAACTTAAGCTTACATTCACTTCCCTTCAAGCTTGATGCTGTAGCAAAGGACTTTATCCGCTCAGTGCCGGCCCTGAAAAGCTGTGGCCGAGAGTGGGGTTGGCCGCATAATAGGGTGAGACCTGAAATAGGGCCCTGGTTACAATGTGGCGTGCTGAGCCAGAACTGCTGCGCTGCGTACCGGTGTGAGGGATCAGGCAGGTGACTAGGGTGAGATCATGTCAGTCTTCCTTGTAGTAACAGCTGCTGTGCGGTGTGTGTATGTGCGCGTGTGTGTGTGCGTGTGTGTGTGTGTGTGTGTGCGCGCGTGTGTGTGTGTGATGTGTGTGTGTGTGTGTGTGGTGTGTGTGTGTGTGTGTGGTGTGTGTGTGTGTGTGTGTGTGTGTGTGTGTGTGCGCGCGTGTGTGTGTGTGTGTGTGTGTGTGTGTGTGGTGTGTGTGTGTGTGTGTGTGTGTGTGTGGTGTGTGTGTGTGTGTGTGTGTGTGTGTGTGTGTGGGGTGCGCGCGTGTGTGTGTGTGTGTGGTGTGTGTGTGTGTGTGTGTGTATGTGTGTGTGTACTCACCTAGTTTTGACTGCAGGGGTCGATTCATAGCTCCTGGCCCCGTGTGTGTATGTGTATATGTGTGTGTGTGTGTGTGTGTGCACGCGTTTGTTTACTCACCCAATTGTACTCACCTAATTGTGGTTGCAGGGGTCGATTCACAGCTCCTGGCCCCGTCTCTTCACTGGTCGCTACAAGGTCCACTATCTCCCTGTTCCATGACCTTCATCGTAACTTTTCTTAAATCTATGTATGGATACTGCTTCCACTACATCACTCTCCAGATTGTTGCACATCCTGACAAGTCTATGACTGAAGAAGTATTTCCTGACATCCCTGTGACTCATCTGAGTCATCAACTGCATCATATCTCTGAAACATTCCGTCCTTATCCCCCATATCAATTCCTCTCGGTATTTTATGTTATCATGGCATCCCTACCCCTCCTGTCCTCCAGTGTTGTCAGGATCCCTTAACCTCTCCTAGTAGGACATTCCCCTCAGCTCCAGGACTAGTCTTGTTGCAAACCTTTGCACTTTCTTTAATTTCTTGACATGTTTGACCAGGTGTGGGTTCCATACTGGTGCTGCATACTCCAGTATGGGCCTGATGTACACAGTGTACAGAGTCCTGAAAGACTCTTTACTGAGATGTCGAAAATTTAGCTATTCACCACATGCTCGGATGCGCATTTGCTGCAGCAGTTATTTGGGTGATACTCACCTCAGACGATATGCTCGGTATAATACTAACCCTGAAG
>NC_069473.1:27802017-27812017 GCF_026875155.1 Cherax quadricarinatus | reverse complement strand
TGTTGAACATATTTTGACAAGTTCCTGGTGGTACCTGGTCTTAATAACACCAGCAATTAGCTTTTTCATAGACGAACACTCTTATTTCGAGATCCTGTGTTTGGTATTGTCCATAGATTCTCAGATTTGATGGTGTCAGGAGAGTTTCCAGGTCAATTTAGAACACTTAGCGCACTCTCTTCTAAGAATGTCAGCATTTTTCTGTAAGATCCTGCTGGAAAATGCCTTCTCCGTCTGGAAAGTCTCTGTCCACAATGAAAAGCAAATGAGTTGCTAGGATTGCCTTGTATTTGTGACTGTTCATCGTTCCCTCAACAATAACAAGCAGTCCAGGGCCTTTAGCAGTGAAACTACCCCAAGGTGGATGTTTTGGTGGTTGTTGAATGTGTCCATTCTGGAGAGGCTCACCTTTACTCCGTCTCGCTACCACTGATCTGTACCTATGTACTTCACTACCACTGATCTGTACCTATGTACTTCACTACCACTGATCTGTACCCATGTACTTCACTACCACTGATCTGTACCCATGTACTTCACTACCACTGATCTGTACCTATGTACTTCACTACCACTGATCAGTACCCATGTACCTCAAAATGCGCGTCGTCTGAAAATATAACTTTTCTTAGATTCATCTGTCGTCCATCCCACATGATCGAGTGGCCACCGAAGCCGTTTTTTCTTCATATCAGCAGTCAATAATTGTTTCTGTACCGGCTTTCTGGCAGAACTCTCAGCTTCTAGAAACCAAATCTCTCTGTAGATCTTTGCTGGTTTTCTTGGGATCCTTCACGCTATTTCTTATGATAACCTTGTCATGGTGAGGTGTTGTCTTGCGTGTTCTTGCACATCTTTCTGGACGTAGCGCTCCACAATCACCAGTGTCGTCAGCTCTCTTCAGAATCCCACCAACAGTTGACTTTGATAGGCTCAAATTTTCGGCATTTTGTCTGATACTCAAATCAACATGTTTTGTGAGTTACAATACTTGCAAACTTTCTATGTGTGACATCTATCATGAATTTCAGTAGTAATCATGAACTGAAGGGAGACTTTGGCAAAATCACACTCACAGAGCATGCTTGAAGGAACAGCCTCACAGAACAACAGCTGTTGTAGCACTGACCCGTGTCACAGCATAACACCACAGCAGGATGGCTGCCAGAAGTCAGCAACAAACTCTTCTGAAAAGAAAAGAAGGTAAACTACATTAACTAGGCCGCAGGCTAAGACATATTTCCAGATAATCACAAAATTTACTCGTGTCACAATTATTATGCACAACACTGCACGCCTAACGATTTGAAGCCGATCGAACGAGGCATTCTCGGGGTTAAAACAAAACCACTGAAGAAAAATTTTAATTATGGCTACTCCTGGTCACAGACCGGGCTGGGGGGGCGTTGACCCCCGCAACCCTCTCCTGGTATACTCCAAGTATACTTAAAAGTTTTCCCTCTCTGTGGAAACCTGAGGAGGAGGAGGAAGAGGAGGAGGAAGAGGAAGAGGAGGAGGAAGAGGAGGAAGAGGAGGAAGAGGAAGAGGAGAATGAAGAGGAGGAAGAGGAGGGTGAAGAGGAGGAAGACGAAGAGGAGAATGAAGAGGAGGAAGAGGAGGATGAAGAGGAGGAGGAAGAGGAAGAGGAGGAGGAAGAGGAAGAGGAAGAGGAGGAGGAAGAGGAGGAAGAGGAGGAAGAGGAAGAGGAGAATGAAGAGGAGGAAGAGGAGGGTGAAGAGGAGGAAGACGAAGAGGAGAATGAAGAGGAGGAAGAGGAGGATGAAGAGGAGGAGGAAGAGGAAGAGGAGGAGGAAGAGGAAGAAGAGGACACTAGAGATCAACAATAACTTCCTGTAAAGTCTTGTTAATCACCCATTAAAGCATGACCACAATAACTTGTTCCGAGTATGGTATTATGGGGGCCGTAATGGGGGGGAGATAGGGGTGAATGGGGAGAGGGAAGGAAGAGGGGAAAACCTGAGGGAAGGAGAAGTTTGAGGAGAGATTACGAGGGTAGGAGGGGAAGAGAGGGGTGAAGAAGAGGTGTTTACCGGAGAATGGAAAAGATAGAGAAGGGGAGATAATAAGAGGGGAGGGAAACGTAAGGGAAATAGGGGAGACGGGAAGGAACATGAGGGAATAGATAGAGAAAGCAAGAAGACATTCTTCTTATATTTATATATATATATATATATATATATATATATATATATATATATATATATATATATATATATATATATATATATATATATATATATATTACCTAGATTCTGAAACACCCGAGGCGGCTATATATCCGGGCCAGGAGCCGAGACTTGAACCCCTGCAACCCCGTACAGGTAAGTACATGCCCTCCCCACACCCCTCACATTCCACTCTGCCATAGATGGTGCTCAAGTCTACTGAAGTGTTCCAGGTGACTGCTCACCTGGTACTGACTGTCTGGGTGTGGGAGAAGCGTTGATTTGTAGGGGGTGATTTGTAGGGGTGATTTGTAGAGGGTGATTTGTAGGGGGTGATTTGTAGAGGGTGATTTGTAGGGGGTGATTTGTAGGGGGTGATTTGTAGGGGGTGATTTGTAGGGGGTGATTTGTAGGGAGTGATTTGTAGGGGTTGATTTGTAGGGGGTGATTTGTAGGGGGTGATTTGTAGGGGTGATTTGTAGGGGTGATTAGTAAGGGGTGATTTGTAGGGGGTGATTTGTAGGGGGTGATTTGTAGGGGTGATTTGTAGGGGGTGATTTGTAGGGAGTGATTTATAGGGAGTGATTTATAGTGGTGATTTGTAGTAGTGGTTTGTAGGGGGTGAGTTGTAGAGGAAATAATTTGTAGGGATGATTTGTACAGGGAATGATTTATAGGGACGATTTGAAAGAGAAGGGGGTGGTTCTGTAGTAAAGGAAAGGGGGGGGAACGTGGACCTGGAATCTACCTGGAGGGTATTCCGGGGATCAACGCCCCCGCGAACCGGTCCATAACCAGGTCTCCCGATGGATCAGGGCCTGATCAACTAGGTTGTTACTGCTGGTCGCATGTAATCCAACGTACGAACCACAGCCCGGTTGATCCGGTGCTGACTTTAGGTATCTGTCCAGCTCCCTCTTGAAGACAACCAGGGGGTCTATTCGTAATGCCCCTTATGTCTGATGGGAGGCTGTTGAACAGTCTTGGGACCCGGACACTTATTGTGGTCTCTCTTAGTGTACCAGTGACACCCCTACTTTTCACTGGGGGTATGTTGCATCACCTGCCAAGTCTTTTGCTTTCGTATGGAGTGATTGCTGTGTGCATATTAGGGACCAGTCCCTCCAGAATCTTCCAGGAGTAGATTATGATATATCTCTCTCTCGCCTGCGCTCTAGTGAGTACAAGTCAAGTGCTTCCAGGCGCTCCCAGTAGTTAAGGTGTTTGATGGAACTTATACGTGCAGTAAAGGTTCTCTGTACATTCTCTAGATCTGCAATTTCACCTGCCTTGAATGGGGATGTTAATGTACAGCAGTATTCCAACCTAGAGAGAACAAGTGATTTAAAAAGGATCATCATTGGCTTAGTATCTCTTGTCTTGAATGTTCTCATTATCCATCCTATCAGTTTCCTAGCAGATGTGATAGTAGCACTGTTGTGGTCCTTGAAGGTGAGATCCTCAGACATTACCACTCCCAGGTCCTTCACATTACTTTTCCGGTGGTTGGCGTGCGAAAATTATGCGTGGTTTGCGTTAATTGCAGGGTGCAATTCTGCTAGTGAGGTGTTGTTGGAAAGCCTACAGCAGGAATTCTCGGAATGTTGCTTATTAAATTCCGTTACGGGAGAGAGAGAGAGAGAGAGAGAGAGAGAGAGAGAAGAGAGAGAGAGAGAGAGAGAGAGAGAGAGAGACGGAGAGACAGACACTGAGAGACAGAAAGAAAAACAATGCTGGAAAATGATGACAAACTGTTAAAATAACAAATATTCTCTGATATATTACGCTCTGATAACTACACACTCGTAATCACACTGGGGGGGGGAACTGTGCTGTGTAATCGTCTGCGTAAATCTACGCATCCGTGAGTCAGGTGACGCAACTGTGCGTACGGATCCTTAACTGTATCCTCTGTAAGGTGAGTAACTTTCTCTCTCTCTCTCTCTCTCTCTCTCTCTCTCTCTCCTTCTCTCTCTCTCTCTCTCTCTCCTCTCTCTCTCTTCTCTTCTCTCTCTTTACACAGGGTTTGACAAGGTTAGGTTAAGGATTCCTAACTTTATTGGCAAGCTAAGAGCTGTTACCTACATCAGCTCATTTGAAAGCATTTTTATTATTATGAGACATACAAGTAAGGAACAGGATGAAGTTGGAGCCATCTGTGGGCCAGCTGTGAATCATCTGTGAGCCAGTTGTGAACCATCTGTGGGCCAGCTGTGAGTCATCTGTGGGCCAGCTGTGAGCCATCTGTGGGCCAGCATTTTCATTTGATCAACTGACTTCATCTCGTTGACATCATAATGCTGTACGAATGCGTTCCATATTCGTACATTCGTACATATGGCGATAAATGATCTCAGATGAAGTGATGTTCTGGAGAAGGGTACAGTCAGAGTGAAGGTGCTGCTGGCTGCCCGTCTTGTAGTATAGAAGCTGGCTTCTCTCTGTCCTCTCTCACTCTTCTGAGTTTTTGTGTTAGGTTACCTTGTCAAAGAACTCATACAGTATCCAGGAGAGACAAAGGGAGCTAAAATCAATTAGTGAAATTGAGAGAAATTCGAAATATTTCTTTAGATATGCCAAAACCAAGGCAAAAACTACTTCTCGTATAGGGCCGCTGCTCAGACAAGACGGATGCTACACAGACGACAAGAAGATCCTGGAGGGACTGGTCCCTAATCTGCACACACAAATCACTCCCTACGAAAGCACAAGACCCCTGGTTGTCTTCAAGAGGGAGCTGGACAGATACCTGAAGTCAGTCCCGGATCAGCCGGGCTTTGGTTCCTACGTTGAACTACGTGCTGCCAGCAGTAACAGCCTGGGTGATCACGCCTTGATCTACCGGGAGGCCTGCTCATGAACTGGGCCGCGGGGGCGTTGACCCCCGGGACACCCTCCAGGTAGGTTCTCTCTCAACACAAGTTCAGGGACTCAAGGAGAGAGGAAGACTGCGGTGCAACTTCCTGTGATTTCAGTAATTATGTTCCAGGCTGAGATATCAGGAGTGCTCCAGTAGGTGAGGAACCCCAGCTGTGTCCCAGGCTCCACTAGGTGAGGAATCCCAGCTGTGTCCCAGGCTCCACTAGGTGAGGAATCCCAGCTGTGTCCCAGGCTCCACTAGGTGAGGAACGCCAGATGTGTCCCAGGGCCCCGCAGGTGAGGAAAAGCCAGCTGTCCCAGCTCTACTAGGTTTAGGAACGCCAGCTGTGTCCCAGGCTTCACTAGGTGAGGAACCCCAGCTGTGTCCCAGGCTCCACTAGGTGAGGAACCCCAGCTGTGTCCAAGACTCCAGTAGGTGAGGAACCCCAGCTATGTCTCAGGCTCCATTAGGTGAGGAACCCCAGCTGTGTCCCAGGCTCCACTAGGTGAGAAACCCCAGCTGTGTCCCAGGCTCCACTACGTGAGGAACCCCAGCTGTGTCCCCGGCTCCACTAGATGAGGAACCCCAGCTGTGTCCCAGGCTCCACTAGGTGAGGAATCCCAGCTGTGTCCCAGGCTTCACTAGGTGAGGAACCCCAGCTGTGTCCCAGTCTCCACTAGGTGAGGAACCCCAGCTGTGTCCCAGACTCCAGTAGGTGAGGAACCCCAGCTATGTCTCAGGCTCCATTAGGTGAGGAACCCCAGCTGTGTTCCAGGCTCCACTAGGTGAGGAACCCCAGCTGTGTCCCAGGCTCCATTAGGTGAGGAATCCGAGCTGTGTCCCCGGCTCCACTAGGTGAGGAACCCCAGCTGTGTCCCAGGCTCCACTAGGTGAGGAATCCCAGCTGTGTCCCAGGCTCCACTAGGTGAGGAACCCCAGCTGTGTCCCAGGCTCCACTAGGTGAGGAACCCCAGCTGTGTCCCAGGCTCCACTAGGTGAGGAACCCCAGCTGTGTCCCAGGCTCCACTAGGTGAGGAACCCCAGCTGTGTCCCAGGCTCCACTAGGTGAGGGAAACCCCCGCTGTGTCCAGGCTCCACTAGTTGAGGAACCCCAGCTGTTATCCCAAGCTCCACTAGGTGAGGAACCCCAGCTGGGGTCCCAGGCTCCACAGGGAGGAACCCCAGCTGTGTCCCAGGCTCCACTAGGTGAGGAACCCCAGCTGTGTCCCAGGCTCCACTAGGTGAGGAGCCCCAGCTGTGTCCCAGGCTCCACTAGGTGAGGAATCCCAGCTGTGTCCCAGGCTCCACTAGGTGAGGAACGCCAGATGTGTCCCAGGCTCCAGCAGGTGAGGAACGCCAGATGTGTCCCAGGCTCCACTAGGTAAGGAATGCCAGCTGTGTCCCAGGCTCCACTAGGGGAGGAGTGCCAGCTGTGTCCCAGGCTCCAGTAGGTGAGGAACGCCAGCTGTGTCCCAGGCTCCACTAGGTGAGGAACGCCAGCTGTATCCCAGGCTCCAGAAGGTGAGGAACCCCAGCTCTGTCCCAGGCTCCACTAGGTGAGGAATGCCAGCTGTGTCCCAGGCTCCAGTAGGTGAGGAACCAAAGCTGTGTCCCAGGCTCCACTAGGTGAGGAACCCCAGCTGTGTCCCAGGCTCCACTAGGTGAGGAGCCCCAGCTGTGTCCCCGGCCCACTAGGGTGAGGAACCCCAGCTGTGTCCCAGGTTCCACTAGGTGAGGAACCCCAGCTGTGTCCCAGGCTCCACTAGGTGAGAAACGCCAGCTGTGTCCCAGGCTCCAGTAGGTGAGGAACGCCAGCTGTGTCCCAGGCTTCACTAGGTGAGGAACCCCAGCTGTGTCCCAGGCTCCACTAGGTGAGGAACCCCAGCTGTGTCCCAGACTCCAGTAGGTGAGGAACCCCAGCTATGTCTGAGGCTCCACTAGGTGAGGAATCCCAGCTGTGTCCCAGGCTCCAGTAGGTGAGGAACCCCAGCTGTGTCCCAGGCTCCACTAGGTGAGGAGCCTAAGCTGTGTCCCCGGCTCCACTAGGTGAGGAACGCCAGCTGTGTCCCAGGCTCCACTAGGTGAGGAACCCCAGCTGTGTCCCAGGCTCCACTAGGTGAGGAACCCCAGCTGTGTCCCAGGCTCCACTAGATGAGGAACCCCAGCTGTGTCCCAGGCTCCACTAGGTGAGGAACCCCAGCTGTGTCCCAGGCTCCACTAGGTGAGGAACCACAGCTGTGTCCCAGGCTCCACTAGGTGAGGAACCCCAGCTGTGTCCCAGGCTCCACTAGGTGAGGAACCTCAGCTGTGTCCAGGCTCCATAGTTGAGGAACCCAGCTGTGTCCAGGCTCCAGTAGGTGAGGAACGCCAGCTGTGTCCCAGGCTCCACTAGGTGAGGAACCCCAGCTGCGTCCCAGGCTCCACTAGGTGAAGAGCGCCAAGTGTGTCCCAGGCTCCACTAGGTGAGGAACGCCAGGTGTGTCCCAGGCTCCACTAGGTGAGGAACGCCAGCTGTGTCCCAGGCTCCACTAGGTGAGGAACGCCAGCTGTGTCCCAGGCTCCAGTAGGTGAGGAACCCCAGCTGTGTCCCAGGCTCCACTAGGTGAGGAACCCCAGCTGTGTCCCAGGCTCCACTAGGTGAGGAACCCTCGCTGTGTCCCAGGCTCCTCTAGGTAAGGAACCCCAGCTGTGTCCCCGGCTCCACTAGGTGAGGAACGCCAGCTGTGTCCCAGGCTCCAGTAGGTGAGGAACCCTAGCTGTGTCCCAAGCTCCAGTAGGTGAGGAGCCCAGCTGTGTCCCAAGCTCTAGTAGGTGAGGAACTCCAGCTGTGTCCCAGGCTCCAGTAGGTGAGGAACCCCAGCTGTGTCCCAGGCTCCAGTAGGTGAGGAACCCCCAGCTGTGTCCCAGGCTCCACTAGGTGAGGAACCCCAGCTGTGTCCCAGGCTCCAGTAAGTAAGGAACCCCAGCTGTGTCCCCGGCTCCAGTAAGTGAGGAACCCCAGTTGTGTTCCAGGCTCCACTAGGTGAGGAACCCCAGCTGTGTCCCAGGCTCCAGTAGGTGAGGAACCCCAGCTGTGTCCCAGGCTCCACTAGGTGAGGAACCCCAGCTGTGTCCCAGGCTCCAGTAGGTGAGGAACCCCAGCTGTGTCCCAGGCTCCAGTAGGTGAGGAACCCCAGCTGTGTCCCAGGCTCCACTAGGTGAGGAACCCCAGCTGTGTCCCAGGCTCCACTAGGTGAGGAACCCCAGCTGTGTCCCCCGGCTCAACTAGGTGAGGAACCCCAGCTGTGTCCCAGGCTCTAGTAGGTGAGGATCCTCAGCTGTGTCCCAGGCTCCAGTAGGTGTGGAACCCCAGCTGTGTCCCAGGCTCCACTAGGTGAGGAACCCCAGCTGTGTCCCAGGCTCCAGTAAGTGAGGAACCGCAGCTGTGTCCCAGGCTCCAGTAAGTGAGGAACCCCAGCTGTGTCCCAGGCTCCAGTAGGTGAGGAACCCCAGCTGTGTCCCAGGCTCCAGTAGGTGACGAACCCCAGCTGTGTCCCAGGCTCTAGTTGGTGAGGAACCCAGCTGTGTCCCAGGCTCCACTAGGTGAGGAAACCCAGCTGTGTCCCAGGTTCCAGTAGGTGAGGAACCCCAGCTGTGTCCCCGGCTCCACTAGGTGAGGAGCCCAGCTGTGTCACAGGCTCCAGTAGGTGAGGAACCCCAGCTCTGTCCCAGGCTCCACTAGGTGAGGAACCCCAGCTGTGTCCCAGGCTCTACTAGGTGAGGAACCCCAGCTGTGTCCCAGGCTTCACTAGGTGAGGAACCCCAGCTGTGTCCCAGGCTCCAGTAGGTGAGGAATGCCAGCTGTGTCCCAGGCTCCAGTATGTGAGGAACCCCAGCTGTGTCCCAGGCTCCACTAGGTGAGGAACCCCACTGTGTCCCAAGCTCCACTAGGTGAGGAACCCCAGCTGTGTCCCAGGCTCCAGTAGGTGAGGAATCCCAGCTGTGTCCCAGGCTCCAGTATGTGAGGAACCCCAGCTGTGTCCCAGGCTCCACTAGGTGAGGAACCCCAGCTGTGTCCCAGGCTCCAGTAGGTGAGGAACCCTAGCTGTGTCCCAGGCTCCAGTAGGTGAGGAACCCCAGCTATGTCCCAGGCTCCACTAGGTGAGAAACCCCAGCTGTATCCCAGGCTCCAGTAGGTGAGGAGCCCAGCTGTGTCCCAGGCTCCAGCAGGTGAGGAACCCCAGCTGTGTCCCCGGCTCCAGTAGGTGAGGAACCCCACCTGTGTACCAGGCCCCAGAAGGTGAGGAACCCCAGCTGTGTCCCAGGCTCCAGTAGGTGAGGAAAACCCCCGCTGTGTCCCAGGCTCCATAGGTGAGGAACCCCAGCTGTGTCCCAGGCTCCAGTAGGTGAGGAACCCCAGCTGTGTCCCAGGCTCCACTAGGTGAGGAACCTCAGCTGTTTCCCAGGCTCCAGTAGGTGAGGAACCCCAGCTGTGTCCCAGGCTCCAGTAGGTGAGGAACCCCAGCTGTGTCCAAGGCTCCAGTAAGTGAGGAACCCCAGCTGTGTCCCCCGGCTCCACTAGGTGAGGAACCCCAGCTGTGTCCCAGGCTCCAGAGGGTGAGGAACCCCAGCTGTGTCCCAGGCTCTAGTAGGTGAGGAACCCCAGCTTTGTCCCAGGCTCCACTAGGTGAGGAACCTCAGCTGTGTCCCAGGCTCCAGTAGGTGAGGAACCCCAGCTGTGCCCCAGGCTCCAGTAGGTAAGGAACCCCAGCTGTGTCCCAATCTCCAGTAAGTGAGGAACCCCAGCTGTGTCCCCTGGCTCCACTAGGTGAGGAACCCCAGCTGTGTCCCCGGCTCCACTAGGTGAGGAACCCCAGCTGTGTCCCAGGCTCCAGAGGGAGAGGAACCCCAGCTGTGTCCCAGGCTCCAGTAAGTGAGGAACCCCAGCTGTGTCCCCCGGCTCCACTAGGTGAGG
>NC_069473.1:27779517-27797017 GCF_026875155.1 Cherax quadricarinatus | reverse complement strand
ATTACTTCTACTACTACTACTACTACTACTACTAACTAGTAAAAGTATGTAGTAGAGAAAGTAGTAGAAAGGAGTAGCAGCCACAAGTAGAAGAGAGAGAAGCTTACGACGACATCTAGGCTCCACTCGAACCATTTACAAATTCTTCCCTCTTTTATTCCTCTCCTCCCCTCCCTTATTCCCCTCTTCCTCCCCTCCCATATTCCCCTCTTCCACCCCTCCCTACTCCCCTCTTCCTCCCCTCCCCTATTCCCCTCTTCCTCCCCTCCACAATTCCCCTTTTCCCACCTCCCTTCCCCTATTCCCCTCTTCCTCCCCTCCCGTATTCCCCTCTTCCTCCCTTCCCTCTCCCCTCACAAAAACACATGAACCTGTTCCACTGACTGAGCCTACAACCAATTATCTTTCAGCAGTCAGGTGTTTCCTGAGGAAGAGCCAGATGTGAGAGAGAGAGATGCTTAGAGAGGAAGAGTGAAGGGAGAAAGGGTGGGAATCGAGGGGGGTGGGGCGAAAGGGAGATAGAAACAAAATGAGGCAATGAGGAGGAGGAAATGGGAAAACAGAGACAAGAAAGAGAAGATAAATGTATTGTGATATAGAATGGATGGAGATGGATAATATAGGGTAAATAGGATAATCGGAAGAGAAGATGGAAGGATTGACGAGGAAGAGGTGAAGGTAATGAGGGTGAAGGGCCCCAAAGGGGAAGGTAGAGTGTGAGGGGAGTAAAGGAAGGGTTAAAAGGGGGGAGAGGAGAGTAAAGGGAGGGAGAGGAGAGTAAAGGGAGGGAAGAGAGGAGTAAAATCGGGTTTTGGGAGAGGAGAGTATACAGGAGGGAGAGAGAGAGTAAAAGGGAGGGAGAGGAGAGAAAGAGGAGGGAGAAGAGAAATTAAAAAGAGAACAGAAAATCAGGGAACATAGTGATCGATAGCGCAAGAAGTATAACGGAAAGTAGAGAGAGAGAGAGAGAGAGACAGACAGACAACAGACAGAAGGAAAAGAGACAGAGAGAGAGAGAGAGAGAGAGAAGAGAGAGAGAGAGAGAAAAGAGAGAGAAAAGAAAAAGAGAGAGAGAGAGAGAGAGAGAGAGAGAGAGAGAGACAGACAGACAGAGAGACAGAGGAAAAAAGAGAGAGGAGAGAGAGAAGAGAGACAGAGAGACAGAAGAGCAGAGAGAGAGACAGAGAAGAGAGAGAGAGAGAGAGAGAGAGAGAGAGAGAGACAGACAGACAGACAGAACAAAACAGAGAGAGAGAGACAGAGAGACAGAGAGACAGAGAGACAGAGAAGACAGAGAGAGACAGGGGAGAGAGAGAGAGAGAGAGAGAGAGAGAGAGAGAGAGAGAGGGAGAGAGAAAAAAAACGAGAGAGAGAGAGGGCGGAAGGAGCCGCAAGAGGGGCCAGACAGACAGCCCAAGAAAACTGGAGAATCCGGAGCTGAGGAAGGAAGTGGGAGAGAAATTACACACACCGGAGCATAGAGACGAGAGAGGAGCGAGAGGGTGGAGAAGGCTGTGAGGAAGAAGAGAGGAGATGGTCGAGCGGCGAAAGGCTGGAAAACATAGGAAGGATTCCAGAAGACAACCTGGGGCGGACATGCAAACAAGAGAGAAAGAGGGAAGATGGAGGAGTAGAGGGAGAGTGGGAGACGGAGAGCGTGGGGAGAAAAACAGCACCTAATTTGTCCAAAAATGGGTTTCTGGCTGCATGAGGCAAGGAATCCTGCGAGGTAAATTACACATACCTGGTGACCATCTTCAAGTGAGCGAGATGTCACAAGGCTGTGAGAAATGAGCGAGATGGTTCGATCCCCGATACGGCTGGAAACATTAGGATGTGTTTCCTGAAGACACCTGCTGTCCATGTTCACCTAGCAGTAAGTAGGTACCTGGGTGTTAGTCGACTGGTGTGGGTCGCATCCTGGGACAAAACTGACCTAATTTGTCCGAAATGTTCTGCATAACAAGCGACACTCTGTATGGTAGTATACAGCCATACCATGATGGTGACCATCTTTCACTATCACCTTCACTACTATCTCCACTAGCATTGTCATCATCTTTCCTCTCTCACCATCATCTTCTACACTATCATCGTCGTCTTCAATAACTTCCGGTCTCACATCTCCCCAGTATCCGGGAGGCGCAGACCACAAGATTACGGACGCTACGGTCACAGACGAACGGAAGGAGAGAGAGAGAGAGAGAGAGAGAGAGAGAGAGAGAGAGAGAGAGAGAGAGAGAGAGAGAGAGAGAGAGAGAGAGAGAGAGAGAGAGAGAGAGAGAGAGAGAGAGAGAGAGATTCACAAACTAATATTCTTATTGGTTAACCAGCTTATCCAATCGAAAGGTCATTTTTAATTGAGTAAAATCCAGCCCTGGGCGAAACATCGCACTGGGGTTAATAAAAGGCTTCTCAGCAACAGTCTTTAGTGTATCTAGAGTTGAATCTTAGGCCCAGATTCCATCAGCATCAAGGCTGGTGGCTTTTGGGTTTGGGTTGAAAGTATTTCGACCTTAAAACAATGACAGGGTGACCCAAAGCATCACCCTGAACAACTCCAGTCACCCACATGTTTACTTTAAGACCCAGAACACGACCCTGAACAACTCCAGTCACCCACATGTTTACTTTAAGACCCAGAACACGACCCTGAACAACTCCAGTCACCCACATGTTACTTTAAACCCAAAACGACCCTGAACAACTCCAGTCACCCACATGTTTACTTTAAGACCCAGAACACGACCCTGAACAACTCCAGTCACCCACATGTTTACTTTAAGACCCAGAACACGACCCTGAACAACTCCAGTCACCCACATGTTACTTTAAGACCCAGAACACGACCTGAACAACTCCAGTCACCCACATGTTTACTTTAAGACCCAGAACACGACCCTGAACAACTCCAGTCACCCACATGTTTACTTTAAGACCCAGAACACGACCCTGAACAACTCCAGTCACCCACATGTTTACTTTAAGACCCAGAACACGACCCTGAACAACTCCACACCCACATGTTACTTTAAGACCCGAACACGACCCTGAACAACTCCAGTCACCCACATGTTTACTTTAAGACCCAGAACACGACCCTGAACAACTCCAGTCGCCCACATGTTTACTTTAAGACAACCTCATTAGTCACCCACATGTTTACCACCTATTAACATGTGCTGGTACTGCACTTGAGGGGTCAAAAATCTTTTTGACTGTTGAGATCTCTGAATGTAAAGAAGTATAAAAAGCATAATACTGTGGCTGGAACAATTTCCAACACATAATACTGTGGCTGGAACAATTTCCAACCTATAATGCTGTGGCTGGAACAATTTCCAACCTATAATGCTGTGGCTGGAACAATTTCCAACCCATAATACTGTGGCTGGAACAATTTCCAACCCATAATACTGTGGCTGGAACAATTTCCAACCTATAATGCTGTGGCTGGAACAATTTCCAACCCATAATACTGTGGCTGGAACAATTTCCAACCCATAATACTGTGGCTGGAACAATTTCCAACACATAATACTGTGGCTGGAACAATTTCCAACCCATAATACTGTGGCTGGAACAATTTCCAACCCATAATACTGTGGCTGGAACATTTCCAACCCATAATACTGTGGCTGGAACAATTTCCAACCTATAATGCTGTGGCTGGAACAATTTCCAACCTATAATGCTGTGGATGGAACAATTTCCAACCCATAATACTGTGGCTGGAACAATTTACAACCTATAATGCTGTGGCTGGAACAATTTCCAACCCATAATACTGTGGCTGGAACAATTTCCAACCCATAATACTGTGGCTGGAACAATTTCCAACCCATAATGCTGTGTCTGGAACAATTTCCAACCCATAATGTCTTGTGGCTGGAACAATTTCCAACCCATAATGCTGTGGCTGGAACAATTTCCAACCCATAATACTGTGGCTGGAACAATTTCCAACCCATAATGCTGTGGCTGGGACAATTTCCAACCCATAATACTGTGGCTGGAACAATTTCCAACCCATAATACTGTGGCTGGAACAATTTCCAACCCATAATACTGTGGCTGGAACAATTTCCAACCCATAATACTGTGCTGGAACAATTTCCAACCCATAATGCTGTGGCTGGAACAATTTCCAACCCATAATACTGTGGCTGGAACAATTTCCAACCCATAATACTGTGGCTGGAACAATTTCCAACCCATAATGCTGTGGCTGGAACAATTTCCAACCCATAATGCTGTGGCTGGAACAATTTCCAACCCATAATGCTGTGGCTGGAACAATTTCCAACCCATAATACTGTGGCTGGAACAATTTCCAACCCATAATACTGTGGCTGGAACAATTTCCAACCATAATGCTGTGGCTGGAACAATTTCCAACCCATAATGCTGTGGCTGGAACAATTTCCAACCCATAATGCTGTGGCTGGAACAATTTCCAACCCATAATACTGTGGCTGGAACAATTTCCAACCCATAATACTGTGGCTGGAACAATTTCCAACCCATAATACTGTGGCTGGAACAATTTCCAACCCATAATGCTGTGGCTGGAACAATTTCCAACCCATAATAACAGTTTTTTAAACGTTTTTAATGTAAATTAACCCGTTTCTAACAAATAACAAAAGTTGTTATAATTATGATCATAATTTTCAAAGGGATGGAGAGGTAAGCCAGCGGAAGGCCTCGGTCAGATGACCAAAAGTTCCAGTTGTGGGTCATCATATGACTAAGACCCGTGTCAGGAAACATTTGTCCTTTTTCCTGATAAACCCGACCTGACCTAACCTAACCTGACCTGACCTGACCTAATATAACCTAACCTGACCTAATATAACCTAACCTGACCTGACCTAATATAACCTAACCTGACCTGACCTAATATAACCTAACCTGACCTAATGTAACCTAACCTAACCTGACCTAATAAACCTAACCTGACCTGACCTAATATAACCTAACCTGACCTAATGTAACCTAACCTAACCTGACCTAATGTAACCTAACCTGACCTGACCTAATATAACCTAACCTGACCTAATGTAACCTAACCTAACCTGACCTAATGTAACCTAACCTGACCTGACCTAATATAACCTAACCTGACCTGACCTAATATAACCTAACCTGACCTAATGTAACCTAACCTGACCTGACCTAATATAACCTAACCTGACCTGACCTAATATAACCTAACCTGACCTAATATAACCTAACCTGACCTGACCTAATATAACCTAACCTGACCTAATGTAACCTAACCTAACCTGACCTAATATAACCTAACCTGACCTGACCTAATATAACCTAACCTGACCTAATATAACCTAACCTGACCTAATGTAACCTAACCTAACCTGACCTAATATAACCTAACCTGACCTGACCTAATATAACCTAACCTGACCTGACCTAATGTAACCTAACCTGACCTAACCTACCTGACCTGACCTAACCTGACCTGACCTAATGTAACCTAACCTGACCTGACCTAATATAACCTGAACCTGACCTAATATAACCTGACCTGACCTAACCTAACCTGACCTGACCTAAATAACCTGACCTGACCTAATATAAACCTGACCTGACCTAACCTAACCTGACCTGACCTAATATAACCTGACCTGACCTAATATAACCTGACCTGACCTAACCTAACCTGACCTGACCTAATATAACCTGACCTGACCTAATATAACCTGACCTGACCTAACCTAACCTGACCTGACCTAATATAACCTTTTATAATTAAAAATTAATAATTTTTCTGTAAAAATTAATTTTTCTGGCAAATGTCTGAAAAAAAAAATTTACCTGGAGTTTACCTGGAGAGACTTTCAGGGGTCAACGCCCCCTCGGTCCGGTCTGTGACCAGGCCTCGTGGAAGTACTGTTATATATATTTTTTTTCCTTCTCGCTGTTTTCTGGTCTTCTCGTGTCTTGACGCTCATTTGTGAGTTGACAATTGTTGAGGGGCAGAAGCCGGTCTGGTTCTCGTCACGAGGTAATGGTGGTTCATGGTTCTCAGTAGTTCAGCTCGTTACAACAGAGGCCGGTTACACTGGGCCTTAACGAGGGCTCAACGAAGTCGTTGTGCTCTGTGAAAGGGCCCCTTTGACCCTGTGTCTGTCGGGCCCTGATTATTAAGAGTGCCCTGGAGGTCGTATTTACAAAACTAAGGGCTCCCTTGATACCCTTATGTTATTTCTTCGTTCCTGGCTTGAAATTTCTCTCCCATGTATCAGCCCGGGGGTATTACCCGTCGGATTTAGCGCTCACATCTTATAACACTTCTTCCATGATGTTGCGACAGAATAGAGAGAAGAGTAGAATAAGTAAGAGAAAGAAGAGATGAGAAGATAGAGATGAGAAGAGGAAGAGAGAGAGAGAGAAGAATAAGATGAGAGAGAAGAGAGATCAATCTTGTGTAATTTATGCTAATGTCAACAAGGCGTTTGCCCAAGAATTTTAGGTTAGTGGTAATTTAATAATAAGAAATAATAATAATAATAATAATTAATTAATAATAATAATATAATAATAATATTATTATTATTAATTTATATTAATTATTATTATTATTAATATTGATTATTATATTATTATTGGCAATAATTTATATAATATATATATAAATATATATATATATATATATACATGACTTTGAAGATATAAATTTAGGAGTGGAGTTGAGGAAGTGCTTGGGAGACGAGTCTGAGAAACGATATTCGTGTCCACATTAATGGATTTCTGCTTTAAAAACGTCCACAATATTGTGGAATCAAGTTTAATAACACACATGTGTCTGACACACAGGAGAGAACACACCCACTGCTGCCTCCACACACAACACACTCACAACACACACAACTCACAACACACAACATACACACAACACACTCAGAGGAGAATTTCGTACCAATAAGAAGAGATGGTATAAATGAGGAACCTGCGTATCATCGGAAGGTGAAAAGAGGAAAGACAAGATGCAAAAGGGAGAACAACGATAGAAAGGCAAGGAGAGCGAGAACAGAGAAGTGAGAGAGTCAGAAATAAATATGCAAATGCGAAGCGAGAATGTGAGTGATGATTTGGTAATGTCATACCAGCAAAGGACAAGTCTGAATCATAACTTAGTCACCTCAAACAAACGACAGCAAAAGACCAGGTGATACAACTGAAGGGCGATACGAGACAAGACAAGGAAGTCTATAACAAGCTTAATAAACTATTTAAAACGGAAACAGAGGCAACAACAGGGAGCAAAAAGAAAGGGTACACTAAAGGATACCGAACACCACACATAGAACAGAAGAAGGGTTAAAAAGAAAGGGAGAATGGGCTAGAGAAGGTGACACAATGGCTTGTGCAAGAGGGAGCAAAGTTACTGTCTGCACTACTGTCTAAAGTCTACAAATCAATGAATATGGGAGAATTGGCAATGAGGCCTAGTCATGGACCAGGCAGCGGGGGCATCGACCCCTGAAACACCCTCCAAGTATACAGCAAAGTAGTATCTTGGTATGCATGCCGGTACCACTGGCATGCATACCAAGATATTAGACTATATTATTAGATGGAGATTAATGGAACACTTGGAGAGATGCGAATTTGTAGATAATAACCATCATAGTTCCAGAGGGGTGGGTAGACTGCATATTCTTGGTCACAAGAAGGTATTTGCTACTGTACCTCGCTAAATACTTCACAAAACACAAATTTGAGGCAGGATTAACAAGGAATGCTGTATGGGAAGAAAACAAAAGCTGTCAAAGGCGTCAGAATGGGTAAGTGTAACAAGTGGGGTTCCGCAAGGATCAGAATTAGCTCCATTACTGTTTCTATTGTATGTGAATGACATACCAGAAGGCACTGAGCTAGATGTATCCCCTGATTGCTGATGTCAAACTGACGAGGAGAATAAAAACTAATAAGCACAAGGAAAGAAAATAAATAAGTCTGGACAGCTGTGAGACTGGTCAGAAGAATTGCTACAGGAATTGAACCCCAGTAAATACAAGGGTACGAAAATTGCTGAAGGGGTAAGAAGACCGGAAAGTGGATGCAGACACTTGGGATAGACGCTTCATACCTCTCTGAAGGAGAAAGACCTAAGGGTGAGCACAGTGCCGAACATATTACCAGAAGCTCACAACAAATGAATAACCTCTGCAGCCAATGCTCGCCGGGCAAATCGAAGAGGAGCTCTCAGGGACTCTCGACCAAGAGTCAGTCAAGACTGTTCAACATATGTCAGGCCCATCATGGAGTACGCAGCACCGCCATGGAACCCACACCTGGT
Source organism: Cherax quadricarinatus (assembly GCF_026875155.1). Lineage (NCBI taxonomy): Eukaryota > Metazoa > Arthropoda > Malacostraca > Decapoda > Parastacidae > Cherax > Cherax quadricarinatus. Next base: position 27,788,691 of record NC_069473.1, on the reverse strand, counting down.
AAAGCATGCAAAGAAACCGGAGAACGTGCAGAGATAAGTAATAAGACTGGTTCCACTGACAACTTTAAAGACTGCTATCCCATGTGTATGAAATTACAGACTTCCAAACACACACACATACACACACACACAACAAGCCAAGTATCCATCGACAAGTGCCTCTGACTAAGTGCAACTAACATATCATGAACAACGTACAGATTAACACGTTTCTTGACAAAATCAATTATTTTTTTACTCTAGATAATAATAATAACGCAAATAATAATATAATAATAATAATAATAATAATAATAATAATAATAATAATAATAATAAAATAATTGTAATAATAATATATAATAATAATAATAATAAACAAACAATAATACAAATAATAATAATAATAATAATAATAATAATAATAATAATAATAATAATAATAATAATAATAATAATAATAATAATAATAATAATAATAATAATAATTAATAATCATCAAAATAATTCTGAAAAAACAAGATTTTTTTTAATTTTACCAGCGAGGACAGAGTTATAAATACGTATTAATATCAGAACAATTCCACAATTCTCCAGGCTGACAGATGTGCGTATTGCGTATTGCATCGCGTTTATGTACGCATTGCGTACTTCTCACTTCAACAAATCCAGATCTATCGGTACTAAAACAAAAGTGTCTTGGAATTCCCATCCTCCCCAGACTGCAGTATTGTACGTGTACAAAAATCAGTCAGTTGTGATTTTTTTTTCGTATATAAATCATCCAAAAAACTCGATTCCTAACTGAAATAAAAGCGATTTTTTTTTCGTGAATTATACTCAGTCACCTGTGTTTTGTGGTAATTTTTGTACTCTTTTGTACTCAACTGTAGCAGTGGATTCTTGAGTACTCGTGTGTTTGTACTCTTTTAGCAGTGGATTCTTGAGTACTCGTGTGTTTGTACTCTTTTAGCAGTGGATTCTTGAGTACTCGTGTGTTTGTACTCTTTTAGCAGTGGAGTTCTTGTTGTACTCGATGTGTTTGTACTCTTTTAGCAGTGGATTCTTGAGTACTCGTGTGTTTGTGCTCTTTTAGCAGTGGATTCTTGAGTACTCGTGTGTTTGTACTCTTTTAGCAGTGGATTCTTGAGTACTCGTGTGTTTGTGCTTGTGTCTCGTAGTCATTGTAGTACTCGGGTAGAAAGAGGAGTACAAACCTGCTTTGAGTACTCTCACTCAACGAGGTACTGGCTAAACATGACTGACCGTCAAGGTGCAAGGTTGCAAGCCTTCTGATCAATGTATGCAACAATTCCCACGCAATCAATAGCCCCATCTGGCGATGCAACTTCGGAGCTGGGGCGCACAGATGCGTACTCTCACGCACAGGGACGTACAGATGCGTACTATCGCGCACAGGGACGCACAGATGCGTACTCTCACACACAGATAAATATACGCACACACGTACTTAAGACATGCATACGCACACATATACGAGAATACGCACTAGCACTTAGACGACTGTACATACTAGCCTGTAGACAGTAAAAAAAATGAATTTACAATGGTACCACAGATGCAACAGCAACAAGAAAGGTACCTTCTGCAATGGTTCTAAGGCGTCTCTCTCTCTCTCTCTCTCTCTCTCTCTCTCTCTCTCTCTTCTCTCTCTCTCTCTCTCTCTCTCTCTCTCTTGGGGAACTTGTAAACAAAGAGAGAGAGAGATCAAACCGATACAAACGCACGGCACAGAGACAGAAACAGGGAAACGAACACGGCAACAGATTAGCACGTCTAGCAAATGGTAAGCAAGGAATGGCGGTAATGAGGAAAGGAAAAGGAGACAACAGATAAACATGTTTGACACATGTTTCACAAGTAACAACAGGGAAACAGACAAGACACAACAGATAAACATATCTGACACATGTTTCACAAGTAACAACAGGGAAACAGACAAGACACAACAGATAAACATATCTGACACATGTTCCACAAGTAACAACAAGGCCCAACAGGTTCACATGTCTGACACACGTTTTCCACATACACTTCGTGGCAGACCACCCAGTTTACTCCTCGCTAAAATCCACTGCATAACGAAACGTAAATCCTCCACTTAACTCCTGACACTTCCTGCGTCCTCAGAGATCCTCATTACGCTGTAAACAACGTCAACACCGAGCTCTTAAGACAGACGTAAACTCTCATTGGTTCCAGTCTAACTAGCAATGGCTTGATTGCATTCTATCTGTCCACATAAACTCACTTTCTCCTCTCACTGCTCAGCTTCAAGAACCTGGTTGGGTTCGTCGTATCGGCTTTGATTGTATCAGTAGTCATTTAAAGCTTCGGAAAAACAATAGTGGTAAAGTCTCTCTTCAACAGAGGTCACTGAAGGTAGACAATTACCCTCCTTCACCTAGCAGTTAAGAGATATCCAGGATTTAGTAGACTGTTGTGGGTAGCATTCAACTCCCCTGTGCTTATTTTGCATCTTTTATTGCTCGTTCGTGATTATATTTATAAGAAGAACATAAGAACGAAGGAACACTGCAGAAGGCCTTACTGGCCCATGCGAGGCAGGTCCAAATCTCCTACCGGCTTAAGCCAATGACACCAAACTAAGTCAGGAGGTCAATTGACTTAAGGAGGAAACACGGCAACCGATTGTTAGCACTATTCAGGTCTAAACTCACAATCCACACATAATATGTATTTATCCACTATTTTTTTAAAGCTACACAACGTTCTGGCCTCTATAACGGTACTTGGGAGTTTGTTCCACTCATCCATAAACTTATTACCAACCAGTACTTTCCTTTATCCTTGCTGAATCTGAATTTTTCCAACTTAAAAACCATTGCTGCGAGTCCTGTCTAGGCTAGATATTTCAGACACATTTAATCCCTTAATTTATTCCTGTCTTCCATTTATAACACCATCAATCATTATAACACACCTAAATATTTACGTCTTTCTAGAGAGGCAGTTTACAGGGCCCTTAGTCTATCATCATAGGGAAGGTTTTGATACATGGGATCAATTTGTCATCCCCCTTTGTACATTTTCCAGGAATTTATATCCATTCTGTAATTACGGTGACCAAAACTGTGCAGCAAATCTAAATGAGGCCTAACCAAGGATGTATAGAGTTGAAGAACAACCTGAGGACCCTATTATTTTGCTTCTTGATATGAAGCAAGGATTCTATTAGCTTTATTGCGAAAAACTTAGCACTGTTGTCTTGGTTTCAGATTACTGCTAACAATCTCTAATCTTTTTTCGCAATCCGTAATATTAAGTAATAATTATTTAGTTTATATGTGACATGGTTTTGTTGGTCAACATTTTAGAACTTTGCATTTGTCTATATAAACTGCACTGCACTTCTCCGACCATGCATCAGTCTATTCAAATCTTCCCTGGAGTGCTCAAATGCCCTGTCAAAAATAAATTCGACGGCCTATTTGGTGTCATCGGAAAATTCCCGATGTCGTTTTATGCCTCATCCTTTATCCCCTCTTTATATATTTATTTTATATATTATATATATATATATTTTTATTATAATATATTTATTTTATATATATTATTTATATATATATATTTTTTATATTATTTATATGGGTCCCCTTAGTGGCAATTTGGGAGCCATATCCTGGGAATGGAAAAAATAATTAGCGGGGGAAAAGGGTTTGGGGATTGTTCTGAAGCCATTTAAATCCCTTCCCACCCTTTTTTTTACAAAATAGGTTTTTTTAAATTAAAAAAATGGTACAAAAAGACTTAAAAAGATACAGTGTGGTACAAAGATGGCTTAAACGTACATCGTGATTTTACCATAAGGTTTAAAAATTTATTTTTCGAGAGGTGTACATCTCTCCGTGTATTACGTTAAGGTGTTAGGAATATCCCTTGTTATAAACTTATTGAGCCAAACTGACCCGTGGTTTAAAAGCAATGGCCGCTGCTTTTTTGCTGGGTTCAAAATCCCACCCGTTCCGTGATTCGTAAACCCTGTCCCCCCGAGGGTCTTAAGATTCATGAACCGAGGGTAATAAATTCAAACAAAAATTAGAAAACTCACCAAAGTAGAATGATGGAAAATCATTAATAACCTTATGAATAATCGGAAAAAGAGACACAGAAGAGCCTACATAAAAGCGGTCAGGGATAAGAGGCACAGTATCTAATTTTTCAACTTGTCAGTTTTCTAAATAGTTAATATTATAACGGGCAAGTCTCCTGGCAGTGTTTATATATCATGAGCCTCTTGTACGAGACGTGACAAGACCACTTGACCGCTGACGGATCACTGGTGATATCATTTCCTTGACCGCGGCACGTCAGAGGGCCCAGGGTTGCGACACTTATTAAGTAATTACAGCATTACTTTAGTTGACCCTTGAGCGACGCCCGGGCACTAGCTAACAGAAAATGGGAATTAGGGTTGAATATTATCTGCTTGCTTGCTTGTCTTTCTTATCTCCTTGTTTGGTTTGTTTGCTCGAAACCAAAAATATGAGCTTTAATGTATTGTGGGTTAGTTGTGAATTGTTGCAGCCAAGGTATTATGGGTTGTGAATTGTTAGAGAAACGTTATTGTCACCAAAGTCACGGGTTCCCTCGTTCGATAGAGTTCAACCCTGACGCGTCCGGTCAACAACTAGATGGGTACCCTGATTGGTACTAAAAATTGTACCATTTCCAACCTTCTAAACGGCCCTCTATTAGCTGTCAAACTGTCTCGCTGGTATAAACGATTTATACACCGCAGGACACATACACAGCCTGGGGTGTATGTTTGTCAGTATATATATATATGTTTGTCAGTATATATACACTGAGTCGAATCACTGTTCTAGGTATTAAAGTATTCTTGACAGGTGGTGAACAGGTGATATGCAGTCTTAATGACCCTCGTGTAGTAGATAGGCTTTAAACCCCATTAACCAACCAACTAGTCTTAACGACCCTCGTGTAGTCGATAGACTTTAAACCATAGTCTCTCTCTCCCTCCTCTCTCTCTCTCTCTCTCTCTCTCTCTCTCTTCTCTCTTCTCTCTCTCTCTCTTCTCTCTCCTCTTCTTCTTCTCTCTCTCTCTTCTCTTCTCTCTCAGATTCCCCTATACGTCTTATGGCTTCCCCTCTTTCGCCTGCTTAAGACTTCAGCCATTATTTCAGAGACCTGTCTGGCCCCACCTGCGGAGCAGTCATCAAAACATCTCTAGAAGTAAGACATAAGGCGTGTCGTGTCTTACAAAATGTCCCTACGGAGCCTCTGGCCGCGAGGCCAATGCTTTCTTGTCTCGTAAGTCCAGCCTTGGCCTCGCTCAGGCATTTTCGGGCTTAAAATAAACCCTCTTCTCCTTTGAGATTTTTTTTATAGTTTGCACTCGAAGTGGCTAGTTTATTGTTATAAAATTTATATATATATTATATATAATATTATATATATATATAATATATTATATATATATTATAGATGAGGTGAATCATAGAATTGATGAGGGGAAAAGAGTGAGTGGTGCACTTAGGATCTGTGGAGACAAAGAACTTTGTCCTTGGAGGCAAAGAGGGGAATGTATGAGAGTATAGTTTTACCAACGCTCTTATATGGGTGTGAAGCATGGGTTTATGAATGTTGCAGCGAGGAGAAGGCTGGAGGCAGTGGAGATGTCATGTCTGAGGGCAATGTGTGGTTGTGAATATAATGCAGAGAATTCGTAGTTTGGGGAAATTAGGAGGAGGTGCAGGATTACCAAAAAATGTTGTCCAGAGGGCTGAGGAAGGGTTGTTGAGGTGGTTCGGACATGTAGAGAGAATGGAGCGAAACAGAGTGACTTCAGAGTGTATCAGTCTGTAGTGGAAGGAAGGCGGGGCAGGGGTCGGCCTAGGAAAGGTTGGAGGGAGGGGGTAAAGGAAGTTTTTTTGTGCGAAGGGCTTGGACTTCCAGCGGCATGCGTGAGCGTGTTTGATAGGAGTGAATTGAGGGCAAATGGATTTTAATACTTGACGTGCTGTTGGATGTGAGCAAGTAACATTTTGAAGGGGTTCAGGGAAACCGGGAGGCCGGGGCTTGAGTCCCGGAATGGGAAGTACGTGTGCACTCTGAAGGAGGGGTGTTTAAACTGCAGTTTAAAAAAATTATGTAAAGCACCCTTCTGCAAAACAGTGATGGAGTGAAAAATGGTGAAGTTTTTCTTTTTTGGGCCAACCCCGCCTTGGGGGAATCGGCCCGTGTGATAAAAAATATAGAAATTTTTTATATTTAATAATATATATATATTATTATATATAAATATATAAATATATTTAAATATATTATGCAATTAAGATCCCGTAAAAGGTGATTTCAGAATAAAACAAAAACCCCTCTGAAAAAATAGAGAAATTCCCAAACGCTTTTGTAACTACTCACATTTTTCAAAGGAACTATGAAAGTAAAACATCCAAGGAAGGGTTATAAGGGGTTGGCCCAAAACTTCCTATCAGATCCCACAACGGGTTTTAAACACTGACGCCGCCGACCCAACTGAAAGGTTCCCTTTTCAAAAAAACCCAAAAAAATTTTACCAAGAAAATTATTATTTGTCCCCGAATTTTTAAATTCTTCCCCAAAATTTTTTAATTATAAATGGGTCTAATTTATATAAACCCAAGGGAAAAATTCATATTATTGTCAAACTGCTTTTTTTGAAACAAGATTCCCTTTAAATTTCACCAGGACTCTGAAGCAAAACTTTCATTGAAATAAGGGGAAAATAGGGCCCACTTTTAATAAAAGAAAAAAATTTGTCCGGGCAAGATGTTAAAGTTTAACCTAATTGGGGTTTTTCGGGGACCTTCTTTAAGAATTTAAAAGGAATTCTTATAGACCTCCATCAGCCGGGGGGTTTTTTCTTAGTTTTTTATGCGGGTTTTAAACAACTTTATAGCTTAAGGGAGTATCAAACCAAGGGGGTAAGGGGGGAAAACCCCCATTATTAAAGGGGCCCTTTTGGAGAAAAAGAACACAGCAACCAAAAAGGTTTACAAACATTTAAAAAAAACAGTAAAATAAATAAAAAATTATTTCCCACAACCAACACCAAAAATCAACACCAAAAACATTTAAAAAAAACAAGACCCCCCCACACACCGACAAATAACAAACAACAACATTTTCAAAAAAAATTCAAACCCCAAAAAAACCCAAAACAACAGAACCAAACAAACTCCCCAAAACTCAACAAAAAAAGGCACAAAACCAAAAAACACACAAACATAACACCAACCCCCCAAAACCCAACCCAAAATACACAAAACAAAAAAAACCCCATACAAACCAACAAAAAAATAAAATAAAAAAAACAAAAAAAAACTAAAAAACATACAACCACAACAGGAAAAACCCCAAAACCAAAACAACCCCATAACACAAACATTCACCAAACCCCAAAAAAACAAACAATTACCTTCCACACAACCACTTACAAAACCCCAAAACAAAAAACACACAAACAAACCCCACCAACAAAACCCAAACACAAAAAATACCAAATCCAAAACCCCCCCAAAAAAAACAAAAAAAAACAACAAACATTTAAAAAACCCTTAAACAAAAAAAACAATTTTAAACCCTTTTTTAAAAAAAAAATTTTTTTTTCCAAAACCCAAAAAAAAACCACCATTTTTTAAAACCCAAATTTCTTTTTTGGGTTTTTTTAAATTTTTTCCTTTTTAAAAAAAATTTTTGGGGGGTTATTTCCTCATCTTGAACTTCAGGCTACAATTCGAAAAAGCTCTCAAAAAATTGTGAGAAAAAACGGGGGTTTGACTTTCTTGATGCGGGGGAATAATAGTGGACATAGGAACTTATTTGGAGGTTTTCTGAAAATTTTAAAATTTGAATTCTTATTCCCCCTTAAAAATTTTAAAACTTAGAAAAGGAAAATGAGTTTTTTTTTTCAAAACTCAACGTAAAGTTTATAGAATGGGCTAAGTTTTTAAATTTTCCAAAGGAAAGGGTGTTATTCTTTTTTGGGGCATAGACATTCCAATTGCCCTAAAAGGTTTCTTTAAGCTTTGATACACTTAATAACAATAAAAAATTTGCGCTTACTAAAGCGAAAAAATAAAAGTATGTAATTATGAAAGAAAAGATTCCAAAAAAAAATAAATAATTTTAGATGATACTAAAACCTATTCTAAACTTGGAAAAATCCCCTAAAAAACCTTTAAAAAGCAATTTCAATAAAAAATAAAAAATTCTACTGAAAGGAAAAGATGAATTTAGTCAAACAATTTACTTCCACTAATCCATCTTTACTTACATGTATGGACTAATAAAAAACAAAAAAACCAGGGAATCCAGCAGACCAATTATTGCCCCTTGGTTTGTTTCTTTTAAAAATTATCCAAATGGTTGTTGACTTTTTGACCCCTATTGTTGGCAAAATTTTAACTTTAATGTTAAAAAAAACATGACTTAGTTAAAAATTAAAGCCCCTTGGATTTAAATGTTTTTAAACATGGTTAGTTTTGATTTTTTTCCCTTGTTTACGAAATTTCCCTTTTGTGATTTATTAAGTTTCTTATCTAAAACCCTCTTTAAAATTATTTTTTTACCATTGCCAGTTCCTATATCATTAAAACTTTTTAAAAACTTTGCATTTTTGAAAAAAAAATTTTGTTTTAATGATAAGTTTTACACTCAGAATTTTGGAGGGCTTTGGGAAATCCTCTTTCACTTTTCTTAGTAACCTTACAGGGGAATTTTTTGAAACAGATTGTTAACACAATTTCCCCAAATAGGCTAAAGGGTTTAGTATTTGTGTATTTGTGGTCTTTCCCCAAAAAGTAGATAACCCCATTTTTGGAAAATTAAATAGCTTAGCCCATTCCATAACTTTATTTTGGTTTGAAGAAAATAATCATTACCTTTTTAGTGTTTTTTTTTAAGGGGTAATAAGAATTAAAATTTAAAAATTTTACAAAAAAACCTAAAATTGTTTTTTTTGTCCCTATTATTTTCGCATCAAATTAGAGTCAAACTGTCTGTTTTCCCTTCAATTTTTTTTGAGAGTTTTTCAAATTTTGTAGTCTGAGTTCATCTGAGGAAATTCCAAAATTTATGAAAAGGAAATGTTTTAAAAATACCCAAAAAATGTAATTGAAAAATTTTTTTAAATTATAGAAACATTTTTAT
>NC_069473.1:27752017-27769517 GCF_026875155.1 Cherax quadricarinatus | reverse complement strand
AGGGCTGAGTTGTGGGAATGGGGCCCCTACAGCGGGGGGGGGGGGGGGGCATTCGGGCCCTCTCGCTTTTGAGGGGGGCTGTATTTGGGGAGGCAGCAACGGCTACCAGAGTGAGGGCAGTCCAGCACCTGCTACAATTGGCAGTGGTTCACAGTAAGGGAAAGGCCCCATCAGAGTAAGGAAATTTTAAGATGAAGATCTGAAGGTGGGAAATCGCTTCTCTGTTTTTTCCAGGATAAAAAGTACTTCAGGGGCCAGGAAGGAAAAGGGTAAACTGCCCCTGCAAAATGGGGGAAAACGCTTTCTTGTTTTTTGGTGACTCTCAGGTAAGATACATTGACCGTCTTTTTGTAATGGGAAAAAAAGAGGGAAGAAAAGAGTGTGCTTCCCGGGAGCTGGTTTTTGGGGACATTGTCAACAGGCGGAAAAAAACATGTCAGGTAATGGGGCAACCCCCTTAAATCTGCCCCTCAGTCTGGTGGAATGATTTGGGAAGGGTAGGAGAAAAAGAGCGCTAGATAAGTCAAGGCAGCTATAAAATTTCTTTTAAGTCAAAGGGGAGGGATCCCAATAAAATTTAGGTAGCATCTTGCCTAGAAGGGGGAGTAGGAAATGAAGGGTTTTGTCAAGGGAAATTTTTGGGTGTAAAGTGCGGGCTAGACAAATACTGCAAGGAATTTGCAATCCCATTCATTGCAACTGGAACAACTTTTATGGAAAACATAATGTATGAAAGGGGAGGGGGTACACCTCTGGGGCGGGGGGGGGTACACTTGCAACTCGTTTTGAGAAGGCCATTGGTAAAAATGCCTATGTTTTTAAAACTATGGAAAATAGAGGAAAGGGTGTGTGGGGGAAACAAGCAGGTTGAAAAACACGGGTTTTTGGAAAAAAAAAAAAATGTAAAAAGGCTTTTCAGCCATAAATTTTAAAAAAAAAAAACCCAATAGATCGGGGTCCAAAAAAAGGGGGGCCCCAAAAGGGGCCCAAAAGGGGACTAGCCCCCTTTAAAGGGTTTACTATCCCTAAACAGGAGTGTAAAAAAAAATTTAGAGGGAGTAAGTTTAAATTGCAAGTCCCAAAACATAGATATTTTTGGTATAACAAAACCCCCGGGCTCAATCTAAAAAGATGGGAAACCCCTCGAATGTCACATAAAAGGGCTATAAATTTTTTCCACACTAAACAGGGCCCAACGGGAAGGTGGGGGATAGCGTTTGTATGTCAGAGACAATTTAAATTGTTGTTTTTAAAACAAATATTAAATTAAAAGCTCACCCTGAACCCTTTTTTGGGTTACAGCTTCCCCGAGGGCCGAGAAAAACAAAATTTTGGGTGTGTTTTAAAAAGGGCCCCCAAAAATCTTGAAAGGGAGTGCAGAAAACCCTTCCCTAGGGACAAAATTTCCCGTAAGGCATTTTTACATACAAAAATGTTGTGCTAATGGGAGATTTCAACTATAACAGATTGACGGGAAGAAATTTTTGACGGGAAAAAATTTGGGAGTCAGGTACTTTCTTGAACGATCCGGGTTTGGGTTTTTTAAAACTTTTTGGGTAAACGAGCCAACTGGGGGAAATAACCTCCTTGATTTGGTTTCTTGCCAGGGGGAAACACTAATTAATAACTTAAGTTAATGAGGAACTTGGGGAAAGTGTTCACAAATCACTCTTTTTTTAAATATATCATGGAATTCCCCTAAAAAGGGAAATTAAATTCTCCGTCCCAAACTTTCGTTTGGGCTGATTTAAAGGGGACTAAAAAATTACTTAGGTGGGTTTGAATTTGGAATGACCTGACAAAGGGGGCAGGTAGGTGGTGATGGTTGCCAAAATAATGTTTTCCGGGGCTATTTTTCTAGCTGCTCATTCAAATTAATTTTCCAAATAGGGAAATAAAGATCAAACAAAAATGATCCAAAATGGATGAACAATAGATTAAAATATCTTTTTGGGTCAAAAGAAGGCATATATGGGCAAATCAAAAGAGGAGGGGGGGAAATTGAAAAATTTCGATTTTTTTTCATTAAAAGAGAGAAAAAAAAAAGGGGAATTAAAAAGCAAAAAAAAATTATAAAGGTTAAATTTGCAAGAGAATAGAAGACTAACCCAAAAAGGGATTCTTTCAGGTAAATGAAGTAAAAACAGGGACAAATGGGCCCCACTCAAAATTTTCCTGGGTTTCAGCTCACTGACAGTGAAAAGAAATGTGTAAAATTTTTAACACTACTTCCTCTCATTTTTAAAACAGGAATCCCCGCGATATTCCGTAATGAAAAAATTTAAAATTTTAGAACGGGACGATAAAAAAACTGTGCACTTTTTGGGTCCAATGACATGGCCCTTGGGGAAAAATAGTTTAAATTAAAACCTAACAAATCCCCAGGCCCAAAATGAACTGTATGAAAAGGGTTTTTAAAGGGAATGTAAAGAGGAGCTTAGCAAAACCTTTGGTTTAACCCTTTTCAACATATCACTAAAAAACGGGGCAGGGTTGCCAATAAGTGGAAAATCAAAGGGTGATACCTATTTTCAAAACAGGGACAGGCCCCTTAGCTTCAAACTATAACCAATAACCCCAAACCTCCTTTTGGGAAAATTTATGGAATCAAAATTTGCCGGGGCATTCGTAGCCCCCTTTGAAAAGCAAAAAATTAATCAACAATCCAGCAGGGTTTTTAAAAAGGGGGCTTTCCCCTCCCTTTACGAATTTTTTTAACTTTTTTCACAAAGGGTTTTTGAGGGGTAGATCGGGTAATAAATAGGATATTGTGTATAGGGAAACTTCAGAAAGGCTTTTGACAGGGTCCCACATCAGAAAACTATTGAGGGAAAATTTAAAACCATGGAATAGGAGGAGAAATTTTTCCGGAAAGAGGGATGGTTGACAAATAGGCAGCAAGAGTTTTTCATAAATGGGGGGAAAAACAGAGTGGGAATTGGCACGAGCGGTGTTCCAAAAGGGGGCAGGTTTGGGCCCCCCCCGTTTACAAACTAACCCTAAACGACATAGAAAGAAGGGGAAAAGAGGACATCGCAAAATTTTTTCCGAGAAACCAAAATGGGGGCCCCCCCCCCCTCGAACATTCTGACGGACTTCGAACTCCCCGGAAGAATTTTTAATAATGGGTGCAGTGGTCGGAAAGGGCAGATGCAGTTTAAAATAGACCAAAACCAAAATTCTAAATTTTGGGACAGGGCTTTAACCCTGCCCCCATATAAACTAAATAATGTAGATCTTAATATTACGGATTGCGAAAAGATTAAGGGGTTCTGGGTTTGCAGTAACTGAAACCAAGACAACGTGCATAAGTGTTCGCAAAAAAGCTAATAGAAAACCTTGGCTTCCCTAACAAGAACCCTAAAAAAAAGGAGTCCCCCAGGTTTTTTCTTCAACTCTATACATCCTTTTTCACCTCATTTAGATTTTGGGTGGGACAGTTTTGGTCACCGTTTTAAAAGAATGGATATAAATTCTCTGGAAATTTTACAAAGGAGGATGACAAAAAATTTTTTCCCATGTTAACAGAAACCTTTTCCCCATGAAAGGGTAACTAAGGGCCCTGAAACTCCACTCTCTAGAAAAAAATAGAATTAGGGGGTATGATTGAGGTGTATAAATGGGAAAACAGGGAAAAAATAAAGGGGGGGTAAATAAATGTCTGAAAAATTTTACCCCAGACAGGATCGCCCAATGGTTTTTTAAATTGGGAAAAATTTAGATTCAGGAAGGGGTATTGGAAAGTACTGGTTTGGAAAAAGAGTTGTGGGTGAGTGGAACAAACCCCCAAGTACCGTTAAAGAGGGCCCAAAAGTTGGGGTAGCTTTTAAAAATTTTGGGTAAATACATTTAGAAGATGTTTGGGGGGGTGTTAGTTAGACCCGATAGTTGTTTCTACCGGTCGGTTGCCGGATTTCCCCCCCTTAAGTCAATGGGAAACCCACCTGACTAGGTTGGGTGCATTGGCTTAAAAGGGCCCGGGAGGACTTGGAAACCCGCCTTTTGGGTGGGCCAATGGCCTTCTGCAGTGTTTTCCCTTCGTTTTTTATGTTTTTTATGTTCTTATAAGCAAGGAAAGCGCAAAAACCCCCAGGGACATACAGGGGTTTGGGCCACAAAGATAATAAAGGGAAAATCCAAGGGGGAATAACTCCAATGCACTGGATCAAGAGCCCCTCAACCCAGAGGGTTAAAAACCCCCCTTAGTCTTGTGTTACGGGGAAAATTTTTTAAATTTTTGGGTCCCTAACTTTATTTACGGGGGGGTAGAGCTGTTACCAAAATTTATCATCACCCCCTCTCTCTCTCTCCCCCTCTCTTCTCTCTCCTCTCCTCTCTTTTCTTTTCTCTCTCCTCTCTTCCCCTCTCTCTCTCTCTTTTCTCTCTCTCACTCTCTTACAAACCCCGATATACCCCTTTCAATTTCCCACGCATTGAAAAAATCCCTTTATGAAATTTTAAATTTTAAACCCCTTTACGAAATCCTGAATAAAGGGGGGGGGTAAAAGGGGGAACCCCCCCTTAAACCCCCTTTAAACATGCCCTTTTTGGGAAATTTTATTTATCATTTCGTAGCTGGGGATCACTATCATGTTTTGTGGCACGCGATCCCGTGTCAGCCCTTTTAGGCTTTGAAGAAACCCTCTGAGAGAAAAAGGGAAAACTTCCCGAAAAAGGGCCCACTGGCCCCTGTTAGGAAAAACCCAGCTCATACAACATAAAAAGAACAAAGCAAAGGTTTCTGGCCCTGCTAGGGGAATCTAATTTATAAGAACATTTAAAAGGGAAACCTGCATATTTCCAAAATGGGCCCCTGCTAGGCGGGCTATCTCATAGCAAAGGAAGAACACTGTAGTACTAAATAAATGGTCCATGCTGGAAGGGTTTAACACGGGATTTAAGCTTCATTGACATATTTGGGAAATTTGTTCACTCATCAACAACTCTACTGCCAAACCATGCTTTCCTAAATCCTTCTTGGAAAACTAAATTTTTTCCGAGTTGAAAACCCTTCTGCGATTTCCCTTCCCGGGTTTGATGTTTTTATGGCGGTCATGGGGAAGAGAATGGGGGTTTTGGCCCTCAGGGTGGGTTTTTAGCACGGGGGAAAGGGGAGATGGGTGATTGGGGGCCCCCAGGGTGGGTTGAGACACATGGGTAGGGGGGAAAAAATTTGGGGGATTGTAGCCCCCCCAGGGTGGGCTGAAAAACCCAAAAAGTAGGGGGAATGGGTGATGGGCCCCCAGGGGTTTCAGCAGTCCCGGGGCCCCAGGAAAGCCCAGTACCACAGGAAATACAGAGGTGGGAAGGAAAGTGGGATGGAGAGAAGAGAAGGAGAGAGATAGAGAGAGGAAAAGAGAGAGAGAGAGAGGAGAGAGAGAGAGAGAGAGAAAAGAGAGAAGAGAGAGAGGAGAGATTCACTCAAACACCTACCTCGTATTAAAGGAAGGAGTACGACAGGGGACCCGAAAGGCCAGGAGCTTGTAAAGGGCCGAGACTGTAGTCTCGGAGAGGGAGGGGTGGGGAGGTGAGGAGCCGTGATTCAACCCCCTTTCCACTCCTCTAGAAAAGACAAGACAAATGCTAGATGCACACACACACACACCACACACACACACACACACACACACACACACACACACACACACACACACACACACACAGCATGGGTTCAGGGAAGGCAAATCTGTATCACAAACCTCCTGGAGTTTTATGACAAGGTAACAGAAGTAAGACACGAGAGAGAGGGTTGGGTAGATTGCGTTTTCCTAGACTGCAGGAAGGCCTTTGACACAGTTCCCCACAAGAGATTAGTGCAGAAGCTGGAGGATCAGGCACACATAAAAGGAAGGGCACTGCAATGGATAAGGGGAATACCTGACGGGGAGGCAGCAACGAGTCAAGGTACGTGAAGAGGTATCACAGGGGGCGCCTTTTTACAGCGGGGTCCCACGGGGGTCAGTTCTAGGACCAGTGCTATTTTGATATAGGGGAACGACATGATGGGGAAAGGGAAAAGACTCTGAAGTGTCCCTGTTCGCAGATGACGTGAAGTTATGAGAAGAATTAAATCGGACGAGGATGAGGCAGACTGCAAAGAGACCCGGAGAGGCTGGACATGTGGTCCAGTAACTGGCTCCTCGAATTCAATCCAGCCCAAATGCAAAGTCATGAAGATTGGGGAGGGGCAAAGAAGACCGCAGACAGAATATAGGCTAGGTGGACAAAGACTACAGACCTCACTCAGGGGGAAAGACCTTTGGGGGGACCATAACACCGAGTACATCACCGGAGGGACACATCAACCAAATAACCGCTGCAGCATACGGCGCCTGGCAAACCTGAATAGCTTCCGGGTACCTCAATAAGGAATCGTTCAAGACACTGTACACTGTGTATGTTAGGCCCATACTGGAGTATCAGCACCAGTCTGGGAAACCCACCCCCTGGTCAAGCACGTCAAAAGTTAGAGAAAGTACAAAAGGGTTTTCAACAAGGCTAGTCCCAGAGCTCAAGGGAATGTCGTACGAGGAAAGGTAAGGGGAAAACGGGCTGACGACACTGGAGGACAGAAGGGTCAGGGGAACATGATAACGACATACAAGATACTGCGGGAAAGACAAGGGGGACAGAGATAGGATGTTCCAGAGAGGGGGCACAGGGACAAGGGGTCACAACTGGAAGCGAAGACTCAGACGAGTCACAGGGACGTTAGGGGTATTTCTTCAGTCATAGAGTGTCAGCAAGTGGAATAGCCTAGCAAGTGAAGTAGTGGAGGCAGGAACCATACATAGTTTTAAGAAGAGGTATGAAAAAAGCTCAGGAAGCAGAGAGAGAGAGGATCCATAGCGATCAGTGAAGAGGCGGGGCCAGGAGCTGAGTCTCGACCCCTGCAACCACAAATTTGGTGAGTACACACACACACACACACACACACACACACACGAGCCCCACGATCGAGAGGGGGGTAAGAGTGTATATAATAGTGGGAGGGAAAGATGGGAAGAAATTTAGGTTTATGGGGGTAAGAGGGGTGAAAGTAGGACGGGGGGTTGATGGGGGGTGGTGGTGAGGTGGGGTGTGAGGTGGTGATGGTGGGGTGGTGTGGTGGGGGTGTGGGAGTGGGGTGAGGTGGTTGGTTGGGTGGGGATGGTGGGATGGTGGGGGGGGGGGGGTGGTGATGGTGGGGGGGGTGTGGGGGGTGGGGATGGTGGTGATGGCGGGGGGGGATGGGGGTGGTGATGGTGGGGGTGGTGGGGATGGTGAGAGGTGATGGGGGGTGGGGAGGTGGGGTGGTGTGGTGGGGGGTGGGGGGGGGTTTTGGGATGGTGGGGATGGGGTGATGGTGGGGATGGTGGGGAGATGGGGTTGGGGGGTGATGGTGGGGGGGGTGGGGTGGAGTAATGGTGGGGGGTGGGGGTGGTGGTGATGGGGGGGGTGTGAGGGGTGATTTGGGGTGGGGGGGGGGACGGTGGGGATGGGGGTGTGGTGGGGGGTGGGAATTGGGAGGGGGGGGGTGGTGATGGGTGATGGTGGTGGGGGTGGTGGAGTGGGGTGATGGTGGGGGTGGTGGGGGGAGGGGTGATGGTGGGGGTGTGATGGTGGGGGGGGTGATTTGGGGATGGGGGGGGGGTGAGGTGGGAAATGGGAGGTGGGTGGTGAGGGGGGGGGTGGGATGGTGGGGATGGTGGTGATGGGGGGTGGTTGGTGGTGATGGGGGGGTGGGATGGTGGAAGGGTGAGGTGGGGGTGGTGATGGGGGGTAGGTGGGGATGGGGTTGGGGGGTGGTGATGGTGTGAGGTGGGGGGGGGGAGTGGTAGTAATGGTGGGGGGGTGGGAGTGGTGGTGTGGGGGTGGGGATGGGGGGGTGGGGATGGGGGGGGTGGTGATGGTGGTGATGGTGGGGGGTGACGGGGGTGATTGGGTGATGGTGGTGAGGTGGGGGTGGGGTGGGGGGTATGGTGGTGGTCTGGGGGAGTTTGGGGGGATGGGGGGGGTGGGGATTGGGGGGGGGGTGATGGGGTGTGGGGGGGTGGGGGAAGTGGGATGGTGGGGGGGGTGTGGGGGGGGGGGATGGGGGTGAGGGGGGGGATGGGGGGGGGGGGAGGTGGGGGGGGTGGGGGGAGTATTGATGGGGGGGTGGGTGGTGGTGTGTGGGGTGGGAGGGGGGGTGTGGGGAGGGTGGTGGTGAGGTGGGGATGGGGGTTGGTGAGGGGGGTGAGGGGATGATGGGGGGGTGTGGAGGGGGGTGAGGGAGGGTGGGGATGGGGGATTTGGGGGTGTAGTGAGGTGGTGTGGTGTGGGGAGTGGTGAGGGGGTGGGGGATGGTGGGGGTGGGGGGGTGGTGGGAATGGGGGTGAAGGGGGGTGGTAGGGGATGGGGTGATGGGGTGATGGTGGGATTTGGGGATGGGGGTATGGTGGTGATGGGGGGGGGTGGTGATGGGGGGATGGGGGGTGGTGGGGATGGTGGGGGGGGTGTGGGTGTGGGTGGTGGGGATGGTGGTGATGGGGTATGGTGGTGATGGGGGGGGTGATGGTGGTGATGTGGGTTTGGGGGTGATGGGGGGTTGGGGTGGGGGGGGTGGTGATGGGGTAATGGTGGTGATGGGGGGGTGGTGATGGTGGGGGGTGTGGGGGGGTGGTGATGGTGGGGGGGGTGGTGAGGTGGGGGTGGGGGGAAACGGTGATGGTGGGGTGTGATGGGGGTGAGTGGGGGGGGGATGGGATGATGGGGGGGGTGGTGATGGTGGGGTGGGTGAGGGGGGGGATGGTGGGGGTGGTGATGGGGGGTGTGAGGGGGGGGTGGGGGTGGTGGGGATGGGGGATGATGGGGGGGGTTGAGGGGTGGGGAGGTGGGGGGGTGTGATGGGGGGGGGTGGGGGGGGGGGATGGGGGGTGATGGGGGGTGGTGGGGTGGGGAAGTGTGGGGGGTGAGGGGATGATGGGGGTGATGTGGGGGGGGTGTGGTGGGTTGGGGTGTGGGGGGGGTGGTGTGGTGGGGGTGGTGATGGTGGTGATGGTGGGGGTGGTGATGGGGGGGGTGATGTGGGGGGGGTGATGATGGGTGGTGTGGTGGGGGGGTGATGGGGGGATGGGATGGGGGGGTGGGATGGTGGGGATGGGGGTGATTGTGGGGGGTGATGATGGGTGGGGAGGGGGGGTGGTGATGATGGGGGGGGTGATGTGGGGGGGTGATGGGGGGTGATGGTGGGGGGGGGTGATAGTGTGGGGTTTAAGGTATGATGGGGGGATGATGGGGGGGGGGATGGTGGTGATGGTGGGGGTGGGGTGATGGGGGGTGGTGGGGTGTGGGGGTGGTGGAGGGGGTGATGGGGGAATTTGGGGATGGGGGGTGTGGGGAAGGGGGGGGTGGGGGATGGTGGTGATGGTGGTGGTTGGTGTGGTGGGGGTGGTGAAGGGGGTGGTGTGGGGTGAAAGTGGGGTTGGGAAAGGTGGTGAGGTGGTGATGGTGATGGGGGTGATGTGGGGGGGTGGGGGTGGGGGAGGGTGGTTGGGATGGTGGGGTGGGGTGGTGGGGGGGGTGTGAGGGGGTGATGGTGGGGATGGTGGGGTGGGGGGTGGGGATGGGAGGGGGGGTGATGGTGGTGATGTGGGGGGTGATGGGTAAGGTGGGGGTGGTGATGGTATGTGGTGGGGGGGGTGATTTTGGGGGGGTGGTGGGGAGTGGGATGGTGGTGATTTGGTGGTGGTGGTGGGGGGTGGGGGGTGATGGTGGGGGTGGTGGGGGGTGATGTGGGGATGTGGGGGGTGATGGTGGGATGGTAGGGGTTGTGGGGGGGGGATGGTGGGATTAGGGGGGGTGATGGTGGTGTGGGGGGGTGTGAGGGGGTGAGTGTGAGGCGGTGATGGGGTGATGGGTGGGGTGATGGTAGGGTGGTGGGGGGGGCAGGGGGTGGGGGTGGGGGGGTGATGGTGTGATGGGGGGGTTGGGGATGGGGGATGGTGAGGGGGGGTGGTGTGGGGGGGTGGGGGTGGGGTGGGGGTGGGGTGGGTGGGGTGGTGGGGGGGTGTGGGGTGTGGGGGGGGTGGGGTGTGGGGGTGATGGTGGTAAGGTGGGGGGGTAGGTGTGATGGTGGGGGTGGGGGTGATGGGGATGGGGTGTGGGTGAGGGGGTGAGGTGGGAGGGGGTTGGGGGATGGTGGGGTGGTGGTGGTGATGGGGGGGTGGGGAGGGGGGATGGGGGGGGTGATGGGTGATGGGGGTGAGGGTGAGGTAGGGGGTTTGGGGTGGGATGTGGTGAGGAGGGTGGGATGGGGTGATGGGGGGGTGGGGGTGGTGTGGGGGGAGGGGGTAGTGGGATGGTGGGGATGGTGGTGAGGAGGGGTGGTGGGGGGGCGAGGTGGGGGTGGAGGGGGGGTGATGGTGGGGGGTGATGGGGGGGTGGTGGGGGTGGTGATGGTGGGGATGGTAGGGGTGGGGAGGTAGGGGTGTGGGTGAAGGGGTGTGGGGTGTGGGGGGTGGGGATGGTGGTGTTGGGGGGGGGGTGATGGGGTGATGTGGAGGGGGGGTGGTGGGGAGGTTTTGGGGGGTGAAGGGGGTAGGGCCTTTTGCTATGCGGGCCCGCCTATCATGAACCCTTTCCCCGCAGCTTTTCTGGACCGGGGCCATCAAGAACCAGTAGGCCTGCAGTTTTTGCGGACCGGCCAATCAGAAAACCCGTAGGGCCCGCACATGCTGGGCCGGCCTATCATGAACCAGACCGCAGCTATGCTCCGGGCCTTATGAACCAGTAGGGCCCGCGCAGCGGACCGCCTATCATGGACCATAGCCCCCGCAGCCACGCTGGACCGGCCTACATGGCCAGCAGGGCCCTTTAAGGGCTCCCGACTTTCCCCACACCCAACACTTTAAAGACACTAAATCAAGTTCAACCCGCACTTTTTAATTCATCTCGGGGTTTTTCCCTATTTAAGCCTGATCTGGAATAAACCGCGTGGGGCTAAACCTTCTTGGGCCGTCCAGACAACTTTTCTGCTAAAGCGAGTTGGAAAGCACGTTTCGGGCCAAACCGACGAAACGTTCTTGGAGATTTTTTACCAAATTGTGGGTTTAGTTTGAATTTTTGTAGTTAGTTGTTTTTATTCCCTGTAGAGTTTTTTCATGTCCCCCCTGGTATAGTGTTGTTGGGGTGGTTTTGGGTGTGTGTGTGTGGTGGTATGTGTGTGTGTGTGGTGTTGTGCTCACCTATTTTTTGGGTTGCAGGGGGCGATTTACAGCTCCTCTTTGTATGGGTGTGGTGGGCATGCAAAACAACCACCCTACCACCCGCAACCCCCCCCCCCCTCACCACAACAACAACATTCTCTTGCGTTTCTCACTTCCCCAGTTTGGGCACCAACCCCCCCCCCCCCCCCACCAACGCTGGTTCCTAACCACAGATGTTATTACTCAAGGGGCCACCGCCAAAATGGCACTTCCGGGGCTTTTGCAAAATTGCCCAGAGAGAGAGAGAGAGAGAGAGTCGTAAATAAATGAGAGAAAAGAGAGAGAGAGAGAAGAGAGAGAGAGAGAGAGAGAGAGAAGGGAAAAGAGAGGGAGAAGAGAGAGAGAGGAAGAAGAGAGAGAAGAGGTCTGTAAAAAAAGTGGAGAGAGAAAAAGAAAACCCTTTAAAAGTTAGAGACAGTGAAAGAGAACCCTCAAAGAGAAAACTGGGTAACTCCTTGTCAGGTCATAGTGAGTGTAGTCCAGCTAGCAGCAACAGCCTGTTTGATCAGGCAAATCAAGGAACCTAACCTCAGGCCAAGTTGCAGTTTTACATTACAGACACCGAGAGAAGGAGTTGAAGAACTGCACAAGTTACTCACACACACACACACACACACACACTACACACACACACCACATCACACACACACACACACACACACACACACACACACACATACACACCTTGACACCTCAAAGCGATGGGACGGACAACACTCCCCTGGTCCTAGAGAGGAGCAGAATGCTGTGCGCCTCTAACCACACTTAACACATCCCTTGAAACTGGCACACCTGAGAAATGGAAGACAGCTAATGAGCCCCCATATTTAAGAAAGGAAACAGAAACGAGCCCACTAAACTACAGACCTGTGTCTCTGACATGTATTGTGTGCAAAGTCATGGAGAAGATTATCAGGAGGAGAGTGGTTGAACACCTGGAAAGGAACAAGATTATAAATGAAAACCAGCATGGGTTCATAGAAGGCAAATCTTGTATCATAAACCTCCTGGAGTTTTATGACAAGGTAACAGAAGTAAGACACGAGAGAGAGGGGTGGGTAGATTGCGTTTTCCTAGACTGCAGGAAGGCCTTTGACACAGTTCCCACAAGAGATTATGCAGAAGTTGGAAGACAGGCACATGAAAAAAGGGAGGGCACTGCAATGGATCAGGGAATACCTGACAGGGAGGCAGCAACGAGTCATGGTACTTGAAGAGGTTCACAGTGGGCGCCTGTGACGAGGGGGAGTCCCACAGGGGTCAGTTCTAGGACAGTGCTATTTTGATGTATGTGAATGACATGATGGAAGGAATAGACTCTGAAGTGTCCCTGTTCGCAGATGATGTGTAGTTGATGAGAATTAAATCGGATGAGGATGAGGCAGGACTGCAAAGAGACCTGGACAGGCTGGACATGTGGTCCAGTAACTGGCTTCTCGAATTCAATCCAGCCAAATGCAAAGTCATGAAGATTGGGGAGGGGCAAAGAAGACCGCAGACAGAGTATGGGCTAGGTGGACAAAGACTACAGACCTCACTCAGGGAGAAAGCCCTTTGGGGGGTGACCATAACACCGAGCACATCACCGGAGGGACACATCAACCAAATAACCGCTCAGCATACGGGCGCCTGGCAAACCTGAGAATAGCGTTCCGATACCTTAATAAGGAATCGTCAAGACACTGTACACTGTGTATGTTAGGCCATACTGGAGTATGCAGCACCAGTCTGGAACCCACCTGGTCAAGCACGCAAAAGTTAGAGAAGGTTTCAAAGGTTGCAACAAGGCTAGTCCCAGAGCTCAGGGGAATGTCGTACGAGGAAAGGTTGAGGGAAATCGGACTGACGACACTGGAGGACAGAAGGGTCAGGGGAGACATGATAACGACATACAAGATACTGCGGGGAATAGACAAGGTGGACAGAGATAGGACGTTCCAGAGAGGGGACGCAGGGACAAGGGGTCACAACTGCATGCTGAAGATTCAGACGAGTCACAGGGACGTTAGGAAGTATTTCTTCAGTCATAGAGTCGTCAGGAAGTGGAATTGCCTAGCAACTGAAGTCTTGGAGGCAGGAACCATACATAGTTTTAAGAAGAGGTATGATGCAGCTCAGGAAGCATAGAGAGAGAGGACCTAGTAGCGATCAGTGAAGAGGCGGGGCCAGGAGCTGAGTATCGACCCCTGAAACACAATTAGATGAGTACAATTAGGTGAGTACACGCACATACACACACGCATACACACATACACACACACATACACACATACACACACACATACACACACACATGCACACACACACGGTACGTGGTACGTGGCGAGGTGTCAGAGTGGGCACCTGTGACCAGCGGGGTCCCACAGGGGTCAGTCCTAGGACCAGTGCTGTTTCTGGTATTTGTGAACGACATGACGGAAGGAATAGACTCTGAGGTGTCCCTGTTTGCAGATGACGTGAAGTTGATGAGAAGAATTCATTCGATCGAAGACCAGGCAGAAATACAAAGGGATCTGGACAGGCTGCAGACCTGGTCCAGCAACTGGCTCCTGGAGTTCAATCCCACCAAGTGAAAAGTCATAGGTTTTGGGGAAGGGCAAAGAAGACCGCAGCGGAGTACAGCAGGGGGCCCGAGACTACAAACCACTCAAGAAAAAGATCTTTGGGGGGAGTATAACACCAGGCCTCTCCTGAAGCGCACATCAAACCAAATAACTGCTGCAGAAATGGGCGCCTAGCAAACCTCAGAACAGCATTCCGACATCTTAATAAGGAACATTGGGCCCCTGTACCCGTGTACGTTAGGCCCTTTGGGTTTGCGGCCCATTTGGAACCCACCCCCTACCCAAGCAGTGAAGAAACAAGAAAGTGCAAAGGTTTGCAACAAACTGTCCCGAGAAAGAGGTTTTCCTACGGGGAAGGGGTTTAAAGGGAAATCAACCTGACGACACTGGAGGACGGGAAGATAGGGACCCCATGAAACGACTTAAAAAATACAAAGGGGAAATTGAAAAGGTGGACAAAGACGGGGAGTTCCCCAAAATTTGGGACCATAACAAGGGGAACATTTGGAAGCTAAAGACACAATAAATAAAAGGGGATTTTTAGGAAGTTTTTCTTCAGCCACAGAGTAGTCATAAGTGGAATATTTGGAAGCGAGTAGTGGAGGCAGGATCCATACATAGCTTTAAGCGGGTTGAAAACCCACCTGGGAGAGTGACCTAGTAGCGACATGAAGAGCGGGGCCAGGACTCGGACTCGACCCCGAAAACCTCAACTGGGTAGTACAACTAGTGGTACACACACACACACTACACACACACACAAAACCCACCCCACACCAACACACACAACACACACCCCAACACACACACACACACACACACACCCCCACAAAACACACACACAACACACAAACCACACACATACAAACCCCCACAAACACACACACACACCACCCCACACACAAAAACACACACACAACACACCCCCCAAAACACACACACATACACACAACATCACAAAACAACCACACCACACACACAAACACACACATACACCCACACCACACACTTTAACACACACAAACACACACACACACCCACCAAACCCCCACAAAACCACCACACACCACACCACACCACACACACCACACACACACACCTACACACACAATACAAAACAAACACACAAAACACCCCCAACACACACACACACAACACATAAACACACACAACACACACACAACACACACACATACACACACACACACACACACACAAAAACACACACACACACACACACAACACACACACATACACACACAAAACACACAACAACCACCACCACAACACAACACACACCCCACATAACACACCAACACAACACACAACACACACACAACACCACACATACAAAACAACACAACACACAATGGAAAGGGAAACTACGGGACAGCAACAGTCATGGTACGTGAAGGGGTATCACGTGGGCGCCTGTTACGAGCGGGTCCCACGGGGGTCGTTCTAGGCCCAGTGTTTTTTGAAATTTGAACGACATGATGGAAGGAATGACTCTGAAGGTCCCGTTCGCAGATGCGGAAGTTGATGAAAAGAATTAAATGGACGGGGGAGAGGCGGGACTGCAAAGAGACCTGGAGAGGCTGGACAGGCCCGTAACTGGTCCTCAATTTCAATCCAGCCAAATGCAAAGTCATGAAGATTGGGGGGGCAAAAAAGACCGCAGACAAAATATAGGCAGTGGCAAAGACTACAGACCCTCACTCAGGGAGAAAGACGGGGGTGACCATAACACCGAGCACATCCCCGGGGGCAACATCAACCAAAAACCCGCTGCGCAACGGCCCTGGAAACCTGAGAATAGCGTTCCAAACCCTTAAAAAGGGAATTTCTTTCAAGACGTACACGTGTTGTTAACCCATATGGAGTATAGCACCCGTCTGGAAACCCCACCTGGGCAAGCACGCAAGAATTGAGAAAGTACAAAGGGTTTCAACAAAGGGTAGTCCCCCGAGCTCAAGGGGGAAAGTGGGACGAGGAAAGGTTAAGGGAAATCGGACACGACATGGAAAGAAGGGGCAGGGGAGACATGATAACGAATACAAGATCTGCGGGGGAAAAGACAAGGGGGACGGATAGGGTGTTCCAGAGAGGGGGCACAGGGACAAGGGGGCACAACGGAAGCTGAAGATCAGACGATCACAGGGGGCGTTAGGAAGTATTTCTTTAGTCATAGAGTTGTAAAAGTGGGAAAAGCCTAAACAAGTGAAGTAGTGGGGCAGGAACCTACATAGTTTTAAAAAAGGTTTCCCAAACTCAGGAAGCAGAGAGGAGAGGATCCGTAGCGATCAGGGAAGAGGCGGGGCCCGGGGCTGAGTCTCGACCCCCGCAACCACAATTAGGGAGACCTCCCCACAAAACAAACACACACACAAAACACACCACACACCCAAACCCACACCCACAAACACACAACACACACACACAACACACCCCCACAACACACACTCAACACACCCCCAACACATCACACACACAACACACCCAACCACACACAACCCAAACCCCACACAACCAAAAACCCCACATACACACCCACCCCACACACACACACACACACACAACACACAACACAACAACCCACACCACCACAACACACCACAACACACACACAACACACACACACACACACACCACCCCACACACCCCCCACACACACTACACCCACAAACACACCCCCCCCCCCCCCCCCCCCCACACACACACCAAAAAACCCACCACCACACCACACAACCAACACACAACACCCACACACACACACACACCACACAACACACACACAACACACCACCACACACCACACACACAAACACACACCAACACACACACACACACCCCCACACACACAACACACACCCCCACACAACACACACACACCACACAACACCCCCCCAAACCAACACACCACAAACACCACACACACAACACAACACACCCACACACACACACACACACAACAACACCAAAAAACACCAACACACCACACACACACACCCACACACACACACAACACCCCACACACAACACACACCACCCCAACACACACACACACACCACACAAACACACACAACACACACACACACACACCACACCAAAACACACACACACACCACACACCAACACACAAACCCCACACACAACACACACACACACACACACATCACACCCCAACACACACACACACACACACACACACAACACACCAACACACACACACACACACACACACCAAAACAAACACCACCCCAACCCCACACACCACCCACCCCCCCCCCAACCCACACACACCACACACACAAACACACACACACCACACACACACAAACAAAACCCCCCCACACAACACACACAAAAAACACAAAACCACCCACACAACCCAAAACACACACAACCCCCACAACACACACACACCCCCACACCACACACCAAAACAACACCACACACACACACAAAAACACCACACCCCCCACCCCACCCCAACACACACACACACACAACACACAACACACACACACACACACACACACACACACACACAACACACACACCACACACACAACACACACACACAACAACACACACACACACACACAACACACACACACACCACCCAAAAACAACACACACCACACACACACACACACAAAACAACCCCCACACACACACAACACAAAACACACACACACACCACA
>NC_069473.1:27739517-27747017 GCF_026875155.1 Cherax quadricarinatus | reverse complement strand
ACACATAGCGCCTCTGCTCCCTCTCTCAATACCCATGGGGAGATGTTATCTGGCCCCATTGCCTTTGAGGTATCTAGCTCACTCAGAAGCCTCTTCACTTCTTCCTCGGTTGTGTGCACTGTGTCCAGCACTTGGTGGTGTGCCCCACCTCTCCGTCTTTCTGGAGTCCCTTCTGTCTCCTCTGTGAACACTTCTTTGAATCTCTTGTTGAGTTCTTCACATACTTCACGGTCATTTCCTGTTGTCTCTCCTCCTTCCTTCCTTAGCCTGATTACCTGGTCCTTGACTGTTGTTTTCCTCCTGATGTGGCTGTACAACAGTTTCGGGTCAGATTTGGCTTTCGCTGCTATGTCATTTTCATATTGTCTTTGGGCCTCCCTTCTTATCTGTGCATATTCGTTTCTGGCTCTACGACTGTTCTCCTTATTCTCCTGGGTCCTTTGCCTTCTATATTTCTTCCATTCCCTAGCACACTTGGTTTTTGCCTCCCTGCACCTTTGGGTAAACCATGGGCTCATCCTGGCTTTTTCATTACTCCTGTTACCCTTGGGTACAAACCTCTCCTCAGCCTCCTTGCATTTTGTTACTACATATTCCACCATCTCATTAACTGGCTTCCCTGCCAGTTCTCTGTCCCACTGAACCCCGTTCAGGTAGTTCCTCATTCCTGTGTAGTCCCCTTTCTTGTAGTTTGGCTTCATTCGTCCTGGCCTTCCTGCTTCTCCCTCCACTTGTAGCTCTACTGTGTATTCGAAGCTTAAAACCACATGGTCACTGGCCCCAAGGGGTCTTTCATATGTGATGTCCTCGATATCTGCACTACTGAAGGTGAATACTAAGTCCAGCCTTGCTGGTTCATCCTCTCCTCTCTCTCTTGTAGTGTCCCTTACGTGTTGGTACATGAAGTTCTCCAGTACCACCTCCATCATCTTAGCCCTCCATGTATCTTGGCCCCCATGTGGGTCCAAGTTCTCCCAATCGATCTCCTTGTGGTTAAAGTCACCCATGATCAGGAGCTTTGCCCTGCATGCATGAGCTCTTCTGGCCACTCTAGCCAGTGTGTCAACCATCGCTCTATTGCTCTCGTCGTACTCTTACCTTGGCCTCCTGCTGTTCTGTGGTGGGTTATACATCACTGCTATTACCACCTTGGGACCTCCAGAGTGAAGTGTTCCCACTATGTAATCACTTTCTTCTCCGCTATCTCCTCTCTCCAGCTCATCAAAATTCCAGCGATTTTTGATCAGCAACGCCACTGTGTGTGTGAGTGTGTGTGTGTGTGCGTGTGTGTGTGTGTGTGTGTGAGTGTGTGTGTGTGTGTTTGTGTGTGTGTTTGTGTGTGTGTGTACTCACCTAGTTGTACTCACCTAGTTGAGATTGCGGGGGTCGAGTCCGAGCTCCTGGCCCCGCCTCTTCACTGATCGCTACTAGGTCACTCTCCCTGAGCCGTGAGCTTTATCATACCTCTGCTTAAAGCTATGTATGGATCCTGCCTCCACTACATCGCTTCCCAAACTATTCCACTTACTGACTACTCTGTGGCTGAAGAAATACTTCCTAACATCCCTGTGATTCATCTGTGTCTTCAGCTTCCAACTGTGTCCCCTTGTTACTGTGTCCAATCTCTGGAACATCCTGTCTTTGTCCACCTTGTCAATTCCTCTCAGTATTTTGTATGTCGTTATCATGTCCCCCCTATCTCTCCTGTCCTCCAGTGTCGTCAGTTTGATTTCCCTTAACCTCTCCTCGTAGGACATACCTCTTAGCTCTGGGACTAGTCTTGTTGCAAACCTTTGCACTTTCTCTAGTTTCTTTACGTGCTTGGCTAGGTGTGGGTTCCAAACTGGTGCCGCATACTCCAATATGGGCCTAACGTACACGGTGTACAGGGTCCTGAACGATTCCTTATTAAGATGTCGGAATGCTGTTCTGAGGTTTGCTAGGCGGTCATACGCTGCAGCAGTTATTTGATTGATGTGCGCTTCAGGAGATGTGCCTGGTGTTATACTCACCCCAAGATCTTTTTCCTTGAGTGAGGTTTGTAGTCTCTGGCCCTCTAGACTGTACTCCGTCTGCGGTCTTCTTTTCCCTTCTCCAATCTTCATGACTTTGCACTTGGTGGGATTGAACTCCAGGAGCCAATTGCTGGACCAGGTCTGCAGCCTGTCCAGATCCCTTTGTAGTTCTGCCTGGTCTTCGATTGAGTGAATTCTTCTCATCAACTTCACGTCATCTGCAAACAGGGACACCTCAGAGTCTATTCCTTCCATCATGTCGTTCACAAATACCAGAAACAGCACTGGTCCTGGGACTGACCCCTGTGGGACCCCGCTGGTCACAGGTGCCCACTCTGACACCTCGCCACGTACCATGACTCGCTGCTGTCTTCCTGACAAGTATTCCCTGATCCATTGTAGTGCCTTCCCTGTTATCCCTGCTTGGTCCTCCAGTTTTTTGCACCAATCTCTTGTGTGGAACTGTGTCAAACGCCTTCTTGCAGTCCAAGAATATGCAATCCACCCACCCCTCTCTCTCTTGTCTTACTGCTGTCACCATGTCATAGAACTCCAGTAGGTTTGTGACACAGGATTTCCCGTCCCTGAAACCATGTTGGCTGCTGTTGATGAGATCATTCCTTTCTAGGTGTTCCACCACTCTTCTGATAATCTTCTCCATGATTTTGCATACTATACATGTCAGTGACACTGGTCTGTAGTTTAATGCTTCATGTCTGTCTCCTTTTTTAAAGATTAGGACTACATTTGCTGCTTCCATGCCTGAGGCAATCTCCCTGTTTCGATAGATGTATTGAATATTGTTGTTAGGGGTACACATAGCGCCTCTGCTCCCTCTCTCAATACCCATGGGGAGATGTTATCTGGCCCCATTGCCTTTGAGGTATCTAGCTCACTCAGAAGCCTCTTCACTTCTTCCTCGGTTGTGTGCACTGTGTCCAGCACATGGTGGTGTGCCCCACTCCGTCTTTCTGGAGCCCCTTCTGTCTCCTCTGTGAACACTTCTTTGAATCTCTTGTTGAGTTCCTCACATACTTCAAGGTCATTTCTTGTTGTCTCTCCTCCTTCCTTCCTTCCTTAGCCTGATTACCTGGTCCTTGACTGTTGTTTTCCTGCTGATGTGGCTGTACAACAATTTCGGGTCAGATTTGGCTTTCGCTGCTATGTCATTTTCATATGGTCTTTGGGCCTCCCTTCTTATCTGTGCATATTCGTTTCTGGCTCTACGACTGCTCTCCTTATTCTCCTGGGTCTTTTGCCTTCTATATTTCTTCCATTCCCTAGCACACTTGGTTTTTGCCTCCCTGCACCTTTGGGTAAACCATGGGCTCATCCTGGCTTTTTCATTATTCCTGTTACCCTTGGGTACAAACCTCTCCTCAGCCTCCTTGCATTTTGTTGCTACATATTCCATCATCTCATTAACTGGCTTCCCTGCCAGTTCTCTGTCCCACTGAACCCCGTTCAGGAAGTTCCTCATTCCTGTGTATTCCCCTTTCTTGTAGTTTGGCTTCATTCGTCCTGGCCCTTCCTGCTTCTCCCTCCACTTGTAGCTCTACGTGTATTCGAAGCTTAAAACCACATGGTCACTGGCCCCAAGGGGTCTTTCATATGTGATGTCCTCAATATCTGCACTACTCAAGGTGAATACTAAGTCTAGCCTTGCTGGTTCATCCTCTCCTCTCTCTCTTGTAGTGTCCCTTACGTGTTGGTACATGAAGTTTTCCAGTACCACCTCCATCATCTTAGCCCTCCATGTATCTTGGGCCCCCCTGTGGGTCCAAGTTCTCCCAATCGATCTCCTTGTGATTAAAGTCACCCATGATCAGGAGCTTTGCCCTGCATGCATAAGCTCTTCTGGCCACTCTAGCCAGTGTGTCAACCATCTCTCTATTGCTCTCGTCGTACTCTTGCCTTGGCCTCCTGCTGTTCTGTGGTGGGTTATACATCACTGCTATTACCACCTTGGGACCTCCAGAGTGAAGCGTTCCCGCTATGTAATCACTTTCTTCTCCGCTGTCTCCTCTCTCCAGCTCATCAAAATTCCAGCGATTTTTCATCAGCAATGCCACTCCTCCACCCCCCTGTTCCCTCTGTCTTTCCTCAGGATTTGGTATCCCATTGGAAAGATGGCATCTGTTATCATACCTGTAAGCTTGGTTTCTGTGAGAGCTATGATGTCCGGTGATGCCTCTTTGACTCTTTCATGCCACTCCTCCCACTTATTTGTTATACCATCAGCGTTTGTGTACCATACCTTCAGTTTCCTTTCCAACACTGTGGTTTGTGGGGCCTGTGAGGGTGGGAGACCTGGTGGCATACTGTGGGAATTCTATAGCTCGGTGTTGGGGGGAGGCTGTGGGTATGGATTGTAGTGTGTGTTGGGATGGTGTGATACGTTGTATGGTTCTGAGAATAGTTGTGTGTGTGCTTGCCCTTGCTGTTCTGTTCTGCTCTGACTGACCTCTGCTGGTTCCATCCTTGTCTCTTTTCCTAGCTCCTTTCGCTTTTTTGTCCTCTCCCTCAGCTGCTGTCATTCTGATTTTTTTCTGTCTCTGTCTAGGAACACCCTCTTGTACTCTTCCGAGTATTTCAATCGTGGTTTCTCTTGGAGGATCCTGTTCTGCACTGTTTCCGTCCTGAGAATCAGCTTGATTGGTCGGTTTCTCCCCTTCGAGTACCCCCGTATTCTCTGAAAATTTACAATCTCGTCCATCTCTTCACCTATTTCCGTGATGATTTTCTCAATCTCCTTACTTTCTTCCTGCTGCCTTTCAGTGTGTGTCCTTTCCTCTCTCTCCTGAAGCCCATGGATAAACACTGATTTTGCCCTTTCCTCCTCCCATTGCCTCACCCTCTGTGACTCTGGATCCTGCCTGTATGTGGTCAGTTTCTCCCTTGATTTTTCCAGTGGCTCTTGATAGCATGGTTGTGCCTCCGCATTCGACCTATCACCCTCTGTGTGTGTGTACTCACCTAATTGTGGTTGCAGGGGTCGAGACTCAGCTCCTGGCCCCGCCTCTTCACTGATCGCTACTAGGTCCTCTCCCTCTCTGCTTCCTGAGCTTTGTCATACCTCTTCTTAAAACTATGTATGGTTCCTGCCTCCACTACTTCACTTGCTAGGCTATTCCACTTGCTGACAACTCTATGACTGAAGAAATACTTCATAACGTCCCTGTGACTCGTCTGAGTCTTCAGCTTCCAGTTGTGACCCCTTGTCCCTGTGTCCCCTCTCTGGAACATCCTATCTCTGTCCACCTTGTCTATTCCCCGCAGTATCTTGTACGTCGTTATCATGTCTCCCCTGACCCTTCTGTCCTCCAGTGTCGTCAGTGTGTGTGTGTGTGTGTGTGTGTGTGTGTGTGTGTGTGTGTGTGTGTGTGTGTGTTGTTGTTGTTGTTATTATTTTATCATTATTATCATTATTGTTGTTATTCCAGGAAGTCCTCACTTAACGTCAACGATATGTTTTTGGAAACTGTGACTTTAAGCAAAACGACGTATAACGAAACCAATTTTACCACAGGATATTTGATATAAATAAGGGCGAGCTGAGAGGTAGGGCAGTAGGTAAGGGAAAATTTGTGTTTGCAATAATTTCGCAAACATCATTCTGAACCTAGCGAAAAAAATATATTTCATTACGTTTGTTATTATTAAATTATTGCAAACTTGTCTAAAATATCCTGGATTAGGCTAAATTAAATTGCGCTTATTATAATAAGGTCTAGTAAGTTTTCTAAGGTTCTTTTGGTACAAAATTATTGATTTTACATTAATGAAAAAAATATATCTTTAAAAGTATAAGAGAAAATTTGAGAAAGGACTTAATTTTAAATGAGTTCTTACTAATTGACCAATTTTCCCTATTCAACACGACATATATGTTACAGTTGCAAGCCTTGCACACACAGCAACTTACGCACTTACTGCGTTAAGCAAAATCGCAAAAGCCATTTTTTCTTCATATTTTTGTTTAGGAAAGTCGCCATAATTGAAGGTGTGGGACAATTAATTGAGCAGTATATTAGAAGCGTGAATCTCGGGTAATTGCTGGTAATTATACACGTTAAATAACACGCAAATGATGTGCAGTCATCCCGCACTTGGATGCTGGGAAGATGCTGGTACAATAGTGCTGTGAGATGTGCTGGTAGGAGGGCGGGAGTGCTGGTATCACTGGTATTAAGGGGGTTATAGTTCTGGTGTTACTAGTATTAAGGGGGTTATAGTTCTGGTATCACTAGTATTAAGGGGGTTATAGTGCTGGTATCACGAGTATTACGGGGGTTATAGTTCTGGTATCACTAGTATTAAGGGGGTTATAGTGCTGGTATCACTGGTATTAAGGGGGTTATAGTTCTGGTATCACTGGTATTAAGGGGTTATAGTTCTATTATCACTGGTATTAAGGGGGTTATAGTTCTGGTGTTACTAGTATTAAGGGGGTTATAGTGCTGGTATTACTGGTATTGAGGGGGTTATAGTGCTGGTATCATTGGTATTGAGGGGGTTATAATGCTGGTATCACTGGTATTGAGGTGATTATAGTGCTGGTATCACTGGTATTGAGGGGGTATAGTGCTGGTATCATTGGTATTGAGGGGGTTATAATGCTGGTATCACTGGTATTGAGGTGGTTATAGTGCTGGTATCACTGGTATTGAGGTGGTTACAGTGCTGGTATAACTGGTATTGAGGGGGTTATAGTGCTGGTATCACTGGAATTAAGGGGGTTATAGTGCTGGTATCACTGGTATTAAGGGTTATAGTGCTGATATCACTGGTATTAAGGGGGTTATAGTGCTGGTATCACTGGTATTAAGGGGTTATAATTCTGGTATCACTGGTATTAAGGGTTTATAATGCTGGTATCACTGGTATTAAGGGGTTATAGTTCTGGTATCACTGGTATTAAGGAGTTATAGTGCTGGTATCACTGGTATTAACGGGGCTATAGTGCTGGTATCACTGGTATTAAGGGGGTTATAGAGCTGGTATCACTGGCATTAAGGGATAATAGTGCTGGTATCACTGGTATTGAGGGGGTTATATTACTGGTATCACTGGTATTAAGGAGTTCAACTACTGGTATCACTGGTATTTCGTATAGATATTACGGGAACTGCAGCTCCTCGCTGGCTGGACTCTTGTATCGCTGGTATCGTGGTGTCGGCTGATTGGTATCGTAAACGTAGGAGTGGTAGCCGCTGTTACCAGTCACGACCAAGACACGATACCAAGCCTGATAACCCAGGAGCTGCAACCCAACCCTTGTGAGTACGAGTACACACACACACACACACACACACACACACCTGCCCTGGAATCAAAGTTTGTGGGAGAGGTTATGCAGACGCACGCCTCCTGAAGGTGCTGCCTGACAGCTTCCAGTAGGAGGAGGAGCAGGAGGGAGAGGAGGAGGGGAAGAAGGAGGGAAGGAAGCAGGGTTTGGCTGGAGGGAAGGTTCCTTGATGCTGGT
>NC_069473.1:27732017-27734517 GCF_026875155.1 Cherax quadricarinatus | reverse complement strand
CCAGGTAGAGCCGACAGGGAGGAGCCACACTTGTCATAGCAGGTAGAGAGACAGGTGCAGGACCACATTGTCATAGCCGGTAGAGGGCCCGACAGGTGAAGAGCCCCCATTGTCAAAGCCGGAGAGCCAGAAGGGGCAGGACCCCACTTGTCATAGCCAGGTAGAGCCAGACAGGTGCAAGAGCCACACTTGTCATAGCCAGTTAGAGCCAGACAGGTGCAGGAGCCACACTTGTCATAGCCAGGTAGAGCCAGACAGGTGCAGGAGCCACACTTGTCATAGCCAGGTAGAGCCAGACAGGTGCAGGAGCCACACTTGTCATAGCCAGGTAGAGCCAGACAGGGGCAGGAGCCACTTGTCAAAACCCGGTAGAGCCGACAGGTGCAAGAGCCACATTGTCAAGCCATTAGAGCCCGACAGGGGCAGGAGCCACACTTTTCTAGCCAGGTGAGCCAGACAGGTGCGGAGCCCCTCTTGTCAAGCCCGTTTAAACCAGCAGGTGAAAGGGGCCACATTGAAAACCCGGTGGGCCAGACAGGTGCAGGGGCCCACTTGTCATAGCCCGGGAGAGCCAGACAGGTGCAGGAGCCCCCTCTTGTCTTGCCAATAGAGCAGCAGGTGCAGGAGCCACACTTGTCATAGCCAGGTAGAGCCAGACAGGTGCAAGAGCCACACTTGTCATAGCCAGGTAGAGCCAGACAGGTGCAGGAGCCACACTTGTCATAGCCAGGTAGAGCCAGACAGGTGCAGGAGCCACACTTGTCATAGCCAGGTAGAGCCAGACAGGTGCAGGAGCCACACTTGTCATAGCCAGGTAGAGCAGACATGCAAGAGCCACACTTGTCTAACCCGTTGAGCCCGACAGGTGCAGGAGCCACACTTGTCATAGCCAGGTAGAGCCACACAGGTGCAGGAGCCACACTTGTCATAGCCAGGTAGAGCCAGACAGGTGCAGGACCACATTGCATAGCCGGTAGAGCCCGACAGGTGCAGGAGCCACACTTTTCATAGCCGGGAGGCCCCGACAGGTGCGGAGCCCCAAATTGTCATAGCAAAGGGAGAGCCCGCAGGTGCAGGAGCCACACTTGTCATAGCCAGGTAGAGCCCGAAGGTGCAGGAGCCAACCCTTTTCTGCCAGGTAAGCCAAAAGGTGCAGGGGCCACACTTGTCATAGCCAGGTAGAGCCAGACAGGTCAGGAGCCACACTTGTCTAGCCCCGGTGGGGGCCAGAAGGTGAGGAGCCACCTTGTCATAGCCCGGTGAGCCAGCAGGGGCAGGGGCCCCACTTGTATGCCAGGGGAGCCAGAAGGTGCTGACCACACCTGTCATAGCCAGGGCGCCAGACAGGTGCAGGGGCCCCCACCTGTCAAGCCAGGTAAGGCCCGGGGCAGGTGCAGGAGCCACACTTGTCATGCAGGAAAGCCAGACAGGTGCAGGAGCCACACTTTTCATAGCCAGGTAGAGCCAACAGGTGCAGGCCCCCTTTTTCAAGCCAGGTAGAGCCGGGGGAGGTGCAGGAGCCCCACTGTCAAGCCAGGGAGCGCCAACAGGTGCAGGGCCCACCTGTCATAGCCAGGTCAAGCCAGACAGGCGCAGGAGCCACACCTGCTAGCCCGGGAGAGCAAAAAGGTGCAGGACCACACCTATCATAGCCCGGTCGAGCCGACAGGTGCAGGAGCCACATGTCATGCCAGTGGCCCAAAATGTGAGGAGCCACCTTTTCATAACAGGTAGAGCCAGAGGTAAAGGGGTCACACCTGCATACCAGGTGGCAAAACGGTGCAGGGGCCCCAAATTGTCACAGCCAGGTAGAGCCAACAGGGGCAGGAGCCACACTTGTACAGCCAGGTAGGCCAAAAGGTCAGGAGCCACCCTGTCATGCCAGGTAGAGCCAGACAGGGAGGGGCCACACCCGTCCAGCTGGTGACCCCAGGACAGGGGCCACACCTGTCACAGCCGGTAGAGCCAGACGGTGCAGGAGCCACACCTGTCACAGCCGGTAGAGCCAGACAGGGCAGGAGCCACAACCCGCACAGCCAGTAGAGCCAGACAGGGCAGGACCACACCCGTCCCCAGCCAGGTAGAGCAAACGGTGCGGGCCACACCTGTCAAGCCAGGTAGAGCCGGGCAGGCAAGGAGCCACACCTTCACAGCCAGGTAGAGCCAGACAGGCACAGGAGCCACACCTGTCATAGCCAGGTAGAGCCAGACAGGCACAGGAGCCACACCTGTCACAGCCAGGTAGAGCCAGACAGGCACAGGAGCCACACCTGTCACAGCCAAGTAGAGCCAGACAGGTGCAGGAGCCACACCTGTCACAGCCAGGTAGAGCCAGACAGGCACAGGAGCTACACCTGTCACAGCCAGGTAGAGCCAGACAGGTGCAGGAGCCACACCTGTCACAGCCATGTAGAGCCAGACAGGTGCAGGAGCCACACCTGTCACAGCCAGGTAGAGCCAGACAGGTGCAGGAGCCACACCTGTCACAGCCAGGTAGAGC
>NC_069473.1:27714517-27727017 GCF_026875155.1 Cherax quadricarinatus | reverse complement strand
TCCTGTACACACACACACACACACACACACACACACACATACACACACACACACACACACACACACTCGATCGAAGACCAGGCAGAACTACAAAGGGATCTGGACAGGCTGCAGAACTGGTCCAGCAATTGGCTCCTGGAGTTCAATCCCACCAAGTGCAAAGTCATGAAGATTGGGGAAGGGCAAAGAAGGCCGCAAACGGAAAGGTTACATTAGGGGGTCAGAGACTAAAAACCCTCACTAAAGGGAAAAAGGGATTTTTGGGGTGGTTAACCCCCAGAAATTTCCCTGAAGCGCACAAAAACCAAAATTAACTGCGGCCCCTATGGGGCCAAAAAAACCTCAGAACAGCTTTCCCAAAACTTAAAAAGGAATCTTTTCCGGACCCTGTAAAGAAACTTTGGGCCCATATTGGGGGTATGGGGCCCCATTTTGGGAAACCCCACATAGCCAAGCAGTAAAAAAAAAAACTAGAGAAGTGAAAAGGTTTTGCAACAAAGACTAGCCCCAGAGTAAGGGGTTTATGCCCAACGAGGAGGGTTTAAGGGAAATAAAACCCCTGACAAACCCCGGGGGGACGGGGAGGATGGGGGGGGAATGAAAACCGACATACAAATACGGAGGGGAAAAAAAAATTGAAAAGGGGGAAAAAAACAGGATTTTCCCAGAGTTGGAAACCAGTAAAAAAGGGGACACAGTTGGAAGTTTAAAGCCACGATAATCCGGGGATGTAGGAAGTATTTCTTCACCCACAGATTTCCCAGAAAGTGGAAAGTTTGGGAAGCGATGTATGGAGGCGGGAAATTCCATACATGTTTAAGCAGAGGAACGATAAAGCTCCGGTCGGGGGAGAGTGCCCAGAAGCGATATGAAGAGGGGGGGCCAGGACCCGGGGACTCGCCCCCGCAACCTCAACTAGGTGAGAAAAACTAGGTGAGTACCCACACAACACACAACAACACACC
Organism: Cherax quadricarinatus; assembly: GCF_026875155.1. NCBI lineage: Eukaryota > Metazoa > Arthropoda > Malacostraca > Decapoda > Parastacidae > Cherax > Cherax quadricarinatus. The sequence continues at coordinate 27,726,052 of NC_069473.1, read as the reverse complement.
ACCCACAAACACACACACCACACACCCCCAAACCCACAAAACTTTACACACACATACACACACACAACACACAAAAACACACACACCACACACAACACACACAAACACCACAAAACACCAACACCACACACCCCACTTCACACACACCAAAACACAAACCCCAAACAAACACACAAAACACAAACACTACACACCCAAAACACAAAAACACACACACACACCCCATAAAACCCCACAAAACACACAACCCACACCCACTACAAAACATACACCAAAACACACCCACACCACACACACACACACCACACAGGACAGGAGGACGGGAGAGATGGGGGGGGACATGAAAACCGACATCCCAAAATACTGAGGGAATTGCAAGGGGACAAAGACAGGTTTTTCCAGGTTTGGGGACACTAACGGGGGGGACACATTTTGGAAGCTGAAGCCCAACAGATGAATCCAGGGGGGTTGGGAAAAGTATTTCTTAAAAGCCCAGAGTAGTCAGTAAGTGGAATGTTTGGGAAGCAAAGTTTGGAGGCAAAAAAACCATACATACTTTAAGCAGAGGATTAAAGCTCAGGCTGGGGGAAGTGACCTATTGCGATCGGGTGAAGGGGGGGGGCCAGGAGTCGGACCGCCCCCCGAAACCTCAACTAGGTGTTTACACACACAAACACACACACCAAACACACACACACACACACACACAAAACACACAACCACACACAAAAAAAACACACAACACAACACCCCCCCAACAACACACACACACACCACACACACACACACCACACCCCAAAACAACCAAAACCCCAAAACACAACAAAACAAACACCCCCAAAACACACAACACCACCCACATACAAACACCCCAAAACACACCACACCCCAACACACAAACAAAACACACACCACACACACAGGGAAAATTTTTCCCAAACAAGACTATCCCAGGCAAAAGGGGGTTAATGTTACGAGGAGGGTTTTAAGGGAAATAAACCTGACGACACTGGGGACAGGAAAAAAGGGGGGGGAAAAGATAACGCCATAAAAATACTGTGAGGTTTTGAAAAGGTGGACAAAACGGGAGGTTCCAGAGTTTGGGACCCCGTAAAAAAGGGGGACACAATGGGAAGCTGGAAAAGATGAAAAACGGGATGTTGGAATATTTCTTCGCCCGAGTAGCAGAAAGGGGGTTATTTTGGGGAAGCGATGTAGGGGAAAAGGCAGGATCCTTCATAGCTTTAAAAGAAAGAGGTATGATAAAGCCCCGGGTCAGGAGATTGACCTAGTACCCGATCTTTGAAGAGGGGGGGCCAAGTGGGACTCAAACCCCCGAAAACCCAAAGGGGATTTACACACACACACACACACACACACACACAACAACAAAAACAAAAATAAAAAACACACAAACAAACCCCAAACACAAAAAACACACAACACAACACACACACCACAACACACACCAACACACACCCACACAAACACACACACACATAAAAAACACACAAAAAACCCACACAACACACACACACCCCACACACACACACAAAAACATACACCATAAAAACACACACAAAACCCACCACACAACACACACAAAACCCAAAATACACACACACAAAACACACACACACACACACCACACACACACACACAACACACACACAAAAACACCACACAACACACAACAACAAAAAACCACAAAACATAATGGGCGAAAGGGATATTTAAGTAGGAAAAACCCTTTTCTGGGGGGACTAAGGGGGATAATTGCAGTAATGTAAAACCCCACCACAGAACTGCAGGAGGAAAAAAAAAGAATACGATGAGAGCAACAGGCAAGATCAACCCCTAGCCCAAGGGGGCCCGGAGACACCCGGGGGGAGCAAATTTTCTTTGGGGGTTTTGGGGGGGTTTCAAACACAAGGGAGATTGACGGGGAAAAAATGGAGCCCATGGGGGGCCCCAAAAAATGGAAAAGGCCAAGAAGATGGATGTGGGAATGGGGCCTCATGCATAACATTTAGAGACACTACCAAAAGAAGAGGAGAGGATAACCCGCAAGGTTGGGGCCTTTTTATTCACCATGGTAGTTCGGACATCGAGGGGATCATGTAAGAAAAAACCCTGGGGGCTTGTGATCATTTCGGTTCTGTGCTTGAATACATAGTTGATCCCAAATGGGGGAGGTTTGCAGGAAAAGGCGGGAAAAAAAAAAAAAAAAAAGGGGGAAATATCAGGCATGAGGAAAAACCCTTTAAAAACATTTTAGTGGGAGAGGGGAAATGACAGGGAAAAAACCCCCACAAGAAATTTAAAGGGGCTTATGTAGCCCAAAAAAATGCAAAAGGGGGCAGAGGGGGGGTTTGTTCCCAAGGGAAAAAGAAATAATGGGAAGAACCGAAAAGAAATCCTTGGGTTTACCCAAAAGGGGTAGGGAAAGGGAAAAAAATAGGTTTTAATAGAGAATGGAAAAAGGGACAGAAAACAGAGAAAAACCCGGGGAAAAAAAAGAAAACAGGCCCAAGAGCCAAAACAATATGCACAGATAAGAAGGGAGGCTCAGAGACAATTTTGAAAATGACATAGCAAAATAAAGACGACTCGAAGCAGTTGTACAGCCCCTTTTGGGGGAAAAAAACAGTCCAAAGGGCCGGTTTAAACAACTGAGGGGGGTGATGGGGGAATTTTCCCAAAAAACGACCGAGAGTTTTGTTTGGAGCTAACACAAGATTTTTTAAAAGGGATTTTCAGTTTGGGAAAACCCTAGGATCAAAAAAATCAGAACCGGGGGGGCACACCAGCAAGTGCTGGATTTAGGGGAAATATAACCCAAGGGGGAGGTTTAAGAAGTGCTTGCGAACTTGAAACCTCAAAGGGGGGTGGGGCCCGACAAAATCTCTCCATTGGGGCCCTTTAAAAAGGGAGCAGAAAATATTGTTGGGGCCAAAATTTAAAAAAGATCTTTAAAACATCATTGAAACTGGGAAAATCCCGAGGTATGGGAAAAAGGCAAAAGTTTCCCCAATTTTAAAAAGGGGGGGACAACATGGGCACTTTAAAATACCGACCTGTTTTCTCTAACGTGTATAGTAAGCAAGTTCCCTGGGGGAAAGATCATCAGGGGGGAGAGTTTGGGGGTGGCCCGGAAAGAAACAAATGTAAATTGAAAAACCAGCCGGGTTTCCGGGAAGGAAAATCCTGTGTAAAAAACCCCTAGAGTTTTATGACAAAGGGGCGAAGTAGAAAGAGAGAGAGAGGGGGGGATCGACTGCGTATTTTTGGACGCAAGAAGGCTTTCGACACAGTCCCACAAAGGGGGGTTACTGCAAAAACTAGAGGGGCCCGGCACAATAACAGGGAAAAGGGACTGCAATGGATCAAGAATATCTGACAGGGGGGAAACAAAGAGTTTATGTACGCGAAAGAGGGGTCAGAGTGGCGCCTGTGACAACGGGGTTTTCCCCAGGGGGCAGTCCCCCGGGCCCGTGCTGTTCTTGGGATACTGAACGAACATAAGAAAGGGGTAGACTCAGAAAATGTCCTTGTTTGCAGCGATGGAAATTAATGAGAAGAAAACGAATCGGGGCCCCGGGGTCAGGCAGGACTACAAAAAAGATCCCGGACAGGTAAAAAAGTGGGGCCCGCAACTGGGTCCTTTAATTTAACCCCCGCCAAATGTTAAAAAAAAATCCCTGAAAATTGGGGAAGGCAAAGAAAACCGAGACACAATATAGTTTTGTTTGGCCCCAAAAACTGCCCAAACCCCCCTAAAGGGAAAAAAATCGGGGGTGAGTATAACACCGAGCATATCTCCCGAGGCGCACATCAATCAGATAACTCTGCAGCTTTCGGGGGCCCGGGAAAACCAACGGATAAACGTTCCGATAACCCCCAGTAAGGATTCGTTTAAGACTCCCGAAAACCCTTTTTTGGCAGGCCCCTACGGAGTATGCGCACCAGTTTTGGGAAACCACACCCAGTCAAGCACGTCAAGAAAAAAAGAGAAGGGCAAAGGTTTTCAAAAAAGATATCCAGAGCTACGGGGATTGTCCTATGAAGAAAGGTTGAGGGAAATCGGCCTGACGACACTGGAGGCCAGGAGGGTCAGGGGAGACATGATAACGACATATAAAATACTGCGCGGAATAGACGAGGTGGACAAAGACGGGATGTTCCAGAGATGGGCAAAAGACACAAGAGGTCACAATTGGAAGTTGAAAGACTCAGATGAATCAAAGGGATGTTAGGAAGTATTTCTTCAGTCATAGAGTAGTCAGGCCATGGAATAGCCTAGAAAGTGATGTGGTGGAGGCAGGAACCATACATAGTTTTAAGGCGAGGTATGATAGAGCTCATGGGGCAGGGAGAGAGAGGACCTAGTAGCAATCAGCGAAGAGGCGGGGCCAGGAGCTGTGACTCGACCCCTGCAACCACAAACAGGTGAGTACAAATAGGTGAGTACACACACACACACACACCACACAACACACACACACACATACAAACACACACACAAACAAAACACACACAAAACACACACACACACACACACACACACACACACACACACACACACACAACACACCACCACACAAACACACACACAAACACACACACACACCCCACACACACACACACACACACACGTCATACAAACAACAACAAACACACACACACAAAACACACACACACACACACACACACACAACACACACACACACACATACAAACACACACACAAACACACACACACACACACACACACCACACACACACTACACATACAAACCACACACAAACACACACACACACACACACACACACAACACCACACACACACAACAACACACACACACACACACCACATACAAACACACACACAAACACACACACACACACACACACAAAACACACACACACCAACAACAACACACACACACACACACACACACACACACACACACACAAAACACACACACACAAAACACACACACATACAAACACCACACAAACACCCCACACACACACACACACACACCGTACATAAAAACACACACACAAACACACACACACACACACAACACACAACACCCCACACCACCACACACACCACACAACACACACATACAAACACACACACAAAACCCACACACACAACACCCACACACACACCACACACATCACACATAAAAAACACACACAGAAACACACCCCACACACACACACACACACACACACACACCACACACCACACACACACCACACACACACACACACACACACACTGGTACAGGGCCAGAAGAGCTCATGCATGCAGGGCAAAGCTCCTGATCATGAGTGACTTTAACCACAAGGAGATGGATTGGGAAAACTTGGACCCGCAGGGGGGCAAGATACATGGAGGGCTAAGATGATGGAGGAGGTACTGGAAAAACTTCATGTCCCAAACACGTAAGGGACACTAAAAGGGAGAGAGAGGAGGGGATGAACCAGCAAGGCTAGACTTAGTATTCACCTTGAGTAGTGCAGATATCGAGGACATCACATATGAAAGACCCCTTGGGGCCAGTGACCCTTTTGGTTTTAAGCTTCGAATACACAGTAGAGCTACAAGTGGGGGGAAAAAAGCAGGAAGGCCAGGACGAACGAAGTCAAATACAAGAAAGGGGACTACACAGGAATGAGGAACTTCCTGAATGGGGGGTTCAGTGGGACAGGAACTGGCGGGAAGCAGTTAATGAGATGATGGAATATTTTAAACAACAAAATGCAAGGAGGCTGAGGGGGGGTTTGTACCAAGGGTAACAGGAATAATGGAAAAGCCAGGATGAGCCCTGGTTTTAACCCCAAAAGGGGTAGGGAGGCAAAAAACAAGCGTGCTAGGGAATGGAAGAATATAGAAGGCAAAGGACCCAGGAGAATAAGGAGAGCAGTCGTAGAGCCCGAAAAAGAATATGCACAGATAAGAAGGGAGGCCCCAAAAACATATGAAAATGACTAGCAGCAAAAGCCAAATCTGACCCGAAACTGTTGTACAGCCACATCAGCAGGAAAACAACAGTCAAGGACCAGGTTAAAAGGCTAAGGAAAGGAAGGAGGAGGGACAACAAGAAATGACCCTGAAGTATGTGAGGAACCTCAACGAGAGATTCAAAGAAGTGTTCACAGAGGAGACAGAAGGGGCTCCCGAAAGACGGAGAGGTGGGGCACACCCCAAGTGCTGGACACAGTGCACACAACCGAGGAAGAAGTGAAGAGGCTTCTGAGTGAGCTAGATATCTCAAAGGCAATGGGGCCAGATAACATCTCCCCATGGGTATTGAGAGAGGGAGCAGAGGCGCTATGTGTACCCTAACAACAATATTCAATACATCTATCGAAACAGGGAGATTGCCTGAGGCATGGAAGACAGCAAATGTAGTCCCAGTCTTTAAAAAAGGAGACAGACATGAAGCATTAAACTACAGACCAGTGTCACTGACATGTATAGTATGCAAAATCATGGAGAAGATTATCAGGAGAAGAGTGGTGGAACACCTAGAAAGGAATGATCTCATCAACAGCAGCCAACATAGTTTCAGGGACGGGAAATCCTGTGTCACAAACCTACTGGAGTTCTATGACATGGTGACAGCAGTAAGACAAGAGAGAGGGGGTGGGTGGATTGCATATTCTTGGACTGCAAGAAGGCGTTTGACACAGTTCCACACAAGAGATTGGTGCAAAAACTGGAGGACCAAGCAGGGATAACAGGGAAGGCACTACAATGGATCAGGGAATACTTGTCAGGAAGACAGCAGCGAGTCATGGTACGTGGCGAGGTGTCAGGGTGGGCACCTGTGACCAGTGGGGTCCCACAGGGGTCAGTCCTAGGACCAGTGCTGTTTCTGGTATTTGTGAACGACATGACGGAAGGAATAGACTCTGAGGTGTCCCTGTTTGCAGATGATGTGAAGTTGATGAGAAGAATTCACTCGATCGAAGACCAGGCAGAACTACAAAGGGATCTGGACAGGCTGCAGACCTGGTCCAGCAATTGGCTCCTGGAGTTCAATCCCACCAAGTGCAAAGTCATGAAGATTGGGGAAGGGCAAAGAAGACCGCAGACGGAGTACAGTCTAGGGGGCCAGAGATTACAAACCTCACTCAAGGAAAAAGATCTTGGGGTGAGTATAACACCAGGCACATCTCCTGAAGCGCACATCAGCCAAATAACTGCTGCAGCATATGGGCGCCTAGCAACCTCAGAACAGCATTCCGACATCTTAATAAGGAATCATTCAGGACCCTGTACACCGTGTACGTTAGGCCCATATTGGAGTATGCGGCACCAGTTTGGAACCCACACCTAGCCAAGCACGTAAAGAAACTAGAGAAAGTGCAAAGGTTTGCAACAAGACTAGTCCCAGAGCTAAGAGGTATGTCCTACGAGGAGAGGTTAAGGGAAATCAACCTGACGACACTGGAGGACAGGAGAGATAGGGGGGATATGATAACGACATACAAAATACTGAGAGGAATTGACAAGGTGGACACAGTAACAAGGGGACACAGTTGGAAGTTGAAGACACAAATTAATCACAGGGATGTTAGGAAGTATTTCTTCAGCCACAGAGTAGTCAGTAAGTGGAATAGTTTGGGAAGCGATGTAGTGGAGGCAGGATCCATACATAGCTTTAAGCAGAGGTATGATAAAGCTCACGGCTCAGGGAGAGTGACCTAGTAGCGATCAGTGAAGAGGCGGGGCCAGGAGCTCGGACTCGACCCCCGCAACCTCAACTAGGTGAGTACTACTAGGTGAGTACACACACACACACACACACACACACACACACACCACACACACACACACACACACACACACACACAAATAACTGTATGCTTATCATAGTTCAGCTTCTCACTATATCACGATAAATAGCATGTCTGTCCTGTCTGTCCTGTCTGTCCTGTCCTGTCTGTCCTGTCTGTCCTGTCTGTCCTGTCTGTCCTGTCTGTCCTGTCCTGTCTGTCCTGTCTGTCCTGTCTGTCCTGTCTGTCCTGTCTGTCCGCTCTGTCCTGTGTCCTGTGTGTCCTGTGTGTCATGTCTGTCCTGTCTGTCCTGTCTGTCCTGTCCGTTCTGTCTGTCCTGTCTGTCCTGTCTGTCCTGTCTGTCCTGTCTGTTCTGTTTGTCCTGTCTGTCCTGTCTGTTCTGTCTGTCCTGTCTGTTCTGTCATTCCTGTCTGTCCTGTCTGTCCTTTCTGTACTGTCTGTCCTGTCTGTTCTGTCTGTTCTGTCTGTCCTGTCTGTTCTGTCTGTCCTGTCTGTCCTGTCTGTCCTGTCTGTCCTGTCTGTTCTGTCTGTCCTGTCTGTCCTGTCTGTCCTGTCTGTTCTGTCTGTCCTTTGTGTTCTGTCTGTCCTGTCTGTCCTCTCTGTCCTGTCTGTAATGTCTGTTCTGTCTGTCCTGTCTGTCCTGTCTGTTCTGTCTGTCCTGTCTGTTCTGTCTGTCCTGTCTGTTCTGTCTGGCCTGTCTGTCCTGTCTGTCCTGTCCGTTCTGTCTGTCCTGTCTGTCCTGTTTGTACTGTCTGTCCTGTCTGTCCTGTCTGTCCTGTCCGTTCTGTCTGTCCTGTCTGTCCTGTTTGTACTGTCTGTCCTGTCTGTTCTGTCTGTCCTGTCTGTTCTGTCTGTTCCGTCTGTCCTGTTTGGCCTGTCTGTCCTGTCTGTCCTGTTTGTTCTGTCTGTCCTGTCTGTCCTGTCTGTTCTGTCTGTTCCGTCTGTCCTGTTTGGCCTGTCTGTCCTGTCTGTCCTGTTTGTTCTGTCTGTCCTGTCTGTTCTGTCTGTTCCGTCTGTCCTGTTTGGCCTGTCTGTCCTGTCTGTCCTGTCTGTTCTGTCTGTTCCGTCTGGCCTGTCTGTCCTGTCTGTCCTGTCTGTCCTGTTTGTTCTGTCTGTCCTGTCTGTTCTGTCTGTTCCGTCTGTCTGTTTGGCCTGTCTGTCCTGTCTGTCCTGTTTGTTCTGTCTGTCCTGTCTGTCCTGTCTGTCCTATCTGTCCTGTCTGTCCTGTCTGTCCTGTTTGTCCTGTCTGTTTTGTCTGTCCTGTTTGTCCTGTCTGTCCTGTCTGTTCTGCCTGTCCTGTCTGTTCTGACTGTCCTGTCTGTTCTGCCTGTCCTGTCTGTTCTGCCTGTCCTGTCTGTTCTGCCTGTCCTGTCTCTTCTGCTTGTCCTGTCTGTTCTGCCTGTCCTGTCTGTTCTGCCTGTCCTGTCTGTTCTGCCTGTCCTGTCTGTTCTGCCTGTCCTGTCTCTTCTGCTTGTCCTGTCTGTTCTGCCTGTCCTGTCTGTTCTGCCTGTCCTGTCTGTTCTGCTGTCCTGTCTCTTCTGCTTGTCCTGTCTGTTCTGCCTGTCCTGTCTGTTCTGCCTGTCCTGTCTGTTCTGCCTGTCCTGTCTCTTCTGCTTGTCCTGTCTCTTCTGCTTGTCCTGTCTCTTCTGCTTGTCCTGTCTGTCTATTCTATCTGTCTGTCATACAGGTAAGAAAAATACTGAAATATAATGCAATATTAACCTAGACTGTCGCACTGCGGCCACCTGACTCCTCCTCCATCCTCCATCCTCCATCCTCCATCCTCCATCCTCCATCCTCCATCCTCCATCCTCCATCCTCCATCCTCCATCCTCCATCCTCCATCCTCCATCCTCCATCCTCCATCCTCCATCATCCATCCTCCTCCATCCTCCATCCTCCTCCAGCCTCCTCCAAGCTCCTCCATCTTTGGGGTATACCTTGAGTATACCTGGGGTATGCCTGAAGTATACCTGGGGTATATCTGGAGTATACCTGGAGTATATCTGGGGTATACCTGGATTATACCTTGTGGTATACCTGGAGCATACCTGGTGGTATACCTGGGGTATATATGGAATATACCTGGTGGTATACCTAGGGTATACCTGGAGTATACATGTAGTATACTTGGATCATATCTGGGGAATACCTGGAGTATACCTGGCGTATACCTGGAGTATATCTGGGGTATACCTGGAGTATACCTGGTGGTATATGTGAAGTATACGTGGGGTGTACACATGGGAGTATACCTGGAGTATACCTGTAGTATAGTTGGAGTATACCTGGGGTATACCGGGAGTATAACTGGGAGTATACCTGGAGTATACCTGGGGTATACCGGGAGTATAACTGGGAGTATACCTGGAGTATACCTGGGGTATACCTGGAGTATTCCTCGGGGTATACCTGGAGTATACCTGGGGGTATACCTGGAGTATACCTTGGGTATTCCTGGAGTATACCTGGGGTATAACGGGAATATACCTTGGGTATACCTGGAGTATACCTGGAGTATATCTGGGGTATACCTGGAGTATACCTGGTGGTATATCTGAAGTATACGTGGGGTGTACACATGGGAGTATACCTGGAGTATACCTGTAGTATAGTTGGAGTATACCTGGGGTATACCCGGAGTATAACTGGAAGTATACCTGGAGTATACCTGGGGTATACCGGGAGTATAACTGAGAGTATACTTGGAGTATACCTGGGGCTATACCTGGAGTATTCCTGGGGTGTACCTGGAGTATACTTGGGGGTATACCTGGAGTATACCTGGGAGTATACCTGGAGTATACCTGGGGGTATACCTGGAGTAAACCTGGGGTTATACCTGGAGTATACATGGGGTATACCTGGAGTATACCTGGGAGTATACCTGGAGTATACCTGGGGGTATACCTGGAGTATACCTTGGGTATTCCTGGAGTATACCTGGGGTATACCTGGATTATACCTGGGGTATACCTGGAGTATACCTGGGAGTATACCTGGAGTATACCTGGGAGTATACCTGTAGTATAGTTGGAGTATATCTGTAGTATAGTTGGAGTATATCTGGGGTATACTTGGCAGTATACCGGGAGTATACCTGGGAGTATACCTGGAGTATACTTGGGAGTATACCTGGAGTATACCTGGGGTAAACCTGGAGTATACCTGGGGGTATACCTGGAGTATACCTGGGAGTATACCTGGAGTATACATGGGGGTATACCTGGAGTATACCTGGGGGTATACCTGGAGTATACCTGGGGTATACCTGGAGTATAACTGGGGTATACCTGGAGTATATCTGGGGTACACCTTGAGTATACCTGGGAGTATACCTGGAGTATACCTGGGAGTATACCTGGAGTATACCTGGGGTATACCTTGCGTATACCTGGGGTATACCTGGCGTATACCTGGGGTACACATGGAGTATACATGGGGTATACATGGAGTAAACCTGGGGTATACCTGGAGTATACCTGGGGTATACCTGGAGTATACCTGTAGTATACCTGGGGTATACCTGGAGTATACATGGGTATACCTGGGGTATACATGGGTATACCTGGAGTATACCTGGGGTATACCTGGAGTATACCTGGGGTATACCTGGGGTATACCTGTAGTACATATGGGGTATACCTGGAGTATACCTGGGGTATACCTGGAGTATACCTGGGGAATACCTGGAGTATGCCTGGGGTATGCCTG
>NC_069473.1:27704517-27709517 GCF_026875155.1 Cherax quadricarinatus | reverse complement strand
AGGACCCTGAATCTGCACTCTCTAGAAAGACGTAGAATTAGGGGGGATATGATCGAGGTGTATAAATGGAAAACAGGAATAAATAAAGGGGATGTAAATAGCGTGCTGAAAATTTCCAGCCAAGACAGGACTCGCAGCAATGGTTTTAAGTTGGAAAAATTCAGATTCAGGAAGAATATAGGAAAGCACTGGTTTGGTAATAGAGTTGTGGATGAGTGGAACAAACTCCCGAGTACAGTTATTGAGGCTAAAACATTGTGTAGTTTAAAAAATAGGTTAGATAAATACATGAGTGGGTGTGGGTGGGTGTGAGTTGGACCTGACTAGCTTGTGCTGCTGGGTCTGGTGCCGTGCCCCTTCCTTGAGTGGAGGTGACCAGACTGGGTGGGTCATTGGGCTAATCCGGTGGGGAGGGACATGGACCTGCTCCGCATGGGTCACTAGGCCTGATGCAGTGTTCCTTCTTTCTTATGTTCTTACGTTCTTGTGTATTAAAGGCAACAGGGATTGACCGTTAAAGGAAAGTAATCATATATACATATATGTGTATATATATATGTATATATATATATATATATATATATATATATATATTATATATTATATATATATATATGTATATATATATATACATAATATATATATATATATATATATATATATATAATATATATATATATATATTATATTATATATATGTGTGTGTGTGTGTGTGTGTGTTTGTGTGTGTGTGTGTGTACTCACCTAATTGTGGTTGCAGGGGTCGAGACTCACCTCCTGTGTGTGTGTGTGCAATAAGATCACAGTAAACAGGTGATTTCAGAATATGCAAAACAACAACAGTGAAAGAATAGAGAAATTCCAAGAAAAAATGAATAATCTCTTAGATGATACTGAAACCTATTCTAAACTTAGAAAGAATCCCTTAGAAACCGTTAACAGCAATTTCAATAAAACAATAAAACTTCTACTGAAAGGCAAAGGTGAATTAGTCAAACAATTTACTTCCACTAATCCATCTTTACCTTACATGTATGGACTAATAAAAACACAAACCAGGGAATCCAGTCAGACCAATTATTAGCTCCATAGGATCAATTTCGTATAAATTATCCAAATGGCTTGTTGACATTTTGAGCCCTATTGTTGGTAAAATTTCTAACTTTAATGTTAAAAAAAACTTAGATTTAGTTGAAAAAATTAAGCTCTTGATTGACTTAAATGATTTTAAAGGTTAGTTTTGATGTTATTCATTGTTTACGAAATTTCCTGATGATTTTTTAAGTTTCTTTTTGAAGCCCCGGTTTTTTGATTTCCTTCCCGTTCCTACAATCTTTAAAAATTTTTTTTAAACTTTGCATTTTTTGATGAAAAATTTGTATTTAATGATAAGTTTTACACTCAGAATTTTGTTGGCAATGGGAAACTCTTTCACTTTTCTTAGAACCCTTACAGGAAATTTTTTGAAAAAAGATTGTTAACAAATCCCTAAAGAGCTAAAGGGTTTTCGATATGTTGATGATTTTTTGTGTCTTATCCCCAAAAAAGTTTATACCCTTTTCCTTTGGAAAAAATTAAATGTTTGCCCATTTTTAAAAATTTTACTGTGAGTTTGAGAAAATAATTCATGCCTTTTCTAGATTTTTAATTTTGGGGGGAAAATGAATTAAAATTTAAAATTTACAGAAAACCACAAAAACTGTTTATGTCCACTTTATTCTCGCATAAAGATAGAGTCAAACGTCTGTTTTTCATCATGTTTTTGAGAGCTTTAAAATTTTGTAGTCCTGAGTTAAACTGAGGAAAATCCAAAATTTATGAAATGGGTAAGATTTGAAATCCCCAAAAAAAGAATTTTGATAAATCTTTTAATTGCTAGAAATATTTTTTAAAATAAAAGGGGCAACCCCCTTTTTCAACATAAAATTTTTTGGTTTTCCCTTAAAATGAAAAAAAGGTTTATATCCTTTCCCCTTTAAAACTTTTAATTTAAAGTTGTATTTAAAAAAATTTTAAAACAGTAAAAAAAAAATTTTGATAAAGAATTCCCCCCAAAATCTAGGGGTGGTTCTAAAAGTCCTTGTAAAATTTGCAATTAAGTTTTGTTTATTCGTTCAAATGGTGAAAGTTCCCAAATAAGATTAAAACAACAAAAATATACATTAGAACGGAAAGATTCCAATGCTCTATTTTTCTGTGAGAGATTTTAACCATCAATTTTTTTTTCAAAAGTTTAGAAAGTATATCAAACAGTCCCTGGTCGACAGGAATATAATTTAATCTTGTTCATAAAAAACAGTTTTGAAAAAATAGAATATTTCCTTTGGTTTTTTAAAATTTGTCCCTTTTAATTAATAAATTTGGGAAGAAATTTAAAATCATTGGACAAAAAATAAATTTTAAAATTCTTAATTTTTGGGCAGAATAGTTTGTTTGTGGGGTTGTGTGAAGGACCCGTTAGTTGGGCCCGTGGGCCTGTGCAGTTTTTTCTTTCTCTATCGCGCATCGGGGTTCTTTTTTGTGGGGTGATGTGAGGTTGGGCTAACCCTTTTTATGCTTTCCCTTTTATCATTTTCTTTTTTTTGTTCCTTGAAATGTATTCTCACGAAAAGCTTGGGGAAATTTTTCTATTCTTCACAGTGGTTGTTTATTTTTAAAATATATATAAATATATATATATATATATTATATATTATATATATATTTATATATATATTTTTTTATATATATATATAGATATATATATTATATATTATATATATATATATATATAATATATATATATAGATATATATATATTAACATTATGGTGAGGATACATTGCTCCAAGGACATCAGCACGGCACAAGCTCTGAAGAACCAAAATCCACCCAGGGCTCCCAGTACCAACATTGACCTCCTGTCATTGCAGCAGGCGAAGAACATCTAACCTTACAGGGTGTGAAGTGTATAAGTGCTATGTCATTTCCACAGGGTTCGCAGGAGGTTTCACGGTTTTTTAAAGGCCTCAACACTTAAAACAAATACTCAATCCAGCACTTGGTGAGGTTTCAGAGAGGCTTGCTGTCTGAACTCACCAAATTTTACAACCTGTGCCTGGCTGGCAGTTGTCCCAGAGGCCTCAGAAACCCTTTTCTTTGGTGCTCATTGTGTGCCCTCCGGAAAAGATGGCGGAATAAGGCCCATTGGCAGGGGGCAACACCCTCGGGCTAGTCGCCAAGGCTGCAGATAAGAAGGGCGAGTCAAGAGGCTTGCTGCAATGCTTGAAAAACCAACCTCAGCTCGGTTTCGGCGTTCAACAGGGCTGATGAGCAGTGCCACGCAGCACGAGTTATATCAAAAACATGTCGATGAAAAAAGCCTTGGTCAAATTGGCCTTTGCCAGCACTTTCAACTCAGTAGTCAGAAGGGATGATGCTATCCAAGCAGTTTATAGAAACTCCCTTCCCTTTATCCATTCTAAAATGTTTTTTTTAGGTGATTTCCCCAAACATTGCTTGGGACCATAAAATTGACTCTTTGCGAGGGGTGCAAAACGGGAGCCCCTCTCCCCCCTTTTTCTTTCTTTTTGGTATCAAGGAAGTCCAGAAACACTCCCCGCGAGTCAATATCGGGTTTCCCTGGATGTGGTCCCTGCTGACACAGAATCTTCTAAGGGCCTCAGAAAAATTAAAGCATGGGAAAAGCCTGGGTCTTTCTTTCCCCCACCAAATGTGAAATAGTTTCTCCCAATCGACAGATGTTTTCAAAATATTAGCGCCTTTTCCAGGAACACGACCCATTGACCCACCAATCCCTTCCCCTTTGGGTGCCTCTTGGGGTCCAATCCATCCATCTGATCCTAAAAAAAAAGCTCGACCCTGGACGGGGAAAGCGGGATGAAAGAATTTGAAACACACAAATGCTTTACCTATCCCCAGGGGGCCTGTAAATCCCAAAACTTCCTACTTTCTGGAGTCCCAGCCTTCGCAGTAATTGCTCTCCAGCTTTCCTATCCTTTTCCATGCATCAAAAAAGTGAAGACAAATTTTCCCTGAAAACCACAGTGACTCGCAGGAATAAGGACCCTAGCTATGCCAGTGCCATCAGTGAATGGGGACTCTTGCTGCTCCAGACCAAACCTGTGCAGCATGGCTCACAAACATCAAGCTGGATGGCCGGGTCGCTGAAAAGGTGCTTTCCAACTCCAGGGCTGCAACATCAAAGGGGGAAATGCCCCCTCTCCAGGGTGTAGTGCACATCACCCAGGACTTCCCCCAAAAAGTTCCCATATGGCAATGGGAACGCGCTGCCCGCAGTGGCTCTGCGCCTTTTGCCCCAATTCACCAGAAATACGTGTATTTTTGGCGAAGTGCAAGCAGACCAATACGGTCTACATGGTCTTAACTGTTCCAAAAACCAAGGTCTGGCATGCAAAAACACAATGAGGGCAACGACATCATTAAAAGAACCTTGCTACATCTGGATGCCCAGCCCGGGGGGGCCCCCAAACATAGCAGCGAACAATCCCCAAAATCCGCAACCCCCCCGTGGGAACATCTATCTTTGGAAGAATGGCAAGCTTGCACGGAACTATCTGTGGTCCCCTGGCTGACCCTGTATCCATCACGTGTGGGGGGCAGGGAGGGCTGCTGACCACAGGAGGGTACAAGATCAGCAAGTAAGGGGCATAAAAATATCAATTTTTCCCCGGGGATCAGAGACCTTGGGATAGGAAAAAAATGCCACACGTTTCCTTAAAATTGGGGTTCCCGACTCATCAACACACCAGGGGGGCAAAGGGGAGCCCCCTTTTGTTCCCCTCAGCGGCCACCAGAGGGGGAAATTCTGCTGCATATTGGTCGCGTCCCCTCCTGGGGAGCTGGAGGAAAATTATGTCTTTTAAAACATTTTAAAACCTTGTATTCATGTTTTTGCTTTTCTGTAAAATGTTTCTCTTTATTAAAAAATGTTCACATAATATAAAAAATGGGGGGTAAAAGGAAAAAAATTTTTTAAAC
>NC_069473.1:27688513-27701013 GCF_026875155.1 Cherax quadricarinatus | reverse complement strand
TACATGGGAGTACATGGGAGTACATGGGAGTACATGGGAGTACATGGGAGTACATGGAAGTACATGGTAGTGCATGGTAGTGCATGGTAGTACATGGGAGTACATGGGAGTACATGGGAGTACATGGTAGTACATGGGAGTACATGGTAATACATGGTAGTACATGGGAGTACATGGTAGTACATGGGAGCACATGGTAGTACATGGGAGTACATTGGAGTACATGGGAGTACATGGGAGTACATGGGAGTACATGGGAGTACATGGTAATACATGGTAGTACATGGGAGTACATGGAGTACATGGTAGTACATGGTAGGGCCCAGACTCGTGGAACTCTGTTTTCATTAAGAACTGCAAGAAACCCCTCTTGCGTGCCCTAAGTACACTATGGAGGAGGAGCTTGGACATGGGTGAAATTCCACAGTCACTTAAAACAACGGATATAGCCCCACTCCATAAAGGTGGCAGCAAAGCATTAGCTAAGAACTATAGACCAATAGCTCTGACGTCCCACATCATAAAAATCTTTGAAAGAGTGCTAAGAAGCAGGATTGCAAATCACCTGGATTCCCAAAATCTGCACAATCCAGGGCAACATGGCTTCAGGGCAGGTCGCTCCTGCCTCTCACAACTACTGGATCACATGACATGGCCTTGGATGAACTGGAAGAAAATCAAATGCAGATGTAATATACACAGACTTTGCAAAAGCATTTGACAAATGCGATCATGGCGTAATAGCCCATAAATACGTGCTAAAGGAAAACTGGGAAAGTGGGGAGATGGATCTCCAACTTCCCTAACAATCGAACACAAAATAGTGGTGAACAGATTAAAATCGGAGGCTGCCATAGTGAAGAGCTCTGTTCCACAAGGCACAGAACTCGCCCCCATCTTTTTCCTTATCCTCATATCAGACATAAACAGAGATATACACCACAGCACCGTATCATCCTTTGCGGATGATACTAGGATCTGCATGAGGCTGTATCTCTGCTGAGGACGCGGTTAAAACCCCCAAGAAGATATAAACAAAGTTTTTTCCCTGGGCAAAGGTAACAATATGATGTTCAATGAGGACAAATTCCAACTACTCCGTTATGGAAAACTGGGGGAGATAATAACTAGAACAGAGTATACATACTGACTCCGGCCATACAATAGAGCGGAAAAATAATGTAAGGGACCTGGGGGTAGTAATGTCTGAGGGTCTCATTTTCAAGGATCACAACAGTGCCACGATCGCACGTGCAAAGAAAATGATAAGATGGATAATGAGAACTTTCAAAACGAGAGATGCCAAGCCCATGATGATCCTTTTCAAATCACTTGTTCTCTCTAGGCTGGAATAACTGCTGTACATTAACATCTCCATTCAAAGCAGGTGAAATCGCAGATCTAGAGAGTGTACAGAGATCCTTACTGCACGTATAAGTTCTGTCAAGCACCTTAACTACTGGGAACGCTTGGAAGCACTTGACTTGTACTCGTTGGAACGCAGGAGGGAGAGATATATCATAATCTACACTTGGAAAATCTTGGAAGGAATGGTCCCAAATCTGCACACAGAAATCACTCCCTACGAAAGTAGAAGACTGGGCAGGCGATGCAAAATGCCCCCAATAAAAAGTAGGGGCGCCATTGGTACACTAAGAGAAAACACCATAAGTGTCCGGGGCCCAAAACTGTTCAACAGCCTCCCATCAAGCATTAGGGGAATTGCCAATAAACCCCTGGCTGCCTTCAAGAGAGAGCTGGACAGATACCTAAAGTCAGTGCCGGATCAGCCGGGCTGTGGCTCGTACGTTGGACTGCGTGCGGCCAGCAGTAACAGCCTAGTTGATCAGGCCCTGATCCATCGGGAGGCCTGGTCATGGACCAGGCCGCGGGGGCGTTGATCCCCGGAATAACCTCCAGGTATCCAGGTAACCTCCAGGACCCGGTGACTTATTTTGCTTCAGTCTGTCTATCTGCTTCACAACCATTTCACTAGTGACTGTGATGTTACATAATTTATCTTCTTCTGGCCCACTATAAAAATTAATTACCGGAATATTATTAGTGTCTTCCTGTGTAAAAACCGAGAGAAAATAATTATTTAAAATCGAGCACATTTCATTATCTTTGTCAGTAAGATGCCCATAGTTATTTTTAAGGGGACCTATCTTATCTCTGACTTTTGTTCTATACATGCTAGCTAAGGTGCGTCTTACAGCCTCACTACATGCTAGCTAAGGTGCGTCTTACAGCCTCACTACATGCTAGCTAAGGTGCGTCTTACAGCCTCACTACATGCTAGCTAAGGTGCGTCTTACAGCCTCACTACATGCTACCTAAGGTGCGTCTTACAGCCTCACTACATGCTAGCTGAGGTGCGTCTTACAGCCTCACTACATGCTAGCTAAGGTGCGTCTTACAGCCTCACTACTTGCTAGCTAAGGTGCGTCTTACAGCCTCAGTACATGCTAGCTAAGGTGCGTCTTACAGCCTCACTACATGCTAGCTAAGGTGCGTCTTATAGCCTCACTACATGCTAGCTAAGGTGCGTCTTACAGCCTCACTACATGCTAGCTAAGGTGCGTCTTACAGCCTCACTACTTGCTAGCTAAGGTGCGTCCTTACAGCCTCAGTACATTCTAGCTAAGGTGCGTCTTACAGCCTCACTACATGCTAGCTAAGGTGCGTCTTATAGCCTCACTACATGCTAGCTAAGGTGCGTCTTACAGCCTCACTACATGCTAGCTAAGGTGCGACTTACAGCCTCACTACATGCTACCTAAGGTGCGTCTTACAGCCTCACTACATGCTAGCTGAGGTGCGTCTTACAGCCTCACTACATGCTAGCTAAGGTGCGTCTTACAGCCTCCCCTACATGCTAGCTAAGGTGCGTCTTACAGCCTCACTACATGCTAGCTAAGGTGCGTCTTACAGCCTCAGTACATGCTAGCTAAGGTGCGTCTTACAGCCTCACTACATGCTACCTAAGGTGCGTCTTACAGCCTCACTACATGCTAGCTGAGGTGCGTCTTACAGCCTCACTACATGCTAGCTAAGGTGCGTCTTACAGCCTCACTACTTGCTAGCTAAGGTGCGTCTTACAGCCTCAGTACATGCTAGCTAAGGTGCGTCTTACAGCCTCACTACATGCTAGCTAAGGTGCGTCTTATAGCCTCACTACATGCTAGCTAAGGTGCGTCTTACAGCCTCACTACATGCTAGCTAAGGTGCGTCTTATAGCCTCACTACATGCTAGCTGAGGTGCGTCTTACAGCCTCACTACATGCTAGCTAAGGTGCGTCTTACAGCCTCACTACATGCTAGCTAAGGTGCGTCTTACAGCCTCACTACATGCTAGCTAAGGTGCGTCTTACAGCCTCACTACATGCTAGCTAAGGTGCGTCTTATAGCCTCACTACATGCTAGCTGAGGTGCGTCTTACAGCCTCACTACACGCTAGCTGAGCTGCGTCTTACAGCCTCACTACATGCTAGCTGAGGTGCGTCTTACAGCCTCACTACATGCTAGCTGAGGTGCGTCTTACAGCCTCACTACATGCTAGCTAAGGTGCCTCTTACAGCCTCACTACATGCTAGCTAAGTGCGTCTTACAGCCTCACTACATGCTAGTTAAGGTGCGTCTTACAGCCTCACTACATGCTAGCTAAGGTGCATCTTACAGCCTCACTACATGCTAGCTAAGGTGCGTCTTACAGCCTCACTACATGCTCGCTAAGGTGCGTCTTACAACCTCACTACATGCTAGCTAAGGTGCGTCTTACAGCCTCACTACATGCTAGCTGAGGTGCGTCTTACAGCCTCACTACATGCTAGCTAAGGTGCTTCTTATAGCCTCACTACATGCTAGCTGAGGTGCGTCTTACAGCCTCACTACATGCTAGCTGAGGTGCGTCTTACAACCTCACTACATGCTAGCTGAGGTGCGTCTTACAGCCTCACTACATGCCAGCTAAGGTGCGTCTTACAGTCTCACCTGGAGTTTACCTGGAGAGAGTTCCGGGGGTCAACGCCCCCGCGGCCCGGTCTGAGACCAGGCCTCCTGGTGGATCAGAGCCTGATCAACTACATGCTAGCTGAGGTGCGTCTTACAGCCTCACTACATGCTAGCTGAGGTGCGTCTTACAGCCTCACTACATGCTAGCTGAGGTGCGTCTTACAGATAGTTGAGATTAGCACAACATCGAACACAAAGAGTAGTGGTCAACAGAGTTAAATCGGAGGCTGCCATAGTGAAGAGCTCTGTTCCACAAGGCACAGTACTCACCCCCATCTTATTCCTTATCCTCATATCAGACATAAACAGAGATATACATCACAGCACCGTATCATCCTTTGCGGATGATACTAGGATCTGCATGAGGCTGTCATCTGCTGAGGAAGCGGTTAACCTCCAAGAAGATATAAACAAAGTTTTCCAGTGGGCAACGGTAAACAATATGATGTTCAATGAGGACAAATTCCAACTACTCCGTTATGGAAAACTGGAGGAGATAATAACTAGAACAGAGTATACTACTGACTCCGGCCATACAATAGAGCGGAAAAATAATGTAAGGGACCTGGGAGTAGTAATGTCTGAGGATCTCACTTTCAAGGATCACAACAGTGCCACGATCGCACGTGCAAAGAAAATGATAGGATGGATAATGAGAACTTTCAAAACGAGAGATGCCAAGCCCATGATGATCCTTTTCAAATCACTTTTTCTCTCTAGGCTGGAATACTGCTGTACATTAACATCTCCATTCAAAGCAGGTGAAATCGCAGATCTAGAGAGTGTACAGAGATCCTTTACTGCACGTATAAGTTCTGTCAAGCACCTTAACTACTGGGAACGCTTGGAAGCACTTGACTTGTACTCGTTGGAACGCAGGAGAGAGAGATATATCATAATCTACACTTGGAAAATCTTGGAAGGAATGTTCCCAAATCTGCACACAGAAATCACTCCCTACGAAAGTAAAAGACTGGGCAGGAGATGCAAAATGTCCCCAATAAAAAGTAGGGGCGCCATTGGTACACTAAGAGAAAACACCATAAGTGTCCGGGGCCCAAAACTGTTCAACAGCCTCCCATCAAGCATTAGGGGAATTGCCAATAAACCCCTGGCTGCCTTCAAGAGAGAGCTGGACAGATACCTAAAGTCAGTGCCGGATCAGCCGGGCTGTGGCTCGTACGTTGGACTGCGTGCGGCCAGCAGTAACAGCCTAGTTGATCAGGCCCTGATCCACCAGGAGGCCTGGTCATGGACCGGGCCGCGGGGGGCGTTGATCCCCGGAATAACCTCCAGGTAACCTCCAGGTAACCTCCAGGTAACATTACAAACAAAAATATGTAACCGAAATAGCAACCAAAACAAAGACAAAACAAAAACGAAACAAAGACAAAACAAAGACAAGATAAAGACAAAAGGACAAGTACTGACTGACTATCAGCAGGAAAACTTTAAGGGAAAACCTCTGAAATCATAACAACAACAACAACAACAACAACAACAACAACAACAACAACAACACCAACAACAACAACAACAACAACAACAACAACAACAACAGCAACAACAACAACAACAACAACAACAACAACAACAACAACAACAACAACAACAACAACAACAACAACAACAACAACAGCAACAACAACAACAACAACAACAACAACAACAACAACAACAACAACAACAACAACAACAACAACAATTCCGCTCATGTGATAACAGCTGGTGGTGGTGGAAGAGGGGAAG
Source organism: Cherax quadricarinatus (assembly GCF_026875155.1). NCBI lineage: Eukaryota > Metazoa > Arthropoda > Malacostraca > Decapoda > Parastacidae > Cherax > Cherax quadricarinatus. Next base: position 27,695,250 of record NC_069473.1, on the reverse strand, counting down.
GGGGAGAGGAAAGAGGGGAAGGGGGAGAGGAAAGAGGGGAAGGGGGAGAGGAAAGAGGGGAAGGGGGAGAGGAAAGAGGGGAAGGGGGAGAGGAAAGAGGGGAAGGGGGAGAGAAAGAGGGGGAGGGGCACGATTTACGGGGTGTGGAAAGGAAAGAGGGGGAAGGGTACGACATAGTGGAAGGGGGGAGAGAAAAGAGGGGAAGGGAGGGGTTGAGTGTAAGGGAGGAGGGAGAGGAGGGAGTGGATTAATCCACTCCCTCCCCTCCCTCCTCCCTTACACTCAACCCCTCCCTTAATCCACTCCCTCCCCCCCCTCCCTTACACTCAACCCCTCCCTTAATCCACTCCCTCTCCTCCCTCCTCCCTTACACTCAACCCCTCCCTTAATCCACTCCCTCCCCTCCCTCCTCCCTTAAAACTCAACCCCTCCCTTAATCCACTCCCTCCCCTCCCTCCTCCCTTACACTCAACCCCTCCCTTAATCCACTCCCTCTCCTCCCTCCTCCCTTACACTCAACCCCTCCCTTAATCCACTCCCTCCCCTCCCTCCTCCCTTACACTCAACCCCTCCCTTAATCCACTCCCTCCCCTCCCTCCTCCCTTACACTCAACCCCTCCCTTAATCCACTCCCTCCCCTCCCTCCTCCCTTACACTCAACCCCTCCCTTAAGGGAGGGGTTGAGTGTAAGGGAGGAGGGACATGATTAGCACGTGTATAGCCAGAGGCTGAACCACCACTCACCAGCTGCCACGATACCATTCACCAGCTGTCTGTCTCTTCACCCCCTTTCCCTCCCATCACAATCCTCACCCCCTCCCCTCCTTCCCATCACCATCCCAGCAACACAGGGCCAGGAGCTGTGACTCGACCTCTGCAACCACAGTTAGGTGAGTACAGCATCCCAGCAGATGGATGGTTAAAAGGCATGGCTCAAAAGCTGGAGTCCAACCCCCAATAAATGCAAATAGGTCAGTAAACACACACACACACACACACACACACACACACACACACACACACACACACACACACACACACACACACACACACACACACACACACACGCACACACACACACACACACACACACACACACACACACACACACACACACACACACACACACACACACACACACACACACACACACACACACACACACACACACACACACACACCGGAAGCGCATATCAACCAGATAACTGCTGCAGCATATGGGCGCCTGGCAAACCTGAGAACAGCATTCCGATAACTTAGTAAGGAATCGTTCAAGACACTGTACACTGTGTACGTCAGACCCATACTGGAGTATGCAGCACCTGTTTGGAACCCGGACTCGATCAAGCACGTCAATAAATTAGAGAAAGTGCAAAGGTTTGCGACAAGGTTAGTTCCAGAGCTAAGGGGAATGTCCTATGAAGAAAGGTTAAGGGAAATCGGCCTGACGACACTGGAGGACAGGAGGGTCAGGGGAGACATGATAACGACATATAAAATACCGCGCGAAATAGACAAGGTGGACAAAGACAGGATGTTCCAGGGATGGGACACAGAAACAAGGGGTCACAATTGGAAGTTGAAGACTCGGATGAGTCAAAGGGATGCTAGGAAGTATTTCTTCCGTCATAGAGTTGTCAGGAAGCGGAATAGCCTAGAAAGTGACGTAGTGTAGGTAGGAACCATACATAGTTTTAAGACGAGGTTTGATAAAGCTCATGGAGCAGGGAGAGAGAGAACCTAGAAGTAACCAGTGAAGAGGCGGGGCCAGGAGCTATGAATCGATCCCTGCAGCCACAAATAGGTGAGTACACATACACACACACACAAACATACACACACACACACACACACACACACACACACCACACACACACACACACACACACACACACACACACACACACACACACACACACACACATACACACACACACACGCATGTGTACTTAATTGTGGTTGCAGAGGTTGAGACTAAGCTCCTGGCCCCGCCTCTTCTCTGATCGCTACTAGGTCCTCTCTCACCCTGCTCCAGTAGCTTTATCATACCTCGTCTTAAAACTATGTATGATGTCTGCCTCCACTACATCACTTCCTAGACTGTTCCACTTCCTGACAACTCAGTGACTGAAGAAATACCTCCTAACATCCCTGTGACTCGTCTGAGTCTTCAGGGATGCTAGGAACATCCTGTCTCTGTCCACCTTGTCTATTCCACGCAGTATTTTGTATGTTGTTATCATGTCTCCCCTAACCCTCCTGTCCTCCAGTGTCGTCACTCCGATTTCCCTCAACCTTTCATTGTAGGACATTCCCCTGAGCTCCGGAACCAACCTTGTTGCAAACCTTTGTACTTTCTCTAATTTCTTGACGTGCTTGACCAGGTGTGGGTTCCAAACAGGTGCTGCATACTCCAGTATGGGCCTGACGTACACAGTGAACAGTGTCTTGAACGATTCCTTACTAAACTGTCGGAACGCTATTCTCAGGTTTGCCAGACACCCATATGCTGCAGCAGTTATCTGGTTGATGTGTGCCTCCGGAGACATGCTCGGTGTTATGGTCACTCCAAGATCTTTCTCCTTGAGCCAGGATTGCAGTCGTTGTCCACCTAGCCTATACTCTGTCTGCGGTCTTCTTTGCCCTTCCCCAATCTTCATGACTTTGCATTTGGCAGGGTTGAATTCGAGAAGCCAGCTGTTGGACCATGTGTCCAGCGTGTACTCACCTAATTGTAGTTGCAAGGGTGGAGACTCAGCTCCTGGCCCTGCCTCTTCACTGACCGTGTGGTGTGTATGTGTGTGTGTGTGTGTGTGTGTGTGTGTGTGTGTGTGTGTGTGTGTGTGTGTGTGTGTGTGTGTGTGTGTGTGTGTGTGTGTGTGTGTAATATTGGCAAGAATGGCAAAAAAACATGGTAGACGGTGGTAGTGATGGTGATGGGAGGGTGGTACATGGTGGTAGGAAGCAGTGATGGTGGTAGTGGTGGTAGTGAGAGGGTGGCAGATGGTGGTAGGAAGAAGTGACGGTGGTAGTGGTGGTAGTGAGAGGGTGGCAGATGTTGGTAGGAAGCAGTGATGGTGGTAGTGGGGGTGGTAGCAGTGGTAGTGAGAGGGTGGCAGATGGGGGAAGGAAGCAGTGATGGTGGTAGTGGTGGTAGTGAGAGGGTGGCAGATGGTGGTAGGAAGCAGTGATGGTAGTAGTGGTGGTGGTGTGAGGGTGGCACATGGTGGTAGGAAGCAGTGGTGGTGGTGGTAGTGGTGGGAGGGCAGCAGATGGTGGTAGGAAGCAGTGATGGTGGTAGTAGTGGCAGTGGGAGGGTGGCAGATGGTGGTAGGAAGCAGTGATGTTAGTAGGAGTGGCAGGTACTGTGAGGATAACAAATGGTGTGATAGGTGGCAGATGGTGGTGGAAAGACGGCAGGTGGCGGAAAAGGAGGATCTCAAGAGATGGCAGGTGGTGTAAAGAGTGAGGGTGACAGGTGGTTCACGATGCGTGTAGTTTTCCATCTGTGTTTGCAGCGTTGCCTTACCACCAGCTGTCCATCCCCCACTACCACAATCGCCCAATAACCACCATCATTACTATCACTAGTGACAGCTGGTGAGATACAGGATGTCAACAGTGACTGATGTCAAGAATGATGAACAGTGGCCCCAGTGACGAGAAACAATTTTTAGGTGAAACATATTGTTGTTTTATAACACCACCACCACTACAACCCTACCACCACCACAACTACCACTATCAAAACCCACCACCACCACTACAACCCCTACACCACCACAAAACCACTACCCAAAACACCACACCCCTACAACCACACCACCCCCACAAAACCCCTATCAACACACCCCCACCACCCCTACAACCACACCCCAAACCCCAACTACCACTATCAACACAAACCCCCACCCCCCACTACAACCACTACCACCACCACAATACCACTACAACCCCACCCAAACCCCCACTACAACCCTACCACCACCACAACACCACTATCAAAACACCACCACCATACAACCCCTCCACCACCACAAATACCCGATCAAAAACACCACCACCACCCTACAAACCCCACCCCACCACCACAACACCACTATCAACAAACCACCACCACTACAACCACTACCACCACCACAACACAACATTAACCACCACCCCCACCACTACAACCCCTACCCCCACCACAAATACCCTATCAACACACCACCACCACTACAACCACTACCACCACCCAACACCACTATCAACACAACCCCAACCATACAACCACTACCACCACCACAACTACCACATCAACACACCCCCATCACTACAACCACACCACCCCCAAACTACCACTATCAACCACCACCCACCCAAAAAACCAAACAAAACACCACCACCACTACAACTAAAACCCACCCCCACAACAACCCACATCAACACACCACCACCACTAAACTAACACTACCACCACCACAACTAAACCACTATCAACACACCACCACCACTACAACTAACCTACCACCCCAACAACTACCACTATCAACACACCACCACCACTACAACAAAAACTACCACCACCACAACTACCACTATCAAAACACCACCACCACTACAACTAACACTACCACCAAACAACTACCACTATCAACACACCACCCCCCACTACAACTAACATACCACCCCAACAACACACTATCAAAAACACCCCACCACTACAACTAACAAAAACCACCACAACAACTACCCTACAAAAACACCACCACCACACAACTAACACAAAAACCACAACAACTACCACTAAACAACACACCACCACCGCACAACTAACACTACCACACAACAACACCACTACAACACATACCACCACTCAATAACACTACCCCACAAACCCCCACCACCACTACAACTAACACACCACCACACAACTAACACCACCACCACACAACTAACACACCACCCCTCAACTAACACCACCCCCCTACAACTAACACTACCACCACTACAACTAACCTACCACCACTACAACAACACCCCACCCCTACAACTAACACTACCACCACTACAACTAACCTACCCCCACAACTAACACCAAACCCCCACTCAACAACACACCAAACCCCAAAAACTAAAACTACCACCCTACAACAATACCCCCAAAATAAATAAAATAAATAAAATAAATAAAAAAAAAAAAAATAGAATAATAAAATAAAAAATAAATAAAAAAATAAAAAAAAATAAATAAATAAATACAATAACCCATCACCATACAACTAACATACCACCCCTAAACTAACATGCCAAACCCCTGCAAAATAACACCCCCAAACTACAACAACAACCACCCCCACTACAACTAACACTACCCCCACTAAACTAAAACCCCACCATACAACTAACACTACCACCACACAACTAACCCACCACCACACAACTAACACCACAAAAACTACAAATAACGCCCCCACCACTACAACTAACCTAACCACCAAATACAACTAAAACCACCACCATACAACTAACACACCCCCTACAAAAACCCCCACCCCACTACAACTAAAAACTACCACCACACAATAACACTACCACCACACAACTAACACACCACCACTACAACAAAAACTACCACCCCTACAACTAACACTACCACCACTACAACTAACACTACCACCACTACAACTAACACTACCCCCCAAATACAACTAACACTAAACCCCCACTACAACTAACCCCTACCACCACTACAAAAACACTACCACCACTACAACTAACACACCACCACTACAACTAACACTACCACCACTACTACTAACAAATACCCACCAACACAACTAACACTACCAAACCCCTACTACTAACACTACCACCACTACAACTAACACTAAACCCCCACTAATATTAACACTACCACCACTACAACTAACACTAAACCCCCACTACTACTAACACTACCACCACTACAACTAACACTACCACCACTACAACTAACACTACCACCACTACAACTAAAACTACACCACTACTACTAACACTACCCCCCACTACTAAATAACACTACCACCACTACTACTAACACTAACCACCACTACAACTAACACTACCACCACTACTACTAACACTACCACCACTACAACTAACACTACCAAACCACTACTACTAACACTACCACCACTACAACTAACACTACCACCACTACAACTAACACTACCACCACTACAACTAACCCCACACCACTACTACAACACTACCAATACTACTACTAACACTACCACCACTACTACTAACACTACCACCACTACAACAAACACTACCACCACAAATACTAACACTACCCCCACTACAACTAACACACTACCACCACTACTACTAACACTACCACCACTACAACTAACACTACCACCACTACAACTAACACTACCACCACTACAACTAACACCACCACCACTACAACTAACACCACCACCACTACAACTAACACTACCACCACTACAACTAACACTACCACCACTACAACTAACACTACCACCACTACTATAACACTACCACCACTACACTAACACACCACCACTACAAAATAACACACCACCACTACTACTAACACTACCACCACTACTACTAACACTACCACCACTACTACTAACACTACCACCACTACAACTAACACTACCACCACTACTACTAACACTACCACCACTACAACTAACACTACCACCACTACAACTAACACTACCACCACTAACTACTAC
>NC_069473.1:27678513-27683513 GCF_026875155.1 Cherax quadricarinatus | reverse complement strand
CCCTAAAATGAGACCCTCAGACATTACTACCCCCAGTCCCTTACTTTTTTTTCCGCTCTATTTTTGGGCCGGAGCAGTAGTATACTCTGTTTGTTATTATCCCCTCCAGTTTTCCATAACGGAGTATTTGGGATTTTGTCCTCATTAAAATTATATTGTTTCCCGTTGCCCACGGGAAAACTTTGTTTTATCTTTTTGGGAGGTTAACCGCGCCCTCAGCGTAACAGCCTCATGCAGACCTATTTCTCGAAAAGGATTGGTGCGGGGTGTATATCTTGTTTAGTCTGAAGAAAAAAATAAGGGGGGGGCGAGTACGTCCCTTTGGGGAACAGTGCTCTTCACTTTGAAAATATTGGCCTTGTACAAACAAAAGGGCCCCCACATCCCTCCTATTTGAAAGGGTCTGCTGAAATGACAGTCTATCCAGGTGGGGCCACTAAGTAGACTCTTGCTCTGTCTCACTTGTCAAGCAGTCGCAATGAGAGGGGGACAGGCAAACCAAGAAAGTGGAGCATACTCAAGGTGTGAGCGTAATTGTGCCTCATACAGAATCTCTCTCTCTCTCTCTCTCTCTCTCTCTCTCTCTCCTCTCTCTCTCTCTCTCTCCTCCTCTCTCTCTCTCTCTCTCTCTCTCTCCTCTCTCTCTCCTCTTATACAGCGTCTTCGAGGTTACCCATGGCTCGTGCCTGACACAACTCTATTCCCCAATACACCTCGTACTCCTTCCACAATACATCGCCCGGGTTGACCCACCTTCCATATAGCAAAACCGAGCGAAATAAGTGTTTGTGTTGAGCGATAACTTGTGGTGCGCGGGTGCCCACTTTTAAGACGGCGCAGACATCATTGTACTATACATTAGAGAAATGGTTTATATTAGATTGGTTTGTCAGTCGCTATGTGTCGTCCAGAACTCTCTAAAACAAAGCCATTTGGGTCTCTCAGATCCTTTGGGGTCGTCAGGTGGGAGGAATTAGGGATGGTTAGGGTGTGTGTGGGAGATGTGGTGGTGTTGGGTGGTGCAGGAGGGTGGAGGAGGAAGTGGAAGTCAGGGCCAGGGGTGAGGGTTGAGACGTGGCAAGAGTGAACTTGAGCTACCAGCTGCTTGGCCTTTGTCCCGACTCTCGGCCGCCACCTGGCCTTAGTAACCACGCCAGACCAGAAGTTACCTACCTACCTATCTCCCTACCTACCTATCTTCATGCCGTCCTACCTACCTGCCTACATGACTACTTACCTGCCTTCCTACCTACCTACCTATCAACCTACCCACATATCTGCCTTCTTACCTACCTATCTACCTACCTACCTGCCTTCCTACCTACCTGTCTACCTACCTACCTACTTGCCTACTGACCTATTTTCCTACTTATCTACCTAAGGATGAGGAGGAGAAAGTAAAGAGAGCCATAGTACATATTAAAGGTGGTGAAGGAAGAGTAGGAATAATTGAACTCTCTCTCTCTCTCTCTCTCTCTCTCTCTCTCTCTCTCTCTCTCTCTCTCTCTCTCTCTCTCTCTCTCTCTCTCTCTCTCTCTCTCTCTCTCTCTCTCTCTCTCTCTCTCTCTCTCTCTCTCTCTCTCTCGCCATCTCTCGCTATTATCCCTTTCATCCGTATCCTTTTCCATCGACTTCATGTGCCCCTATGCCCCTTTTCTTACACCCCCTTTCTTATGCCCCTTTTCCCTTTTCTTACTATGCCCTTGAGAAGAATGGGATTAGAACAGGAAGAAAGAGATCTTTTGTGTCCCAGCCAACGTCTCTCTCTCTCTCTCTCTCTCTCTCTTCTCTCTCTCTCTCTCTCTCTCTCTCTCTCTCTCTTCTCTCTCTCTCTCTCTCTCTCTTCTCTCTCTCTCTCTCTCTCTCTCTCTCTCTCTCTCTCTCTCTCTCCTCTCTCTCTCTCTCTCTCTCCTCTCTCTCCTCTCTCTCTCTCTCTCTCTCTCTCTCTCTCTCTCTCTCTCTCTCTCTCTCTCTCTCTCTCTCTCTCTCTCTCTCCCTCTCTCTCAAAACGACGATTACTGTATTTACTAAAACTAGATACACCAGCAGTGTTGCTACACTATTGTATATGACAGTTAGACAGTGGCAACACCAGCAGTGTTGCTACACTATTGTATAGGATAGTTACACAGTGGCAACACCAGAAGTGTTGCTACACTATTGTATATGATAGTTACACAGTGGCAACACCAGAAGTGTTGCTACACTATTGTATATGACAGTTACACAGTGGCAACACCAGCAGTGTTGCTACACTATTGTATATGATAGTTACACAGTGGCAACACCAGCAGTGTTGCTACACTATTGTATATGATAGTTACACAGTCGCAACACCAGCAGTGTTGCTACACTATTGTATATGATAGTTACACAGTGGCAACACCAGCAGTGTTGCTACACTATTGTATATGATAGTTACACAGTGGCAACACCAGAAGTGTTGCTACACTATTGTATATGATAGTTACACAGTGGCAACAACAGCATTGTTGCTACACTATTGTATATGACAGTTACACAGTGGCAACACCAGCAGTGTTGCTACACTATTGTATAGGATAGTTACACAGTGGGAACACCAGCAGTGTTGCTACACTATTGTATATGATAGTTACACAGTGGCAACACCAGCAGTGTTGCTACACTATTGTATATGACAGTTACACAGTGGCAACACCAGCAGTGTTGCTACACTATTGTATATGACAGTTACACAGTCGCAACACCAGCAGTGTTGCTACACTATTGTATAGGATAGTTACACAGTGGGAACACCAGCAGTGTTGCTACACTATTGTATAGGATAGTTACACAGTGGCAACACCAGCAGTGTTGCTACACTATTCTTTTTGACAGTTACACAGTGGGAATACCAGCAGTGTTGCTACACTATTGTATATGATAGTTACACAGTTGCAACAGCAGCAGTGTTGCTACACTATTGTATAGGATAGTTACACAGTGGCAACACCAGCAGTGTTGCTACACTATTGTATATGATAGTTACACAGTGGCAACACCAGCAGTGTTGCTACACTATTCTGTGTGATAGTTACACAGTGGCAACACCAGCAGTGTTGCTACACTATTGTATAGGATAGTTACACAGTGGCAACACCAGCAGTGTTGCTACACTATTGTATAGGATAGTTACACAGTGGCAACACCAGCAGTGTTGCTACACTATTGTATAGGATAGTTACAGTGGCAACACCAGCAGTGTTGCTACACTATTGTATAGGATAGTTACACAGTGGCAACACCAGCAGTGTTGCTACACTATTGTATAGGATAGTTACAGTGGCAACACCAGCAGTGTTGCTACACTATTGTATAGGATAGTTACACAGTGGCAACACCAGCAGTGTTGCTACACTATTGTATAGGATAGTTACACAGTGGGAACACCAGCAGTGTTGCTACACTATTGTATAGGATAGTTACACAGTGGCAACACCAGCAGTGTTGCTACACTATTGTATAGGATAGTTACAGTGGCAACACCAGCAGTGTTGCTACACTATTGTATAGGATAGTTACACAGTGGCAACACCAGCAGTGTTGCTACACTATTGTATAGGATAGTTACACAGTGGCAACACCAGCAGTGTTGCTACACTATTGTATAGGATAGTTACACAGTGGGAACACCAGCAGTGTTGCTACACTATTGTATATGATAGTTACACAGTGGCAACACCAGCAGTGTTGCTACACTATTGTATATGACAGTTACACAGTGGGAACACCAGCAGTGTTGCTACACTATTGTATATGATAGTTACACAGTCGCAACACCAGCAGTGTTGCTACACTATTGTATATGACAGTTACACAGTGGCAACACCAGCAGTGTTGCTACACTGTTGTGTGATAGTTACACAGTGGAAAGTATAGCCAGCAGTGCTTCACTGTTATATTCCATCACGAAGGATGGATTACAGACATAGTTTTGAAATGTTTTAGTCTTAGATGGCAGACTTCAGCAGTGTCAGTCTTAGATGGCAGACTTCAGCAGTGTCAGTCTTAGATGGCAGACTTCAGCAGTGTCAGCCTGAGATGGCAGACTTCAGCAGTGTCAGTCTTAGATGGCAGACTTCAGCAGTGTCAGTCTTAGATGGCAGACTTCAGCAGTGTCAGCCTGAGATGGCAGACTTCAGCAGTGTCAGCCTGAGATGATAGACTTCAGCAGTGTCAGTCTTAGATGGCAGACTTCAGCAGTGTCAGCCTGAGATGGCAGACTTCAGCAGTGTCAGTTATAAATGGCAGACTTCAGCAGTGTCAGCCTGAGATGATAGACTTCAGCAGTGTCAGTCTGAGATGACAGACTTCAGCAGTGTCAGCTTGAGATGGCAGACTTCAGCAGTGTCAGCTTGAGATGGCAGACTTCAGCAGTGTCAGCTTGAGATGGCAGACTTCAGCAGTGTCAGCTTGAGATGGCAGACTTCAGCAGTGTCAGCTTGAGATGGCAGACTTCAGCAGTGTCAGCTTGGGAGATAGATGGCTAGGACTTCAGCAGTGTCAGCTTGAGATGGCAGACTTCAGCAGTGTCAGCTTGAGATGGCAGACTTCAGCAGTGTCAGCTTGAGATGGCAGACTTCAGTAAGACAATGAAGATATGGTCAAGTATTCCATTAAATGTTCGTCAGCATTGACAGCTACATAGGCTGACTTCCAGCAGAGCTGCAGTTACTGCTTCCTGACAGTTACCGTCTTCCAGCAGAGCTGCAGTTACTGTTTCCTGACAGTTACCATCTTCCAGCAGAGATGCAGTTACTGCTTCCTGACAGTTACCATCTTCCAGCAGAGCTGCAGTTACTGTTTCCTGACAGTTACCATCTTCCAGCAGAGCTGCAGTTACTGCTTCCTGACAGTTACCATCTTCCAGCAGAGCTGCAGTTACTGCTTCCTGACAGTTACCATCTTCCACCAGAGCTGCAGTTACTGTTTCCTGACAGTTACCATCTTCCAGCAGAGCTGCAGTTACTGCTTCCTGA
>NC_069473.1:27608513-27673513 GCF_026875155.1 Cherax quadricarinatus | reverse complement strand
CGGCATGAGTTGCTCTCTTTTGATTGGTTGACGCCATTGTTTTGGTATGTGACGTCGTGAGGGATGGGCGTCGGTGATTGGTTGACGCCATTGTTTTGGTATGTGACGTCATGAGGGAAGGGCGTCAGGCATCAGTGATTGGGTGACACCATTGTTTTGGTATGTGACGTCATAGGGGAAAGGCGTGGGTGATTGGTTGACTCCCTTGTTTCGGCATGTGACGTCATAAGGGAAGGGTGTCGGTGATTGGTTGACTCCATTGTTTTGTGTAGGGTATTTTGTTCATTATGCAAAATAAAAATGAGTGAAAACGAATGGAAAATAAAACAATTTCCTTCCTTGTGGTGTAAAATTATAAAATTGATGGGGAATGCTAAACACGTATAGGTTAAACAATGCCTGGAGTATGGATGTTAATCATATTTGATCCATGGAAGGAGAATGTAGATCCGATTTTTGGATCAAGACACTCTCACCTTCATCTATGTACTCGCAAAGTGGAGAGGAAACGTAGCGAGGTTTCGCTCGCAAAGTTCATCTGTAATCTGTGGGTTAATTTTAAACTGTTCCAGGTATGGTATTGTGGGTTAGTTTTAAATTGTTCCAGCCATGATATTGTGGGTTAGTTATGAATTGTTCCAACGACGATATTGTGGGTTAGTTTTAACTTTTTTCTCTACACACCCTTATCTCTCTCTCTCTCTCTCTCTCTCTCTCTCTCTCTCTCTCTCTCTCTCTCTCTCTCTCTCTCTCTCTCTCTCTCTCTCTCTCTCTCTCCTCTCTCTCTCTCTCTCTCTCTCTCCCTCTCTCTCTCTCTCTCTCTTTCTCTCTTTCTCTGTCTACCTATCTTCCTCATCTTCCCTTCCCTCCTCGTCTTTCAACCTCTGCATCTCCCCCTTTCATTCACAATTTGCCCACGCCCCTCGTTTAATTCCCAATTTCCCCTTATATAATCCCCCCTTATATAATCCCCCCTTATATAAACCCCTTCCCTCCCGTGTCCCCATGAATATAAAGTGATGCTACGTGATAATATGAATGTTATTTTTTCCCTTTGGGATAAACCAACAACAGTAACATAACCAGTGATACTAAAATAACAATAATAATAATAATAATTAACTATTATTATTATTAGTGGTAGTAGTAGTAGTAGTAGTAGTAGTAGCAGTAGTAGTAGTAGTAGTAGTGGTAGTAGTAGTAGTAGTAGTAGTGGTAGTAGTAGTAGTAGTAGTAGTAGTAGTGATAGTAGTAGTAGTAGTAGTAGTAGTAGTAGTAGTAGCAGCAATAGAAGTAGTAGTAGTGGTAGTAGTAGTAGTAGTGATAGTAGTAGTAGTGGTAGTAGTAGTAGTAGAAGTGGTGGTAGTAGTAGTGGTAGTAGCAGTAGTAGTAATAGTGGTATTAGTAGCGGTGGTGGTGGTAGTAGTGGTAGTAGTAATAGTGGTAGTAGTAGTAGTAGTAGTAGTAGTAGTAGTAGTGGTAGTAGTAGTGGTGGTAGTAGTAGTGGTAGTAGTAGTAGTAATTGTAGTAGTAGTGGTGGTGGTAGTAGTAGTAGTAGTAGTAATAGTGGTGGTGGTAGTAGTAGTAGTAGTAGTAGTAGTGGTAGTGGTAGTAGTAGTAGTAGTAGTAGTAGTAGTAGTAGTAGTAGTAGTAATAGTGGTGGTGGTGGTAGTAGTAGTAGTAGTAGTAGTAGTAGTAGTAGTGGTAGTAGTAGTGGTAGTAGTAGTGGTGGTAGTAGTAGTGGTAGTAGTAGTAGTAGTAGTAGTAATAGTGGTGGTGGTAGTAGTAGTAGTAGTAGTAGTGGTGGTAGCAGTGATGGTGATATTATTATTATTATCATCATTATTATTATATAATTATTCAGAACTGTTTCAGATATACAGTAAAAGGTGTATTATCAGCCTATATGTCCTCATCTACGTGTGGTTGCAGGGGTCGAGTCACCGCTCCTCTCACCTTGTTGTAGAACTCCAGTAGGTTTGTGACACAGCAGTTACCTCTCTAAACCCGTGTGGGCATTCCTTTCCAAGTTCTCCACCACTCTACAGACTATACATGTCAGTAACATTGATGTATAGTTAACTCTACGTGGCTGGTCCCTTTGTTATAGTGAGTACACACACGAGTACGTACATGTACATGTACGTACTCGTGTACTCACCAGCTAGTTTCGTGGGGGTCTAGTCTTACCGCCTCACTCCATCTCAATAAAACCATTTTGACTGTGTTTACTTACTTATATGAGGTTGCAGGGGTCGAATCACAGCTTCTGTGTGTGTGTGTGTGTGTATGTGTGTGTGTGTGTGTGTGTGTGTGTGTGTATGTGTGTATGTGTGTATGTGTGTGTGTACGTGTGTGTGTGTATGTGTGTATGTGTGTGTGTATGTGTGTATGTGGTGTGGTGTGTGTGTGTATGTGTGTGTGTGTGTGTGTGTGTGTGTGTGTGTGGTGTGTGTGTATGTGTATGTGTGTGTGTGTATGTGTGTGTGTGGGGTGTGTGTGTGTGTGTGTGTGTATTTTGTGTGTGTGTGTGTATGTGTGTGTGTGTGTGTGTGTGTGTGTGTGTGTGTGTGTGTGTATGTGTGTGTGTGTGTGTGTATGTTTTGGTGTGTGTGTGGTGTGTGTGTATGTGTGTGTGTGTGTGTGTATGTGTGTGTGTTTTGTGTGTGTGTGTGTGTGTGTGTGTGTGTGATGTGTGTGTGTGTGTGTATGTGTGTGTGTGTGTGTGTGTGTGTGTGTGGTGTGTGTGTGTGTGTGTGTGTGTACTCACCTAGATGTACTCACCTAGTTGAGGTTTGCGGGGGTCGAGTCCGAGCTCCTGGCCCCGCCTCTTCACTGATCGCTACTAGGTCACTCTCCCTGAGCCGTGAGCTTTATCATACTCTGCTTAAAGCTATGTATGGATCCTGCCTCCACTACATCGCCTTCCCAAACTATTCCACTTACTGACTACTCTGTGGCTGAAGAAATAACTTCCTAACATCCCTGTGATTCATCTGTGTCTTCAACTTCCAACTGTGTCCCCTTGTTACTGTGTCCAATCTCTGGAACATCCTGTCTTTGTCCACCTTGTCAATTCCTCTCAGTATTTTGTATGTCGTTATCATGTCCCCCCTATCTCTCCTGTCCTCCAGTGTCGTCAGGTTGATTTCCCTTAACCTCTCCTCGTAGGACATACCTCTTAGCTCTGGGACTAGTCTTGTTGCAAACCTTTGCACTTTCTCTAGTTTCTTTACGTGCTTGGCTAGGTGTGGGTTCCAAACTGGTGCCGCATACTCCAATATGGGCCTAACGTATACGGTGTACAGGGTCCTGAACGATCCTTATAAGATGTCGGAATGCTGTTCTGAGGTTTGCTAGGCGGCCCATATGCTGCAGCAGTTATTTGGTTGATGTGCGCTTCAGGAGATGTGCCTGGTGTTATACTCACCCCAAGATCTTTTTCCTTGAGTGAGGTTTGTAGTCTCTGACCCCCTAGACTGTACTCGTCTGCGGCCTTCTTTGCCCTTCCCCAATCTTCATGATTTTGCACTTGGTGGGATTGAACTCCAGGAGCCAATTGCTGGACCAGGTCTGCAGCCTGTCCAGATCCCTTTGTAGTTCTGCCTGGTCTTCGATCGAGTGTATTCTTCTCATCAACTTCACGTCATCTGCAAACAGGGACACCTCAGAGTCTATTCCTTCCGTCATGTCGTTCACAAATACAGAAACAGCACTGGTCCTAGGACTGACCCCTGCGGGACCCCGCTGGTCACAGGTGCCCACTCTGACACCTCGCCACGTACCATGACTCGCTGCTGTCTTCCTGACAAGTATTCCCTGATCCATTGTAGTGCCTTCCCTGTTATCCCTGCTTGGTCCTCCAGTTTTTGCACCAATCTCTTGTGTGGAACTGTGTCAAACGCCTTCATGCAGTCCAAGAAAATGCAATCCACCCACCCCTCTCTCTCTTGTCTTACTGCTGTCACCATGTCATAGAACTCCAGTTGGTTTGTGACACAGGATTTCCCGTCCCTGAAACCATGCTGGCTGCTGTTGATGAGATCATTCCTTTCTAGGTGTTCCACCACTCTTCTCCTGATAATCTTCTCCATGATTTTGCATACTATACATGTCAGTGACACTGGTCTGTAGTTTAATGCTTCATGTCTGTCTCCTTTTTTAAAGATTGGGACTACATTTGCTGTCTTCCATGCCTCAGGCAATCTCCCTGTTTCGATAGATGTATTGAATATTGTTATTAGGGGTACACATAGCGCCTCTGCTCCCTCTCTCAATACCCATGGGGAGATGTTATCTGGCCCCATTGCCTTTGAGGTATCTAGCTCACTCAGAAGCCTCTTCACTTCTTCCTCGGTTGTGTGCACTGTGTCCAGCACTTGGTGGTGTGCCCCACCTCTCCGTCTTTCTGGAGTCCCTTCTGTCTCCTCTGTGAACACTTCTTTGAATCTCTTGTTGAGTTCTTCACATACTTCACGGTCATTTCTTGTTGTCTCTCCTCCTTCCTTCCTTAGCTGATTACCTGGTCCTTGACTGTTGTTTTCCTCCTGATGTGCTGTACAACAGTTTCGGGTCAGATTTGGCTTTCGCTGCTATGTCATTTTCATATTGTCTTTGGGCCTCCCTTCTTATCTGTGCATATTCGTTTCTGGCTCTACGACTGCTCTCCCTATTCTCCTGGGTCCTTGCCTTCTATATTTCTTCCATTCCTAGCACACTTGGTTTTTGCCTCCCTGCACCTTTGGGTAAACCATGGGCTATCCTGGCTTTTTCATTATTCCTGTTACCCTTGGGTACAAACCTCTCCTCAGCCTCCTTGCATTTTGTTGCTACATATTCCATCATCTCATTAACTGGCTTCCCTGTCAGTTCTCTGTCCCACTGAACCCCGTTCAGGTAGTTCCTCATTCCTGAGTAGTCCCCTTTCTTGTAGTTTGGCTTCATTCGTCCTGGCCTTCCTGCTTCTCCCTCCACTTGTAGCTCTACTGTGTATTCGAAGCTGTATTCGAAGTGTGTGTGTGTGTCTGTGTGTGTCTGTGTGTGTGTGTGTGTGTGTGTGTGTGTGTGTGTGTGTGTTGTGTGTGTGTGTGTGTGTGTGTGTGTGTGTGTGTGTGTGTGTGTGTGTGTGTGTGTGTGTGTGTGTGTGTGTGTACTCACCTATTTGTACTCACCTATTTGTGGTTGCAGGGGTCGAGTCCTAGCTCCTGGCCCCGCCTCTTCACCGGTTGCTACTAGACCCTCTCTCTCCCCGCTCCAATGGCTTTATCAAACCTCGTCTTAAAACTGTGTATGGTTCCTGCCTCCACTACGTCATTTTCTAGGCTATTCCACTGCCTTACAACTCTATGACTGAAGAAATACTTCCTACTATCTCTCTGACTCATTTGTGTCTTCAACTTCCAATTGTGTGTGTGTGTGTGTGTGTGTGTGTGTGTGTGTGTGTGTGTGGCACTCACCTATTTGTACTCACCTTTTGTGGTTGCAGGGGTCGAGTCTAGCTCCTGGCCCGCCTCTTCAC
Source organism: Cherax quadricarinatus (assembly GCF_026875155.1). NCBI lineage: Eukaryota > Metazoa > Arthropoda > Malacostraca > Decapoda > Parastacidae > Cherax > Cherax quadricarinatus. The sequence continues at coordinate 27,667,995 of NC_069473.1, read as the reverse complement.
CGGTTGCTACTAGACCCTCTCTCTCCCCGCTCCATGAGCTTTATCAAACCTCGTCTTAAAACTGTGTATGGTTCCTGCCTCCACTACGTCATTTTCTAGGCTATTCCACTGCCTTACAACTCTATGACTGAAGAAATACTTCCTACTATCTCTCTGACTCATTTGTGTCTTCAACTTCCAATTGTGGCCTCTTGTTTCTGTGTCCCACCCCTGGAACATCCTGTCTTTGTCCACCTTGTCTATTCCACGCAGTATTTTATATGTCGTTATCATGTCTCCCCTGACCCTCCTGTCCTCCAGTGTCGTCAGGCCGATTTCCCTTAATCTTTCTCATAGGACATTCCCCTTAGCTCTGGAATTAACCTTGTTGCAAACCTTTGTACTTTCTCTAGTTCTTGACGTGCTTTATCAAGTGCGGGTTCCAAACAGGTGCTGCATACTCCAGTATGGGCCTGACATACACGGTGTACAGTGTCTTGAATGATTCCTTACTAAGGTGTCGGAATGCTGTTTCTCAGGTTTGCCAGGGCGCCCCTATGCTGCAGCAGTTATCTGATTGATTTTGTGCTTCCGGAGACATGCTCGGTGTTATACTCACCCCAAGATCTTTCTCCCTTGAGTGAGGTTTGCTGTCTTTGGCCACCTAGCCTATACTCTGTCTGTGGTCTTCTGTGCCCTTCCCCTATCTTCATGACTTTGCATTTGGCAGGATTAAATTCGAGAAGCCATTTGCTGGACCCGGTGTCCAGTCTGTCCAGGTCTCTTTGAAGTCCTGCCTGGTCCTCATCAGATTTAATTCTCCTCATTAACTTCACTCATCTGCAAACAGGGACACTTCTGAGTCTAACCCCTTTCCCTCATGTCGTTCACATATACCAAAAATAGCACTGGTCATAGGACCGACCCTGTGGGACCCCGCTCGTCACAGGTGCCCACTGTGTACATCATTACGTACCATGACTCGTTGTTGCCTCCCTGTCAGGTATTCTCTGATCCATTGCAGTGCCCTTCCTGTTATATGCGCCTGATGCTCTAGCTTCTGCACTAATCTCTTGTGAGGAACTGTGTCAAAGGCCTTCTTGCAGTCCAAGAAGATGCAATCAACCCACCCCTCTCTCTCTTGTCTTACTTCTGTTATTTTATCATAAAACTCCAGAAGGTTTGTGACACAGGATTTGCCTTCCGTGAATCCGTGCTGGTTGGCATTTATACTCCTGTTCCGTTCCAGGTGCTCCACCACTCTCCTCCTGATAATCTTCTCCATAATTTTGCATACTATACACGTCAATGACACAGGTCTATAGTTTAGTGCCCCTTTTCTGTCTCCTTTTTTGAAAATGGGAACTACATTTGCTGTCTTCCATACCTCAGGTAGTTGCCCAGTTTCCAGGGATGTGTTGAAGATTGTGGTAAGTGGTACGCACAAACATATCTGCTCCCTGTGTGTGTGTGTGTGTGTGTGTGTGTGTGTGTGTGTGTGTGTGTGTGTGTGTGTGTGTGTGTGTGTGTGTGTGTGTGTGTGTTTTAGATAATGAGAACTGAAACAAACATTTTCCAAGAAATTAAAACAGAAATAAGGATCGGTCCACTAAAGTGAAAATTGTGTGTTCATCTCTGAGTAATGAAGAGAGGGAAAGAGAGAGAAAAGAGAGAGGATGAGAAGAGAGAGAGAGGAGAGAGAGAGGGGAGAGGAGAGAGAGAGAGAGGGGAGAGAGAGAGAGAGAGAGAGAGAGAGAGGAGAAGAGAAGAGAGAAAAGAGAAAGAGAGAGAGAAGAGAGGAGAGAGAGAGAGAGAGAAAAAGGAGAGAGAGAGAGAGAGAGAGAGAGAGAGAGAGAGAGGAGAGAGAGAGAAGAGAGAGAGATTAATGGAGTTTAATATAGCACTGAGTAACAAGATTTGGAAATAAAGCACTTGAAGGGAGATCCCGGGGCGAGCATCACAGTGGTGAGGTTAGTGATGGGAGGGAGAGGGGAGGGACGGTGAGGGGAGGGGACAGTGAGGGGAGGGGACGGTGAGGGGAGGGGACGGTGAGTGGAGGGGACGGTGAGGGGAGGGGACCGTGAGGGGAGGGGACGGTGAGGGGAGGGGACAGTGAGGGGAGGGGACGGTGAGGGAGGGGACAGTGAGGGGAAACGACAGTGAGGGGAAGGGGACGGTGAGGGGAGGGGACGTGAGGGGAGGGGATGGTGAGGGGAGGAGACGGTGAGGGGGGGGACGGTGAGGGGAGGGGGACGGTGAGGGGAGGAGACGGTGAGGGGAGGGGACGGTGAGGGGAGGGGACGGTGAGGGGAGGGGACGGTGAGGGGAGGGGACGGTGAGGGGAGGGGACGGTGAGGGGAGGAGACGGTGAGGGGAGGGGACGGTGAGGGGAGGGGACGGTGAGGGGAGGAGACGGTGAGGGGAGGGGACGGTGAGGGGAGGGGACGGTGAGGGGAGGAGACGGGTTGAGGGGAGGGGACGGTGAGGGGGAGGGGACGGTGAGGAAAGGGACGGTGAGGGGGGGGGGACGGTGAGGGGAGGGGACGGTGAGGGGAGGGGATGGTGAGGGGAGGGACGGTGAGGGGAGGGGACGGTGAGGGGGAGGGGAGGTGAGGGAGAGGGACGGTGAGGGGAGGGGACGGTGAGGGGAGGGGATGGTGAGGGGAGGGGATGGTGAGGGGAGGGGACGGTGAGGGGAGGGTACGGGAGGGGAGAGGGACGGGGAGGGAGGGGACGGAGAGGGGAGGGGATGGTGATGGAGAGGGGACGGTTGAGGGGAGGGACGGTGAGGGTAGGGGACCCCCTGTGAGGGGAGGGGATGGTGAGGCTAGGGGACGGTGAGGGGAGGGGACGGTGAGGGGAAGGGGACAGTGAGGGGAGGGGACGGTGAGGGGAGGGGATGGTGAGGGGAAATAGCAAGAGGGAGACGAGTGAAAAAAGAGAAAAAGAATAAATTTATAGCTAAGAACAAAAAGAAAATATTATGGATGATAAATAATAAAAAAAAAACTAATAATAATAAAATAATAAAATAAAATACAAATATAATATTATAATTACTTAATAATTTATAATATTTGATTATTATTATATTTCTATTATTAGTGATTAATTCTGAATGTTATTATTCATTATTATTATTATATTATTATAAGTAATTATATTAGGAGTAGATTATTATTATTATATAACATTATTACTTTGTTATTATATTATTATTATTGGTATTAATCTATTATTTATTATTACTTATTTTTATATATTTATTATTCCATTATTTTAATAGAATACGTTTTTGCCCCTGGCTAGGGCAAGAGAAGTTAGAGCACAGTCTTGCCTGGCTAGGGCAGTAGAGCACAGTCTTGCCCCTGGCTAGGGCAGTAGAGCACAGTCTTGCCCTGGCTAGGGCAGTAGAGCACAGTCTTGCCCCTGGCTAGGGCAAGTAGAGCACAGTCTTGCCCCTGGCTAGGGCAAACACGGCCAGAGACAACGTCTAGGGCAGTAGAGCACAGTCTTGCCCCTGGCTAGGGACAGTAGAGCACAGTCTTGCCCTGGCTAGGGTAGTAGAGCACAGTCTTGCCCCTGGCTAGGGCAGTAGAGCACAGTCTTGCCCCTGGCTAGGGCAGTAGAGCACGTCTTGCCCCTTGGCTAGGGCAGTAGAGCACAATCTTGCCCCTGGCTAGGGCAGTAGAGCACAGTCTTGCCCTGGCTAGGGCAGTAATAGAGCACAGTCTTGTCTCTGGCTAGGACAGTAGAGCCAGTCTTGCCCCTGGCTAGGGCTAGTAGAGCACAGTCTTGCCCCTGGCTAGGGCAGTAAGCACAGTCTTGCCCCTGGCTAGGGGGAGTAGAGCACAGTCTTGCCCCTGGCTAGGGCAGTAGAGCACAGTCTTGCCTCTGGCTAGGGCAGTAGAGCACAGTCTTGCCCCTGGCTAGGGTAGTAGAGCACAGTCTTGCCCCTGGCTAGGGCAGTAGAGCAGTCTTGCCTCTGGCTTGGGCAGTAGAGCACAGTCTTGCCCCTGGCTAGGGCAGTTAGAGCACAGTCTTGCCCCTGGCTAGGGCAGTAAGACAGTCTTGCCTCTGGCTAGGGCAGTAGAGCACAGTCTTGCCCCTGGCTAGGGCAGTAGAGCACAGTCTTGCCCCTGGCTAGGGCAGTAGAGCAGTCTTGCCTCTGGCTAGGGCAGTAGAGCACAGTCTTGCCCCTGGCTAGGGCAGTAAAGCACAGTCTTGCCCCTGGCTAGGGCAGTAAAGCACAGTCTTGCCCCTGGCTAGGGCAGTAGAGCAGTCTTGCCTCTGGCTAGGGCAGTAGAGCACAGTCTTGCCCTGGCTAGGGCAGTAAAGCACAGTTTGCCCCTGGCTAGGGCAAGTAGAGCACAGTCTTGCCCCTGGCTAGGGCGTTAGAAGCACAGTCTTGCCTCTTGCTAGGGCAGTAGAGCACAGTTTTGCCCCTGGCTAGGGCAGTAGAGCACAGTCTTGCCCCTGGCTAGGGCGGTAGAGCACAGTCTTGCCTCTGGCTAGGGCAGTAGAGCAGTCTTGCCTCTGGCTAGGGCAGTAGAGCACAGTCTTGCCCCTGGCTAGGGCAGTAGAGCAGTCTTGGCTCTGGCTAGGGCAGTAGAGCACAGTCTTGCCCCTGGCTAGGGCAGTAAAGCACAGTCTTGCCCCTGGCTAGGGCAGTAGAGCACAGTCTTGCCCCTGGCTAGGGCAGTAGAGCAGTCTTGCCTCTGGCTAGGGCAGTAGAGCACAGTCTTGCCCCTGGCTAGGGCAGTAAAGCACAGTCTTGCCCCTGGCTAGGGGACAGTAGAGCACAGTCTTGCCCCTGGCTAGGGCAGTAGAGCACAGTCTTGCCTCTTGCTAGGGCAGTAGAGCACAGTTTTGCCCCTGGCTAGGGCAGTAGAGCACAGTCTTGCCCCTGGCTAGGGCGGTAGAGCACAGTCTTGCCCTGGCTAGGGCAGTAGAGCACAGGGCTTGCCCCTGGCTAGGGCAGTTAGAGCACAGTCTTGCCCCTGGCTAGGGCAGTAGAGCACAGTCTTGCCCCTGGCTAGGGCAGTAGAGCACAGTCTTGCCTCTGGCTAGGGCAGTAGAGCACAGTCTTGCCCCTGGCTAGGGCAGTAGAGCATAGTCTTGCCCCTGGCTAGGGCAGTAGAGCACAGTCTTGCCTCTGGCTAGGTGGTAGGGCAGTAGAGCACAGTCTTGCCCCTGGCTAGGGCAGTAGAGCACAGTCTTGCCCCTGGCTAGGGCAGTAGAGCACAGTCTTGCCCCTGGCTAGGGCAGTAGAGCACAGTCTTGCCCCTGGCTAGGGCAGTAGAGCACAGTCTTGCCTCTGGCTAGGTGGTAGGGCAGTAGAGCACAGTCTTGCCCCTGGCTAGGGCAGTAGAGCACAGTCTTGCCCCTGGCTAGGGCAGTAGAGCACAGTCTTGCCCCTGGCTAGGGCAGTAGAGCACAGTCTTTTCCCCTGGCTAGGGCAGTAGAGCACAGTCTTGCCCCTGGTAGGGCCGTAGAGCACAGTCTTGCCCCTGGCTAGGGCAGGGAGAGCACAGTCTTGCCCCTGGCTAGGGCAGTAGAGCACAGTCTTGCCCCTGGCTAGAGCAGTAGAGCACAGTCTTGCCTCTGACTAGGGCAGTAGAGCACAGTCTTGCCCCTGGCTAGGGCAGTAGAGCACAGTCTTGCTCCTGGCTAGGGCAGTAGAGCACAGTCTTGCCCCTGGCTAGGGCAGTAGAGCACAGTCTTGCCCCTGGCTAGGGCAGTAGAGCACAGTCTTGCTCCTGGCTAGGGCAGTAGAGCACAGTCTTGCCCCTGGCTAGGGCAGTAGAGCACAGTCTTGCCTCTGGCTAGGGCTGTAGAGCACAGTCTTGCCCCTGGCTAGGGCAGTAGAGCACAGTCTTGCCCCTGGTTAGGGCAGTAGAGCACAGTCTTGCCCCTGGCTAGGGTAGTAGAGCACAGTCTTGCCCCTGGCTAGGGCAGTAGAGCACAGTCTTGCCCCTGGCTAGGGCAGTAGAGCACAGTCTTGCCCCTGGTTAGGGCAGTAGAGCACAGTCTTGCCTCTGGCTAGGACAGTAGAGCACAGTCTTGCCCCTGGTTAGGGCAGTAGAGCACAGTCTTGCCCCTGGCTAGGGCAGTAGAGCACAGTCTTGCCCCTGGTTAGGGCAGTAGAGCACAGTCTTGCCCCTGGCTAGGGCAGTAGAGCACAGTCTTGCCCCTGGCTAGGGAGTAGAGCACAGTCTTGCCCCTGGCTAGGGCAGTAGAGCACAGTCTTGCCCCTGGCTAGGGCAGTAGAGCACAGTCTTGCCCCTGGCTAGTGCAGTAGAGCACAGTCTTGCCCCTGGCTAGGGCAGTAGAGCACAGTCTTGCCCCTGGCTAGGGCAGTAGAGCACAGTCTTGCCCCTGGCTAGGGCAATAAAAGCTCCACCGTCAGTTGTGACCTTCTGGCTCTTTAGTTTACCAACATCAAGATCGCTGGCGGCAGCTGCAAACCAGTTCGTCTCTGTTCCACTTCATTTCATTTCATGCTTCACTCTCCCCCTCCCATTTCTTCCATCATTTTTCGTTTGTTTCGGAAATTTGCTGTGTATATTACTTCTGTAAGTATTTTATAAATGTGTATCTGCGGTTTGGGAAGAACGGCGGTGTTTAAAGAGTTGGTAGACAGTGTTGGCTGGCTGTTTGTTTTGAAAAAGAGAACGCAACATTATGACACGTTCTCACGTGGACCTTGAGAGTTCCTTCACTTCAGAAGAAATCGATGCCATATTCTTTCTTTCGTCTTAATTTCCGCGCTGGAGTGACGCTCCTGTTTCTGCGATAGCTAGAAAATGCGACGAGTTTTTAATTTTGCCAGGAAAAATCTTTCCGCGGACATAGATGAAGATCTTCTAAAAGAAAACCAGGGAAAGAAATAAAATAGTTAATGTTTAATGTGATAAAATTTGGGAGTCATCATTATGGTCACCCGCCACACCTCCGTAGAGTTTCCCGCGCTACTCGCTGATTGGTGGGCTTCTCCATCTGGCTTGTTTATGTTCGCTTCGCCTCAAAACAGACTACCACACATGTTTATTTATGTTCGTTATTACACTTACATCAACGTTTTTACCCCACCGAATTATACATGACAAACTTTCCTACTTATTACGTGCACCAGGTGTTTAATAAGCAGCAAAATCTACGTAATTTTTAATGTTTGAATGATACGGCCGAGCTGAAGCCACAAGTGAGTTTAGCCATACGGACGATGCACTTGTCTACACACGTTTCAGCAGCTTCAGGTCTTTGTTTACTACGAGGATAGAAATCCCTGAAGGAAAACAAAAGACCTTAAACTTAGCCTTTGTTTCTTGCAAGATAATTGTCGTTTGAGGCGTATTTGCAACATTATGCGACTTCATTAATTACGTAAACGTCTCATTACAGTTGTGACTGAATAGATGAATACGTAAAAATAGTTAATTAGTGTTGGGAGTTGTATAGCTGACAGCATGTTGAGGTGCAGCTCCTGGACTCATTATGTGCCTCTGTCACCTGACTACCCCCATCCCACCGTATGATAGATACTACGTATATAGATAAGTATCTTCTACTTCCAGCATTATCACCTCCTATTCCTCTTCCACTTCCAGCATTATCACCACCTATTCCTCTTCCACTTCCAGCATTATCACCTCCTATTCCTCTTCCACTTCCAGCATTATCACCACCTATTCCTCTTCCACTTCCAGCATTATCACCACCTATTCCTCTTCCACTTCCAGCATTATCACCACCTATTCCTCTTCCACTTCCAGCATTATCACCACCTATTCCTCTTCATCTTCCTCCCGGTGGATCAGGCCCTGATCCACCTGGAGGCCTGGTCGTGGACCGGGCCGCAGGGGCGTTGATCCCCGGAATACCCTCCAGATAGACTCTAGGCACGTAGATCACCCAGATCAACCAGGCTGTGATGGATAAGTGGGGCAGCGGGCCTCCAGCAGCAACAGCCTGGTTGATCAGGCAAGCACCAGACGAGTCTGGCCCATGGCCGGGCTCCGAGAGTAGTTAAACTCTCGAAACTCTTCAAAGGTAAGGTAAAGGGATATTTCCTCTTCCTTTTCATCACTTCTTGGTCACTTCCTCTTCCTCTTCATCACCACCTCTTCATCACCTCTTCACCACCTCTTCACCTCCTCTTCACCACCTCTTCATCACCACCTCTTCATCACCTCTTCATCACCTCTTCATCACCACCTCTTCATCACCTCTTCACCACCTCTTCACCTCCTCTTCACCACCTATTCACCACCTCTTCATCACCTCTTCATCACCTCTTCATCACCTCCTCTTCATCACCTCTTTCATCACCTCTTCATCACCTCTCATCACCTCCTCTTCACCACCTCTATCACTCTTCACCACCTCTTCATCACCTCTTCATCACCTCTTCATACCTCTTCATCACCTCATCCTCTTCACACCTCTTCACCACTCTATCATCACCTCTTCACTCACCTCTTCATCACCTCTTCATCACCTCTTCATCACCTCCTCTTCATCACCTCCTCTTCATCACCTCTTCATCACCTCTTCATCACCTCCTCTTCACCACCTCTTCATCACCTCTTCACACCTCTTCTTCACCTCTTCATCACCTCTTCATCACCTCTTCACCACCTCTTCACCACCTCTTCACCACCTCTTCACCACCTCTTCATCACCTCTTCACCAACTCTTCATCACCTCTTCATCACCTCTTCATCACCTCTTCATCACCTCTTCACCACCTCTTCATCACCTCTTCACCACCTCTTCGTCACCTCTTCATCACCTCTTCACCACCTCTCATCACCTCTTCATCACCTCTTCATCACCTCTTCTATCACCTCTTCACCACCTCTTCATCACCTCTTCATCACCTCTTCTTCACCTCTTCATCACCTCTTCATCACCTCTTCATCACCTCTTCACCACCTCTTCATCACCTCTTCACCACCTCTCATCACCTCTTCATCACCTCTTCATCACCTCTTCATCACCTCTTCACCACCTCTTCATCACCTCTTCATCACCTCTTCTTCACCTCTTCATCACCTCTTCATCACCTCTTCATCACACTCTTCACCACCTCTTCATCACCTCTTCACCAACTCTTCATCACCTCTTCATCACCTCTTCTTCACCTCTTCATCACCTCTTCACCACCTCTTCATCACCTCTTCACCAACTCTTCATCACCTCTTCATCACCTCTTCTTCACCTCTTCATCACCTCTTCACCACCTCTTCATCACCTCTTCACCAACTCTTCACCACCTCTTCATCACCTCTTCACCAACTCTTCATCACCTCTTCACCACCTCTTCATCACCTCTTCATCACCTCCTCTTCCTACTCTTGGTAACACGAGCTGAAACACAACTTTGAGGATTCAGGTAAAAAAACAAGACCAGGCTGGTTTAAAACAAGGACAAGTGAACTACGTACGTCATGTGTACGTGTGTGTGTCCTTGACGAGGTTGTTGTACCCTGTGTATGTGTGTGTGTGTGTGTGTGTGTGTGTGTGTGTGTGTGTGTGTGTGTGTGTGTGTGTGTGTGTGTGTGTGTGTGTGTGTGTGTGTGTGTGTATGTGTATGTATGTGTATTTTCATCCTACATGAACGTGTTTGGCAGCATACACACAGTATATTGATCTCAGTATGCGTGTATATCCTTCACTCTGTATTCCTCTCTTTGTCTCCAGGTGACACTGTTGATATATGCGTACGATTGCACGAGTCTACGCACTTGGCTTGCGTACAGCATCCAACGCACTCCGTACAGAACCCAGCACACTGCGTACAGAAACATACGCCATGCGTACAAAAACATACGCCATGCGTACAAAAACATACGCCATGCGTACAAAAACATACGCCATGCGTACAAAAACATACGCCATGCGTACCAAAACATACGCCATGCGTACCAAAACATACGCCATGCGTACAAAAACATACGCCATGCGTACCAAAACATACGCCATGCGTACCAAAACATACGCCATGCGTACCAAAACATACGTCATGCGTACAGAAACATACGCCATGCGTACCAAATACGCATTGCGTAACCAGGGGAAACTTTACTAAGCGAAACGCAAAGAAAATCGTATAAACACTATGGATAAACGACCTATAACTTGTAGACAAAAAGCCATGCGATGTTTCGCTCATTACTGGACCTGGATGTAGGAGGTATGAGACACCTAACAGGAACAACGGCGTTTTCCTCAACGGGAAAAACGGTTGTGCAATAGGTTGTGCAACAGGGTTCTGTTGGGAGAGAGCTTCGCTCTATGTAGGGCTTTGTCAGGTCTCAATAAAGCTCTACACTGTGTGAAACATGACTTGATAAAGCTCTACACTGTGTGAAACATGACTTGGTAAAGCTCTACACTGTGTGAAACATGACTTGATAAAGCTCTACACTGAATGAAACTTGATGAAAGGGAAGAGAGGAAGAAAGGGGATGATTGGGATTGGGAGGTGTGAGGGGTTGGGGGAAGAGGGGAGGGGAGGGAAGGGGGTATGTTGCTTGTCCTTGAGTAGGTTAGTCGGTCAACGTCCCTCCCCCACCATCTTCCCCCTCTTTCCTCCTCCTCCTCCTCCTCTTCCCTTCCCTCCCCCCTCACGCTCCTCCTTCCCCCATCCAGGAGACCCCGAACACAGCACTCCCCCTCACCCTCCCTATTCATCCTCTCGATACCCCTCTGTAACGCTCCTCCTTCCCCTCTTCTTCCTCCTCCTCTCCTCCTCTTCTTCTTCCTTCTTCTCCTTCTCTTTGCACATTTGTCAGTCACTTCGTCTTACTCCTCCTTTATTATTATTATTATTGTTATTATTATTATTATTATTATTATAATAATAATAATAATAAGAATAATTATTATTATTATTATTATTATTATTATTATTATTATTATTATTATTATTATTATTATTATACAAAGTAAATACTGGATATAGTCCTGTCACGTGAGGTAAATATATACAGAGAGAGCATAAACACGAGGGTCATCCCAGAGTCACTGATAACGACAGATGTAGCCCCACTCCACAAAGGTGACAGCAAAGTAACAGCTAAGAACTATAGACAGATAGCACTAACGTCCCACATTATAAAAATCTTTGAAAGGGTTCTAATAAGTATGACTGTAAATCACTTGGATTCGCAAAATCTGCACAACCCAGGGCAACATGGGTTTAGAGCAAGTCGCTCCTGCCTCTCACAACTACTGGACCACTATGACATGGTCTTGGTTGGTCGCTGTTGCCTCTCGTAACTACTGGACTACTATGGCACGGTCATAGATGGTCGTTACTGCCTCTCACAACTACTGGACCACTATGACATGGACTTAGGTGCACTGGAGGACACAGAATCCATATGTAGTATACACAGACTGCGAAAGACTTCGACGTGTGCAATAATGGTGAAATAACGAAAAAGGCGTGATAAAGGAATAACTGGCAAAGTGGGCAGACGGATCTTTAACTTTCTATCAAATATAACACAAAGAGCAATAATAAACATTAAAGTCAGAGACTACCAGAGTGAAAAGCTCTGTTCCACAAGGTACAGTACTGGTTCCCAGTGTTCCACAAGGTACAGTACTGGTTCCCAGTGTTCCACAAGGTACAGTACTCGTTCCCAGTGTTCCACAAGGTACAGTACTGGTTCCCAGTGTTCCACAAGGTACAGTACTGGTTCCCAGTGTTCCACAAGGTACAGTACTCGTTCCCAGTGTTCCACAAGGTACAGTACTCGTTCCCAGTGTTCCACAAGGTACAGTACTGGTTCCCAGTGTTCCACAAGGTACAGTACTCGTTCCCAGTGTTCCACAAGGTACAGGACTCGCTCCCAGTGTTCCACAAGGTACAGTACTCGCTCCCAGTGTTCCACAAGGTACAGTACTCGCTCCCAGTGTTCCACAAGGTACAGTACCCACTCCCAGTGTTCCACAAGGTACAGTACTGGTTCCCAGTGTTCCACAAGGTACAGTACTCGTTCCCAGTGTTCCACAAGGTACAGTACTGGTTCCCAGTGTTCCACAAGGTACAGTACTCGCTCCCAGTGTTTCACAAGGTACAGTACTGGTTCCCAGTGTTCCACAAGGTACAGTACTCGCTCCCAGTGTTCCACAAGGTACAGTACCCACTCCCAGTGTTCCACAAGGTACAGTACTCGCTCCCAGTGTTCCAAAAGGTACAGTACTCGCTCCCAGTGTTCCACAAGGTACAGTACTCGCTCCCAGTGTTCCACAAGGTACAGTACTCACTCCCAGTGTTCCACAAGGTACAGTACTCGCTCCCAGTGTTCCACAACGTACAGTACCCACTCCCAGTGTTCCACAAGGCACAGTACTCGCTCCCAGTGTTCCACAAGGTACAGTACTCGCTCCCAGTGTTCCACAAGGTACAGTACCCACTCCCAGTGTTCCACAAGGTACAGTACTCGCTCCCAGTGTTCCACAAGGTACAGTACTCGCTCCCAGTGTTCCACAAGGTACAGTACTCACTCCCAGTGTTCCACAAGGTACAGTACTCGCTCCCAGTGTTCCACAAGGTACAGTACCCACTCCCAGTGTTCCACAAGGTACAGTACTCGCTCCCAGTGTTCCACAAGGTACAGTACTCACTCCCAGTGTTCCACAAGGTACAGTACTCGCTCCCAGTGTTCCACAAGGTACAGTACCCACTCCCAGTGTTCCACAAGGTACAGTACTCACTCCCAGTGTTCCACAAGGTTCAGAACTCGCTCCCAGTGTTCCACAAGGTACAGTACTCGCTTCCAGTGTTCCACAAGGTACAGTACTCGCTCCCAGTGTTCCACAAGGTACAGTACTCACTCCCAGTGTTCCAAAAGGTACAGAACTCGCTCCCAGTGTTCCACAAGGTACAGTACTCGCTCCCAGTGTTCCACAAGGTACAGTACTCGCTCCCAGTGTTCCACAACGTACAGTACTCACTCCCAGTGTTCCACAAGGTACAGTACCCACTCCCAGTGTTCCACAAGGTACAGTACTCGCTCCCAGTGTTCCACAAGGTACAGTACTCACTCCCAGTGTTCCACAAGGTACAGTACTCGCTCCCAGTGTTCCACGAGGTACAGTACCCACTCCCAGTGTTCCACAAGGTACAGTACTCACTCCCAGTGTTCCAAAAGGTACAGAACTCGCTCCCAGTGTTCTACAAGGTACAGTACTCGCTCCCAGTGTTCCACAAGGTACAGTACTCGCTCCCAGTGTTCCACAAGGTACAGTACTCACTCCCAGTGTTCCAAAAGGTACAGAACTCGCTCCCAGTGTTCCACAAGGTACAGTACTCGCTCCCAGTGTTCCACAAGGTACAGTACTCGCTCCCAGTGTTCCACAAGGTACAGTACTCGCTCCCAGTGTTCCACAAGGTACAGTACTCGCTCCCAGTGTTCCACAAGGTACAGTACTCACTCCCAGTGTTCCACAAGGTACAGTACTCGCTCCCAGTGTTCCACAAGGTACAGTACCCACTCCCAGTGTTCCACAAGGTACAGTACTCGCTCCCAGTGTTCCACAAGGTACAGTACTCACTCCCAGTGTTCCACAAGGTACAGTACTCGCTCCCAGTGTTCCACAAGGTACAGTACCCACTCCCAGTGTTCCACAAGGTACAGTACTCACTCCCAGTGTTCCAAAAGGTACAGAACTCGCTCCCAGTGTTCCACAAGGTACAGTACTGACTCCCAGTGTTCCACAAGGTACAGTATTCTCTCCCAGTGTTCCACATCCTGTTCCTGGTCATCATATCACACAGAGATATAAACTATAGCGCCGTGCCATCCTTTGCAGACTACACTAGGACCTGCAACAGACCTCCATTCATTGAGGACACGGTAAATCTCCAAGAAGATAAACCAAGATAAACCAGTTGCACATGTGACTAATTTATCAAGATAAACCAAGCTTATAAACAGGCCTCAGAAAACAGTATAATCAGTGAGGACAAATTTCAGTTCCTCCATTTTGGTGTAGATCAGACAAGGGTTGTAGATCAGACAACAAGGGTTGTAGATGAGACAACAAGGGTTGTAGATCAGACAACAAGGGTTGTAGAACAGACAACAAGGGTTGTAGATGAGACAACAAGGGTTGTAGATCAGACAACAAGGGTTGTAGAACAGACAACAAGGGTTGTAGATCAGACAACAAGGGTTGTAGAACAGACAACAAGGGTTGTAGATCAGACAACAAGGGTTGTAGATCAGACAACAAGGGTTGTAGATCAGACAACAAGGGTTGTAGATCAGACAACAAGGGTTGTAGATCAGACAATAAGGGTTGTAGATCAGACAACAAGGGTTGTAGATCAGACAACAAGGGTTGTAGATCAGACAATAAGGGTTGTAGATCAGACAACAAGGGTTGTAGATCAGACAACAAGGGTTGTAGATCAGACAACAAGGGTTGTAGATCAGACAAGAAGGGCTGTAGATCAGACAACAAAGGTTGTAGATCAGACAACAAGGGTTGTAGATCAGACAACAAGGGCTGTAGATCAGACAACAAAGGTTGTAGATCAGACAACAAGGGCTGTAGATCAGGGTCAATAACCAGGGATGTAGATCAGACCTTGGCTGTATGACTCAAGTCTTCAACACATCCGGTTTCTGTCATGTCATGTACTGCTTAGTTATTGTTGCTGATGTGTGTGTGTGTGTGTGTGTGTGTGTGTGTGTGTGTGTGTGTGTGTGTGTGTGGGTGTGTGTGTGTGTGTGTGTGTGGGTGTGTGTGTGTGTGTGTGTGTGTGTGTGTGTGTGTGTGTGTGTGTGTGTGTGTGTGTACTCACCTAGTTGAGGTTGCGGGGGTCGAGTTCGAGCTCCTGGCCCCGCCTCTTCACTGGTCGCTACTAGGTCACTCTCCCTGAGCCGTTAGCTTTATCGTACCTCTGCTTAAAGCTATGTATGGATCCTGCCTCCACTACATCGCTTCCCAAACTATTCCACTTACTGACTACTCTGTGGCTGAAGAAATACTTCCTAACATCCCTGTGATTCATCTGTGTCTTCAACTTCCAACTGTGTCCCCTTGTTACTGTGTCCAATCTCTGGAACATCCTGTCTTTGTCCACCTAGTCAATTCCTCTCAGTATTTTGTATGTCGTTATCATGTCCCCCCTATCTCTCCTGTCCTCCAGTGTCGTCAGGTTGATTTCCCTTAACCTCTCCTCGTAGGACATACCTCTTAGCTCTGGGACTAGTCTTGTTGCAAACCTTTGCACTTTCTCTAGTTTCTTTACGTGCTTGGCTAGGTGTGGGTTCCAAACTAGTGCCGCATACTCCAATATGGGCCTAACGTACACGGTGTACAGGGTCCTGAATGACTCCTTATTAAGATGTCGGAATGCTGTTCTGAGGTTTGCTAGGCGCCCATATGCTGCAGCAGTTATTTGGTTGATGTGCGCTTCAGGAGATGTGCCTGGTGTTATACTCACCCCAAGATCTTTTTCCTTGAGTGAGGTTTGTAGTCTCTGGCCCCCTAGACTGTACTCCGTCTGCTGTCTTCTTTGCCCTTCCCCAATCATCATGACTTTGCACTTGGTGGGATTGAACTCCAGGAGCCAATTGCTGGACCAGGTCTGCAGCCTGTCCAGATCCCTTTGTAGTTCTGCCTGGTCTTCGATCGAGTGAATTCTTCTCATCAACTTCACGTCATATGCAAACAGGGACACCTCAGAGTCTATTCCTTCCGTCATGTCGTTCACAAATACCAGAAACAGCACTGGTCCTAGGACTGACCCCTGCGGGACCCCGCTGGTCACAGGTGCCCACTCTGACACCTCGCCACGTACCATGACTCGCTGCTGTCTTCCTGACAAGTATTCCCTGATCCATTGTAGTGCCTTCCCTGTTATCCCTGCTTGGTCCTCCAGTTTTTGCACCAATCTCTTGTGTGGAGCTGTATCAAACGCCTTCTTGCAGTCCAAGAATATGCAATCCACCCACCCCTCTCTCTCTTGTCTTACTGCTGTCACCATGTCATAGAACTCCAGTAGGTTTGTGACACAGGATTTCCCGTCCCTGAAACCATGTTGGCTGCTTTTGATGAGATCATTCCTTTCTAGGTGTTCCACCACTCTTCTCCTGATAATCTTCTCCATGATTTTGCATACTATACATGTCAGTGACACTGGTCTGTAGTTTAATGCTTCATGTCTGTCTCCTTTTTTAAAGATTGGGACTACATTTGCTGTCTTCCATGCCTCAGGCAATCTCCCTGTTTCGATAGATGTATTGAATATTGTTGTTAGGGGTACACATAGCGCCTCTGCTCCCTCTCTCAATACCCATGGGGAGATGTTATCTGGCCCCATTGCCTTTGAGGTATCTAGCTCACTCAGAAGCCTCTTCACTTCTTCCTCGGTTGTGTGCACTGTGTCCAGCACATGGTGGTGTGCCCCACCTCTCCGTCTTTCTGGAGCCCCTTCTGTCTCCTCTGTGAACACTTCTTTGAATCTCTTGTTGAGTTCCTCACATACTTCACGGTCATTTCTTGTTGTCTCTCCTCCTTCCTTCCTTAGCCTGATTACCTGGTCCTTGACTGTTGTTTTCCTCCTGATGTGGCTGTACAACAGTTTCGGGTCAGATTTGGCTTTCGCTGCTATGTCATTTTCATATTGTCTTTGGGCCTCCCTTCTTATCTGTGCATATTCGTTTCTGGCTCTACGACTGCTCTCCTTATTCTCCTGGGTCCTTTGCCTTCTATATTTCTTCCATTCCCTAGCACACTTGGTTTTTGCCTCCCTGCACCTTTGGGTAAACCATAGGCTCATCCTGGCTTTTTCATTATTCCTGTTACCCTTGGGTACAAACCTCTCCTCAGCCTCCTTGCATTTTGTTGCTACATATTCCATCATCTCATTAACTGGCTTCCCTGCCAGTTCTCTGTCCCACTGAACCCCGTTCAGGAAGTTCCTCATTCCTGTGTAGTCCCCTTTCTTGTAGTTTAGCTTCATTCGTCCTGGCCTTCCTGCTTCTCCCTCCACTTGTAGCTCTACTGTGTATTCGAAGCTTAAAACCACATGGTCACTGGCCCCAAGGGGTCTTTCATATGTGATGTCCTCGATATCTGCACTACTCAAGGTGAATACTAAGTCCAGCCTTGCTGGTTCATCCTCTCCTCTCTCTCTTGTAGTGTCCCTTACGTGTTGGTACATGAAGTTTTCCAGTACCACCTCCATCATCTTAGCCCTCCATGTATCTTGGCCATGTGTGTCCAAGTTCTCCCAATCGATCTCCTTGTGGTTAAAGTCACCCATGATCAGGAGCTTTGCCCTGCATGCATGAGCTCTTCTGGCCACTCTAGCCAGTGTGTCAACCATCGCTCTATTGCTCTCGTCGTACTCTTGCCTTGGCCTCCTGCTGTTCTGTGGTGGGTTATACATCACTGCTATTACCACCTTGGGACCTCCAGAGTGAAGCGTTCCCGCTATGTAATCACTTTCTTCTCGGCTGTCTCCTCTCTCCAGCTCATCAAAATTCCAGCGATTTTTCATCAGCAATGCCACTCCTCCACCCCCCCTGTTCCCTCTGTCTTTCCTCAGGATTTGGTATCCCGTTGGAAAGATGGCATCTGTTATCATACCTGTAAGCTTGGTTTCTGTGAGAGCTATGATGTCCGGTGATGCCTCTTTGACTCTTTCATGCCACTCCTCCCACTTATTTGTTATTCCATCAGCGTTTGTGTACCATACCTTCAGTTTCCTTTCCAACACTGTGGTTTGGGGGGCCTGTGGGGGTGGGAAACCTGGTAGCATACTGTGGGATTCTATAGCTCGGTGTTGGGTGGAGGCTGTGGGTATGGATTGTAGTGTGTGTTGGGATGGTGTGATAGGTTGTATGGTTCTGAGAATAGTTGTGTGTGTGCTTGCCCTTGCTGTTCTGTTCTGCTCTGACTGACCTCTGCTGGTTCCATCCTTGTCTCTTTTCCTAGCTCCTTTCGCTTTTTTGTCCTCTCCCTCAGCTGCTGTCGTTCTGATTGTGTTCTGTCTCTGTCTAGGAACACCCTCTTGTACTCTTCCGAGTATTTCAATCGTGGTTTCTCTTGGAGGATCCTGTTCCGCACTGTTTCCGTCCTGAGAATCAGCTTGATTGGTCGGTTTCTCCCCTTCGAGTACCCCCCTATTCTCTGAAAATTTACAATCTCGTCCATCTCTTCACCTATTTCCGTGATGATTTTCTCAATCTCCTTACTTTCTTCCTGCTGCCTTTCAGTGTGTGTCCTGTGTGTCCTGTGTGTGTGTGTGTGTGTGTGTGTGTGTGTGTGTGTGTGTGTGTGTGTGTGTGTGTGTGTGTGTGTGTGTGTGTGTGTGTGTGTGTGTGTGTTGTATATGTTCCATTTACTTACATAATAATAATAATTTTAACATTATTATTATTGTTATTAGTGATCATAATTATTAGAAGAAGAAGGAACGGAATGTAATACACAGTCGATATTCGCGAGTCGTACATGATATTCGTGAGTCGTACATGATATTCGTGAGTCGTACATGATATTCGTGAGTCGTACAATTATATTCGTGAGTCGTACATGATATTCGAGAGTATTACCTGATGTTCGTGAGTCGTACCTGGTGTTCGTGAGACGTACCTAATGTTCGTGAGACGTACCTGATATTCGTGACAGTTTGTTATTCGTACCTGATGTTCGTGACAGTTTGTAAGTCGTACCTGATCGTGATAGTTCGTGAGTCGACCTGATGTTCGTGACCGTTCGTGAGTCGTACTTAGCGACCGTGAGCGGACCGTCGTGAGGTCCTTGTCCTTGAACCTACGTACCACTGTTGGTGCACCTGCTTCCACCTGTTAGTTCAGAGGAGGGGGAGTAGAGATGGGGAAACAGTGGAGGGGGAGGAGGAGAGAGTGGAGGGGGGAGGGGATACAAACAGGGGGAGGGAGAGAAGGGGGAAATGGTCATGTTCACCTGAACCAGGTAAACATGACACGTGTTCACCTGAACCAGGTAAACATGACACGTGTTCCCTCACACCTGTCACTGGGCCGGACAAAACCTCTCTTGTCCGACACTCACAGAAATTTGCTTTTAAGTCAAATGCGACGGGAATAAAAACCAGGTCTGGTTTTTACCGTTGTGAAAACTTAGGGCTTGGAACCCCAGGCCGTTTAACCCCCCTTGCCTAGCCGTGAGGAGCCTATCCTTCCTGTTGCTCGCTCCTGTTAACAGGGAGACAGCAAATAGTAAGGATAGGGAGAGTAAATGCCGTCCCTAGGGATGGTCTTAACAGGGCATTAATCCTGTTACTGACGTACTCTCCTCCATGGAGGTGATATTCTCCCTGGGAGGATAATATTCTCCCTGAGAGGGTGAGATCCACCTTGGGAAGGTGATGTTCTCTCTGGGAGGGTGACAGTCTCCCTGGGAGGGTAATATTCTCCCTGAGAGGGTGAGATCCACCTTGGGAAAGTGATGTTCTCTCTGGGAGGGTGACAGTCTCCCTGGGAGGGTAATATTCTCCCTGAGAGGGTGAGATCCACCTTGGGAAAGTGATGTTCTCTCTGGGAGGGTGACAGTCTCCCTGGGAGGGTGATATTCTCCTTGGGAGGATGAAATCCACCCTGGGAGGGTGAGAGCCACCCTGGAAGGCTCAGATCCATCCTGGGAGGATCAGATCCACCCTGGAGGGATCAGATCCACCCTCGGAAAATCAGATCCACCCAGAAGGATCATATCCACCCTGGAAAGATCACATCCACTTTGGGAGGATCAGATCCACCCTGGAAGGATCAGATCCACCCTGGGAGGATCAGATCCACCCTGGAAGGATCATGAGTCGACACACCCTGGGAGGATCAGATCCACCCTGGGATGATCAGATCCACCCTGGGAGGATCAGATCCACCCTGTAATCTTAAAGAATTAACATTAAGCCTACAAATTTGAGTAGACAGTCTTAATGACCCTCGAGTAGCAGATATTTTTAACGACCCTCGTGTAGTAGACGACCTTCTTAACGACCCTCGTGTAGTAGATGGCCTTCTTAACGACTCTCATGTAGTAGACGGCCTTCTTAACGACCTTCGTGTGGTAGATGGCCTTCTTAACGACCTTCGTGTAGTAGATGGCCTTCTTAACGACTCTCATGTAGTAGACGGCCTTCTTAACGACCCTCGTGTAGTAGACGGCCTTCTTAACGACCCTCGTGTAGTAGATGGCCTTCTTAACGACTCTCATGTAGTAGACGGCCTTCTTTTAACGACCCTCGTGTAGTAGATGGCCTTCTTAACGACCCTCATGTAGTAGATGGCCTTCTTAACAACATTCGTGTAGTAGACGACTTTCTTTACGACCCTCGTGTAGTAGACTGCCTTCTTAACGACTCTCGTGTAGTAGACGGCTTTCTTTACGACCCTCGTGTAGTAGATGGCCTTCTTAACGACTCTCATGTAGTAGATGGCCTTCTTAACGACTCTCATGTAGTAGACGGCCTTCTTAACAACCTTCGTGTAGTAGACGACTTTCTTTACGACCCTCGTGTAGTAGATGGTCTTCTTAACAACCCTCGTGTAGTAGACGGCCTTCTTTACGACCCTCGTGTAGTAGATGGTCTTCTTAACAACCCTCGTGTAGTAGATGGCCTTCTTAACGACTCTCGTGTAGTAGACGGCCTTCTTAACGACTCTCGTGTAGTAGACGGCCTTCTTAACGACTCTCGTGTAGTAGACGGCTTTCTTTACGACCCTCGTGTAGTAGATGGCCTTCTTAACAACCCTCGTGTAGTAGACGGCCTTCTTAACGACCTTCGTGTAGTAGACGGCCTTTTTAATGACCCTCGTGTAGCAGTCATCAATCCATCAATCTACTCAACATCAGCAGATGAGATCCTTCACCTCATCCTTCACATACCTAGTGCTCAAACTGCGAAACAAGTTCCACAAAAGGACAATGGCAACGAACACAATTCCTCACACCAGGAGTGCTAACGAAGGCCAGCCTGTCACGAATATAAACCCCGAAGGGTGCGAAAAATTAACAGGCGAAATATCTTTCATTGTAAACGATAAATGGGCCAATAAACAGTCGGTTGATGATTGCCAGTGACTCCGAGACGTGCTGTCGCTAGGAGACGGAAGGTTACTGTATGATGTACGTCAGTGGGAAGATGCATATATTTTTGTGACGGTTAGATGCCCTTCTTTTTCATTATATATATATATATATATATATATTAATATATATATATATATATATTATATATATAATTTATAATATTTAATTATATATATATATATATATATATATATATATATATTATATATATATATTATATATATTACATAGGTTACACAAATAACTTGCACTTGGACCATTGACTTTGTCAATGGTCCAAGTCGGACCGAAACGTCGTCGTAAGCTTCTCTCTTTTATGTGCGGGTTATTTGTGTATCGTTCCAGTCACGGTATTGTGCCTCTTTTGTTATTTATATATAGGTTATTTTGAGTGAGAATCAAATGGAACGATAATATTAGAATTCCCGACGATCATGTAAACATACTCTGGAGGGAGCACCTGCTCACGTTGCCAGACGTACGATGACGCCGTTACGCTGCTCTGCATCTTGTCAGATGGCGTCTGTCTCCTCTGGTAGATGGTTATTACCTAACAGAGCCATCTACCCCACGTCTACCAGCTGCCATTAGGGAGGCCAGCTGACTTGCTAGGCCCTATAGCTGGTCTAATCAGGGGCGTGTTGTACTGTACTCTCTTCTGAGACCCACATCTGCGTAATTAAGTCAGGAGTGTAACTACGCAATTCTCAGAAGTTGGTGGGAGGGGCGGTGGGGAATGTTGGAGGGGAGGGGGAGGGGAGGAGCAGAAATAGGGAGGGGGGCATGGCAGGGGAATAACGTGGGTGGTAGGACTGGGATGTTGTTGGGAGGGGGGGAGGTAGAGAGGGGCATTACCTGGAGTCACTTCCGGAGGTCACCGCCCCCGCGGGATCTGGTCCTAGACCAGGCCTCCTGGGTGCTGAGCCTGATCGATTTAGCTGTTAGTACCCGCAGCCTGCAGTCCAATATATGCACCACAGCCCGGATGATCAGGAACTGTTTCGAGGATTCTATCCCATTCCCTCTTGAAGAGAAAGAGAGAGAGAGGCTAGTACACGACTTGGACCTGCCTAGCATGGGCCAGTACACAACTTGGACCTGCCCAGCATGGGCCAGTACACGACTTGAACCTGCCTTGCATGGGCCAGTAGGTGACTGGGATCTGCCTAGCATGGGCCAGTAGACCTGCTGCTGTGTTCCTTCTTTCTTATGTTCTTGTGTGAGAGAGAGAGAGAGAGTGTTCATACGTATGAGTAAGTCTCCTAACACCTGTTGCCCCCTGTTCACCTAACAGCAAACAGGTACCTAAGTATTAGGTGACTGTTGTGGCAGGCATCCTGGTTAAGGACATGCAGTGGAAATTTATCCTACTGCCTTGACTATCCTGGGTTAACCACTTCCAGATAAGAACATAAGAACGAAGGAACACTGCAGCAGGCCTACTGGCCCATGCGAGGCAGGTCCAAGTCTCCTACAGGCTTAAGCCAATGCACCCAACCTAGTCAGGTCAGGTCACATTGAATTAAGGGAGGAACACGGCAACCGACCTGGTAGCACAAGCTATCAGGTCCAACTCACACCCACCCACATCCACCCATGTATTTATCCAACCTATTTTTAAAGCTACACAACGTTCTGGCCTCTATAACGGTACTTGGGAGTTTGTTCCACTCATCCACAACTCTATTACCAAACCAGTACTTTCCTATATCCTTCCTGAATCTGAATTTTTCCAACTTAAAACCATTGCTGCGAGTCCTGTCTAGGCTAGATATTTTCAGCACACTATTTACATCCCCTTTATTTATTCCTGTCTTTCCATTTATACACTCAATCATATCCCCCTAATTCTACGTCTTTCTAGAGAGTGCAGATTCAGGGCCCTTAGTCTATCCTCATAGGGAAGATTTCTGATACATGGGATCAACTTTGTCATCCTCCTTTGTATGTTTTCCAGAGCATTTATATCCATTCTGTAATACGGTGACCAAAACTGTGCAGCATAATCTAAATGAGGCCTAACCAAGGATGTATAGAGTTGAAGAACAACCTGAGGACTCCTATTATTTATGCTTCTTGATATGAAGCCAAGGATTCTATTAGCTTTATTGCGAACACTTATGCACTGTTGTCTTGGTTTCAGATTACTGCTAACCAGAACTCCTAAATCTTTTTCGCAATCCGTAATATTAAGATCTACATTATTTAGTTTATATGTGGCATGGTTATTGTCCTGTCCAACATTTAGAACTTTGCATTTGTCTATATTAAACTGCATCTGCCACTTCTCCGACCACTGCATCAGTCTATTCAAATCTTCCTGGAGTGCTCGAATGTCCTCGTCAGAATGAATTCGACGGCCTATTTTAGTCATCGGCAAACTTGCCGATGTCGCTCTTTATGCCCTCATCTATGTCGTTTTTTGTAGATTGTGAACAGCAGGGGGTCCAACACTGACCCCTGTGGAACACCGCTCGTGACGCTTCCCCACTCTGATTTCTCCGCATTTATGC
Organism: Cherax quadricarinatus; assembly: GCF_026875155.1. Classification (NCBI taxonomy): domain Eukaryota; kingdom Metazoa; phylum Arthropoda; class Malacostraca; order Decapoda; family Parastacidae; genus Cherax; species Cherax quadricarinatus. The sequence goes on along the minus strand of NC_069473.1, from coordinate 27,644,395 downwards.
AAACTCTCTGCTGCCTATTTGTCAACCATGCCTCTATCCAGGAAAAAATTTCTCCTCCTATTCCATGTGCCTTAATTTTCCTCAATAGTCTCTGATGTGGGACCCTGTCAAAAGCCTTACTGAAGTCCATATACACAATATCATATTCATTACCATGATCTACCTCCTCAAATCCTTAGTGAAAAAAGTTAATAAATTCGTAAGGCAGGAACGCCCTTTGTAAAACCATGCTGAGATTCGTTGATTAATTTATGCTTTTCAAGGTGGCTACGAACTGCCTCGGCAATTATTGATTCCATAAATTTTCCCACTATGGGAGTCAGGCTTATTGGTCTATAGTTCGAAGCTAAGAAACTGTCACCTGCTTTGAAAATAGTATCACATTTGCCATTTTCCACTTATCTGGCACCATGCCAGTTTGTAGTGATATGTTGAAAAGATTAGCCAAAGGTGTGCTAAGCTCCTCTTTACATTCCTTTAGAACCCTTGCATACAGTTCATCAGGGCCTGGGGATTTGTTAGGTTTTAATTTATCTATTTGCCTAAGGACCATGTCACTTGTGACCCTAATCGTGCACAGTTTATTATGTCCTGTTCTACATAATTTATCATTACTGGAATATCGCTGGTATCCTCCTGTGTAAAAACTGAGAGGAAGTATGTGTTAAAAATTCTACACATTTCCTTATCACTGTCAGTGAGCTGACCCGAGGAACTTTTGAGTGGGCCTATCTTGTCCCTGATCTTACTTCTGTATACCTGAAGAATCCTTTTGGGTTAGTCTTCGATTCTCTTGCAACTTTAACCTCATAACCTCTTTTTGCTTTTCTAATTCCCTTTTTTATTTCTCTCTTTAACTGAATATATCGATTTCTTATTTGCCCCTCTCCTCTTTTGATTTGCCTATATATGCCTCTCTTTTGACCAATCAGATATTTTAATCTATTGTTCATCCATTTAGGATCATTTTTGTTTGATCTGATTTCCCTATTTGGAACATAATTTGACTGAGCAGCTAGAACTATGCCCTGGAAAGCGTCATATCGGCAACCATCACCACCTACCTGACCCTTAGTCAGGTCATTCCAGTTCAGCCCACCTAAGTAATTTTTCAGTCCTATGAAATCAGCCAAGCGAAAGTCAGGGACGGAGACTTGATTGCCATAATTAGGGGAATTCCATGATATATTAAAGCTGAGTGATTTGTGATCACTTTCCCCAAGCTCATCATTAACCTCAAGATTATTAATTAGTGTTTCCCTACTGGCAAGAACCAAGTCAAGGAGGTTATTTCCTCTAGTTGGCTCTGTCACAAACTGTTTTAAAAAACAATCCTGGATCGTATCAAGAAAGTCACCTGGCTCTAAATTTCCTGTCAAATTGCTCCAATCTGTCTATAGTTGAAATCTCCTATTAGCACAACATTTTCGTATGTAGATGCCTTACGAATTTCGTCCCATAGAAGTTTACTGCACTCCCTTTCAAGATTTGGGGCCCTGTAAATCACACCCAAAATTAGTTTTTCTCGGCCCTCGAGAAGCTGTAACCAAACAGATTCAGTGGCTGACGCTTCTACTTTTATATCTTGTCTAACACAACAATTTAAATTGTCTCTGACTTACATCGCTACTCCACCACCCTTCCTGTTGACCCTGTCAGTGTGGAATAATTTATAGCCTTGTATGTGACATTCAGAGGGCATCTCTCTATCTTTCAGATTGAGCCAGGTCTCTGTTATAGCAATAATATCTATGTCTCCTGCACTTGCAATTAATCTTAGCTCATCTATCTTATTTCTTACACTCCTGCTATTAGTATAGTAAACCTTAAGGGAGCTAGTCCCTTGCTGCCCTCTGCTGTCCCCCTTTGTTTGCTGACCTGATCTATTGTCTTTATTTATAACTTCATGCTGAATGCCTTTTATAAATTTACTGTTTCCAACCCAAGTGTTGCAACCTGACTGTTTCCCACACACACCCAGATGATAATAATAATAATAATAATAATAATAATAATAATAATAATAATAATAATAATAATTATTATTATTATTATTATTATTATTATTATTATTATTATATTTTTTAATTGGAGGTCAAAGATCTGGGGTGAAGGTTAACAGGTGTTGCGGCTTTTATCAACACCTGTGATCCGCTGGAGGACACACACACACACACACACACACAAAATACACATACACACACACACATACACACACACACACACACACACACACACACACACCACACACCACACACACACACACACACACACACACACACACAGTAACAAGGGGACACAGTTGGAAGCTGAAGACACAGATGAATCACAGGGATGTTAGGAAGTATTTCTTCAGCCACAGAGTAGTCAGTAAGTGGAATAGTTTGGGAAGCGATGTAGTGGAGGCAGGATCCATACATAGCTTTAAGCAGAGGTATGATAAAGCTCACGGCTCAGGGAGAGTGACCTAGTAGCGATCAGTGAAGAGGCGGGGCCAGGAGCTCGGACTCGACCCCCGCAACCTCAACTAGGTGAGTACAACTAGGTGAGTACACACACACACACACACCACACAAAACACACAACACAACCCCAAAACAGGGGTTTTAATTTTAGGACAAATTCCCTAATTTCTCGTCAAAAAAATTCAAGGCTCTGCCCCCCTTTTCAGGGTCCCTTGGGCGGGTGGGGAGGGGGTTCTTGACCGGGGAAAGAAAGCACTCCTCCCTCCTTCCTGGGTGCCAACCCCAGGAGTCTAGACCCCCCCCCCCCCCCCCCCCCAGAAATCGTTATACAACCCCAATACAATTGTTGGATACAATCCCACACATAAAATCTAAAAAATACAACACAGTATCAGGATACACAAAGCATACAACACAATGAAAACCCGATCAATACCATTCACGCAAGATCAGTAGGTTTTAATCAAAAACATTGGTGACTAAAATAAATAAAAATAAAATAATAAATACAAAAAATTAAATAAGAAAAATAATACAAAAAATTCAAGGAAACAAAAAATTAAAAAAATACAAAAATTACAATAAATTTCAAAAATTTTTAGTAAATACAATAAATACGGTGTGCACCAAAGTATAAATCATTTACAAAAAATAGAGCGAATATACACCTGAAAAAATTTTGCCTTTGTTTGGCGTAACCCTTTTCTCTCTCTCTCCCCTCTTCTCTTTTCTTTCTCTCTCTCCCCCCTTCCTCTCTCTCTCTCTCCTCTCTCTCTTCTCTCTCTCTCTCTCTCTTCCTCTTCCTTTCTCTCTTTTTTTTTAAATATATAAACAGCAGACCGCGTTGCACCCACGGGTGAACGTAACGCAGGTGTGGGTAAGTAGGGGGGTGGGGGGGGGTCTGGAGTGGGGAATTGGGGGGGGTGAGGGAGTGGGCATTTTTACGTCGTTAGGTAAACCCCAACTTCGATAATTGCCCCCCTCGATAGTTGGGCCCCCACCTCGATAACGGCCCCTTGGTTCCTGGATTTTACCGGGAGGTTTTTCCCGGGGGATCAACGCCCCGCCCCCGGCCCCATGCCGGGCCTCCCGAGCTGGGGCCTGATCAACTACTGTTACTGCTGGCCGCACGCACCCAAACGTACAGCCACACCCCGGGCTGACCGGCACTGATTTTGGGTATCTGTCAGCTCTCTCTTGAAAGCCAGCCAGGGGTTTATTGGCCATTCCCCTAATGATTGTGGGAGGCTGTTGAACAGTTTTAGGGCCCCGGACCACTTATGGTGTTTTCTCTTAGTGTACCAATGGCGCCCCTACTTTTATTGGCGGCATTTTGCATCGCCTGCCAGTCTTTACTTTCGTTGGGAGTTGATTTCTGTGTGCAGATTTGGGAACATTCCTTCCAAGATTTCCAAGTGTAGATTATGATATATCTCTCCCTCCTGCGTTTCCAACGAGTACAAGTCAAGTGCTTCCAAGGTTCCCAGTAGTTAAAGGTGCTTCGACAGAACTTATACGTGCAGTAAAGGATCTCTGTACACTCTCTAGATCTGCGATTTCACCTGCTTTGAATGGAGATGTTAATGTACAGCAGTATTCCAGCCTAGAGAGAACAAGTGATTTGAAAAGGATCATCATGGGCTTGGCATCTCTCGTTTTGAAAGTTCTCATTATCCATCCTATCATTTTCTTTGCACGTGTGATCGTGGCACTGTTGTGATCCTTGAAAGTGAGATCCTCAGACATTACTACTCCCAGGCCCCACCTCGATAGATTGGCCCCACCTCGATAGATTGACCTCACCTTGATAGATTGACCTCACCTCGATAGATTGACCTCACCTCGATAGATGAGCCACAAAGATACCTGAATCAAACCTGAAGGATACCTGTAGGATACCTGGAGGGTATTCCGGGAGTCAACGCCCCCGCGGCCCGGTCCATGACCTTCCGGTGGATCAGAGCCTGATCAACCAAGCTGTTACTGCTGGCCGCACGTGAAGGATACCTGTAGGATACCCGAAGGGTCCTACCTGAAGGATACCTGTAGGATATCTGAAGGATACCTGAAGAATATTTTCAGGTTTAATGCCTCCTGGATGTCCAGGAATAATTTTTCAGCCTTAAGTGGTGAAATTGGTAATTGAACTCTGTAGAGGTGGAGGAAATTCAACACTCAGCTGCATGAGAAAGTACGACAGGACCCTGGAGCTACACTTAACCCCGGAAATTACGCCTTTTCCTCCTCCCATTTCTCCCTTCCCATCTCTCCCTCCGCTTCATACAACTCGCCGGGGTGTGGTTCAGTACGTGCGTTTTACATGCAGACAGCAGTTAACAGCCTCTTTGATCAGACCTGATCCACACGAGGGCCTGATCACAGACCGGCTCGGGGGCGTTGACCCCGAAGCCATCTCCAGGTATACTCCAGGGAAATATTCCCCGCCCCTCCACCATTCATCCATCTCTTCTCTCCCCTACCTTCCCCCACCATCAAACACGACCCGCCACCTTCCCACACCCACCCGGCAACCCCCAGAACCCACCACCCACCTGGGCCACCCCCAAAGAACACCCACCACCCACCCTCACCTCTCCACCCTCCTACCACTTCCGCCCTATGTAGCGCTATTTGCGCAAGACGCAGTTTTAGGGTACGTTGTACGGATCAATTGCTGACCTTCCTCATACACCGGGGGGGGGGGGAGAGAGTTGAGAGAGAGTGAGAGAGAGAGAGAGAGAGAGAGGAGAAGAGAGAGAGAGAGAGAGAGAGAGAGAGGAGAGGAGAGAGAGGAGAGAAGAGAGGAGAGTGAGGACGAGAGGACGATGACAAGAGAGGAAGAGAGAGAGAGAGAAGTAAGTCAGAATAGGGGAGCAGAAACTGTCTACATCACTATGGGCTGTGTTCACATATGCCCTTTATTTTAGCGTCAGCAGTGGTAGCGATTTTTAAAGTCCCTTTAATTTTTTTTTTTTTATTTTTGTTTTTGCGTTTCTCTGAGTTTTTTTTTTTTCTGACATATTGTCAGGTTGTTGCATGGGCCAGTAGGCCTGCTGCAGTGTTCCTTCTGTCTTCTTCTTCACCGTCTTCGTCAACAGAAGAGCTGGCTGGGTGTGGTAGGAAATTACAGACGTGGAGTTGGACGTGTTTATGGTGTGAATTTCTGCTACTGCACTCGTTATTAGGAGCATGCACTGGCAGTTAGGTATACTGGCCCATGCTAGGCAGGTTTCCAAGTCACACCCATCCAACACTCCCACTCATGTTTTCTGGCCGTCTCGATGCCAGGTACGTGGTGTGTAGTGTTATGAAGACTGATTCTACTCTCTCTCTCTCTCTCTCTCGCTCTCTCTCTCTCTCTCTCTCTCTCTCTCTCTACTCTCTCTCTCTTCTCTCTCTCTCTCTCTCTCTTCTTTTCTTCTCTCTCTCTCTCTCTTCTCTCTCTCTTCTCTCTCTCTCCTCTCTCTCTCTCTCTCTCTCTCTCTCTTCTTCTCTCTCTCCTCTCTCTCTCTCTCACCGATGTTAATATTACATTATATTAAGGAAGACAATAGCCAGTTATTCCAACCGGTTGTTATCAAGCCGTTATCCAGCTAAATTATCAGCTTCCACCATGGAATGTTGTCTGAGGCGCGAAATTAAATAGGAAAGGGATATTAGAAAGAATTCACCTACATCGCAGCTAGTATTCGTCTTGTGAATGGATAGAAAACCGAGGTTGTTTACAAGTGGTGGGTAGCAGGTGATTTACCAGTGATGGGTAGCATGTGTTTACCAGTGATGGGTGTAGTGGTGTTTACCAGTGATGGGTTGCAGGTGTTTAACCAGTTGGTGGGTAGCAGGTGTTACCTGTGATGGGGTAGCAGGTGTTATACCTGTGAAGGGTAAGCACGGTGTTTACCAGTCGTGGGTTAGCAGGTGTTTACCAGTGATGGGTAGCAGGGTGGTTTACATGATGGGTGCAGGTGTTTACCGTGATGGGTAGCAGGTTGTTTACCTGTGATGGGTAGCAGTGTTTATTACCCGTGGTGGGTAGAAGGTGTTTACCAGTGAATGGGTAGCAGTGGTTTACCAGTGGTGGGGTAGCAGGGTGTTTTCCATTGATGAGTAGCAGGTGTTTACAAGTGATGGGTAGCAGGTGTTTACCAGTGGTGAGTAGCAGGGTTGTTTACCGTGATGGGTAGCAGGTGTTTTTACCGTGATGGGTTAGCAGGTGTTTTACAGTGGATGGTTAGCAGGTTGTTTACAGTGGTGGGTAGCAGGTGTTTACAGTGGTGGGTCTGTGCAGGTGTTTACTGTGATGGGCAGCAGGTGCTTACCAGTTGATGAGTAGCTAGGTGTTTACCAGTGGTGGGGTGGGTAGCAGGTTTTTACCAGTGATGGGTTAGCAGGTGTTTACCAGTGATGGCAGGCAGGTGTTTACCAGTGATGGGTAGCAGGTGTTTACCAGTGGTGGGTAGCAGGTGTTTACCAGTGATGGGTAGCAGGTGTTTACCAGTGGTGGGTAGCAGGTGTTTACCAGTGATGGGTAGCAGGTGTTTACCAGTGGTGGGTAGCAGGTGTTTACCAGTGATGGGTAGCAGGTGTTTACCAGTGATGGGTAGCAGGTGTTTACCAGTGATGGGTAGCAGGTGTTTACCAGTGATGGGTAGCAGGTGTTTACCAGTGGTGGGTAGCAGGTGTTTGCCAGTGATGAGTAGCAGGTGTTTGCCAGTGATGGGTAGCAAGTGTTTACCAGTGATGGGTAGCAGGTGTTTTCCAGTGATGGGTAGCAGGTGCCTCGTCTCCCCTTCCCTACCATCTTACCCTTCCCCTTACCCAACATTCCCTCATTTTTCCCCACTCTGTCCCTCCTCTTCTCCCCAGTCCTATTCCCTACCCTAACCCTTTCCCCCCTCACCCCTTTTTACATCACCCAAGGATCACCATTCCCCACTGTGAATCCGGCCCTTATGGAAGACATGACTAATTTCTTAGCAGACCTTCATATATCACGTCTGAATTGGACTATATAGTACCACTACCACCTATACCACCACTACCACTACTAACCACATTACCACCACCACTACCACCATCAACATCAACTATCGACTATTACCACCATCATCATCACAACTACACATTTACCGATCCATACACCACCATACAACTAGCATTTAGATACCACGACAACTTCCAGCATCTATATTGCCACCATCACCACCACAATACCACAATTACTCCAACCATCACCTCACCTCAAAACTTGCACCGAATACTCACCACAACTACCACAATTATTGTCAACATCCACACACACAACTAGCACATCTCCACACCGCAATCACAACGTAGTACCACTACCACAACGTAGTACCACTGTACCAATCAAATGGAGTCGAGGCTAATAGATAGGCTGCTCGAGAGTTGCGGCGTGAAAGACGCGATGATCTCGACCGTATGGGACACTGGAGGATCGCAAAACACCGGAGGAGGATAAAATCGACTCACCATAGAAAATACTCTGGAACGTCGCACAGGCTAGACAGGGATAGATTGTGATACATGGTAGGGACGGAGAGTGAAGAGAGGAGAGGGAGAGAAAGATAGAAGAGAAAGAGTGAGAGAGAGAGAGGAGAGAGAGAGAGAGACGAGAGAGAGGGAGAAGATTTGAGATGAGGGACTGAGAGAGAATGGGAGAGCGAGAGACGAGAGGAGAGAAGGGAAAGGGTATTGTCTTTAAGAGAAAAAGATATAAGAAAAATTAAAGGATTACAACTGTATAGGAAGATGAGGGGAGGAAGAGGAGGAGGAGGAGAAGGAGGAGGAGGAGGAAGTGGAGGAGAGGAGGAGGAAGGGGGAGGAGGAGAAGAGGAGGAAGAGAGGTGGAGGAGGAGGAGGAGGAGGGAGGATGGAGGGTGATTTAAGAGGACAAGAGTGTATAAGTAAGTGGGTTAAATGGTGGTGGTTGTTGTGCGTCTGAGGTTGAGCACTTGTCATATCCATGGTTGATGCCCCCTTCATTGTCATAACATACCAAACCTCCTAGTAGGCCCCCTACGTGGAATTACCCTGCTGTGAACTACCCATACTGTGACTACCCATGCTGTGAACTACCCATACTGTGGCTACCCATGCTGTGAACTACCCATACTGTGACTACCCATGCTGTGAACTACCAATTATTGTGATACCCTTGCTGTGAACTAATCCCATATTGTACTAACACATGCTGTGAACTGACCAATACATGTGGCCTACCCATTGTGAAATACCCATACTGTGACTACCCATGCTGTGAGTACCCTTACTGTGACTACCCACTGCTATGAAAACTACCCGCATTACTTTGTGACTACCCATGCTGTGAACTACCCATACTGTGACTACCCATGCTGTGAACTACCCATACTGTGACTACCCATGCTGTGAACTACCCATACTGTGACTACCCATGCTGTGAACTACCCATACTGTGACTACCCTTGCTCTGTTTGAAATATCCATACGTGTGTTCTACCCATCGCTGTTGGAACTACCCTTACTGTGACTTAACATGCTGTGAACTACCCGATACTGTGGCTACCCATGCTGTGAATACTACCCATACTGTGTCATACCCATGCTGGTGAACTACCCATACTGTGGGCTACCCATGTGTGAACTACCGATACCTGTGGTCTACCCAGATGCTGTGAACTACCCTCATACTGTGGCTAACATGCTGTGAACATAACCCGATACTGTGACTTACACATGCTGTGAAACGTAACCATAACTTGGTACCCTTGCGCTGTGAAACTACCCATACTGTGGCTACCCATGTGGAGAGACTACCCATATGTGACGTACAGATGCTGTGAACTACCATACGTGGCACCCATCTGTGAAACTACCCATACTGTGTATACCAACTCGTGAAATTCTACACATACTGTGACTACACATGCTTGTGAACTTACCCATACTGTGGCTACCCATGCTATCCGTGAACTACCCATACTGTGTCTACCCGATTGGCTGATTGAACTACCCATATGTGGTATCCCATGCTGGAACTACCCATACTGTGTTCTACGCCCATGCGCTGTGTGAAACTACCCATACTGTGGCTACCCATGCTGTGAACTACCCATACTGTGACTACACATGCTGTGAACTACCCATACTGTGGCTACCCATGCTGTGAACTACCCATACTGTGACTACCCATGCTGTGAGCTACCCATACTGTGACTACCCATGCTATGAACTACCCATACTAGTGACTACCCAATGCTGTGAACTACCCATCTGTGAGACTACCCTTGATGTGAACTACACCCATACTGTGACTACCCATGCCGTGAAACTACCACATACTGTACTACCCCATGCTGTGAATACCATACTGTGACTACCCATGCTGTGAACTACCCATACTGTGACTACCATGCTGTGAAACTACCCATAACTGTGGATACCCATGCTGTGACTACCAGTACTGTGACTAACCATGCTGTGAACTACCCTTACTGTGTCTTACCATGCTCGTGAAAAGAAATTCCCATACTGTGGCTATCCATGGCTGTGAACTACCAATACTGTGACTAGCCTCATGCTGTGGAACTACCCCATACTGTGTCTCTAACCATGTGTGATCTAACTATACTGTGAATACCCATGCTGTGAAACATACACATACTGTTGACTTAACCATGGCTGTGAAACTACCCATTACTGTGAGCTCACCTTGCTGGTGAATACACAATACTGTGATACCCATACTGTGTCTCTACCCTGACTGTGAACTACCATACTGTGACTACCATGCTAGTGAACTACCCATACTGTGTCTACCCATGCTGTGCAACTACCATACTGTGGACTACCATGCTGATGAAGCTACCCATACTGTGCAATACACCATGATGTGAACTACCCATACCGTGGGTACCATGCGGTGATACTACCCCATACTGTGTCTACCATGCTGTGTGTGAAACTACCACATAATGTGACTACAACACTGCTGATGAGCTACCCATTACTGCGGCTACCACATGCGTGAATACCAATACTGTGTCTTCCCATGTGTGAACTACCCGCATACTGTGGCTACCCATGCTGTGAACTACCGCATACTGTGTTCTATACCATGCTTGTGATAAACTACCCATACTGTGGCTACCCATGCTGTGAACTAACCCATACTGTGACCTACAATGCCTGTGAATCTACCCATACTGTGGCTACCCATGATGAGAACTACGCCATACTGTGACTACCAATGCTTGTGAGCTACAATACTGTGACTACCCATGCTATGAATACCCTTACTGTGACTACCCATGCTGTGGACTACCCATACTGTGACTACCCATGATGTGAACTACCCATACTGTGACTACCCATGCCGTGAACTACCCATACTGTGACTACCCATGCTGTTGACTACCATCTGTGGCTTACCCATGACTTGTGAACGACCCATACTGTGAATACACATGCTGTGAAACTACCAATACCAGTGGCTACCCATTCTGTGTACTACCCGTACTGTTTGTCTACCCATTTACTGTGAAGCTACCCATTACTGTGACTACACATGCTCGTGAGACTTACCAATACTGTGGCTACCCTATGCTGGTGAAGAGCTACCCCATACTGTGTTCTACCCATGCTGTGAACTACCATACTGTGGCTACCCATGCTGTGAACTACCCATACTGTGTCTACCCATGCTGTGAACTACCCATACTGTGGCTACCCATGCTGTGAACTACCCATACTGTGACTACACATGCTGTGAACTACCCATACTGTGGCTACCCATGCTGTGAACTACCCATACTGTGACTACCCATGCTGTAGCTACCCTACTACTGTGACCTACCCATGCATAGAAATGCCCATACTTGTGACTACCCATGCTGTGAATACCCATACTGTGACTAACCCATGAAGTGAACTACCCTCATACTGTGACTACTCCCTGCCGATGAAACTGACCCATACTGTGACGACCACATGCTGTTGAAAATACAATACTGTGACTACCCATGCTGGTTCGAACTTACCATTACTGTGGCTACTCCATGCTGTAGAACTACCCATACTGTGATCCCATGCTGTGAACTACCATACTGTGTCTAACCCATGCTGTGAACTTACCCCTCTGATGGCTAACCCATGCTGTGAACTACCAATCTGTGGACTACCCATGCTGTGGAACTACCCATACTGTGTCATACCCATGCTGCTGAGTCTACCCTATTGTGATTGCTCCGATTGGCTGTGAACTACGCCCATACTGTGCGACTACCCATGCTGTGAACTACCCATACTGTGACTACCCATGCTGTGAACTACCAATACTGTGACTACCCATACTGTGCCTACCAATGCTGTGAAACTAGCCCATACTGTGACTACCATGCTGTGAACTACCCTTACTGTGTCTACCCATTTGTGTACTACCCACTACTGTGATACCCATGCTGTGAAAAATACCCATACTGATGTCTACACCATGCTGTGAATCTACCATCTCTCGTGGTACTACCCATGCTGTGAACTTACACATACTGTGAATACACTGCCTGTGAAAACTACGCCATACTGTGTCTAACCATGCTGGTGAACTACCCCATACTGTGACTACCCATGCTGTGAACTACCCATACTGTGTCTACCCATGCTGTGAACTACCCATACTGTGACTAACCCATGCTGTGAATACTGGCCCATACTGTGACCTTACCCAACCCTGCTAGTGAAATACCCATACTGTGATACACCATGCTGTGAACTACCAATACTGTGACTACCCATGCTTGTGAACTATCCCATAACTGTGTGTACCCAATTGCTGTGAATACCCATACTGTGGATACCAATGCTGTGAAATCCCATACTGTGTCTACCCATGCTGGGAACTACCCATACTGTGTCTACCAAATGCTGTTGAACTACCATACTGTGTCTACCCATGATAGTGTGAACTACCCATACTGTGGGGGGACTACCCATGGCTAAGTGAACTACCAATACTGTGATCTACCCATGTTGTGAACTACCATTATACTGTGACTCCCATGTTGTGAATAACCATACTGTGTCTACCATGCTCTGATGAACATAACCATACTTGAGCTACCCATGTTGTGAACTACCGCAAAACTGGTGACTACCCATCCATGAGAACTACCATACTGTGGCTACCCTCATACTGAGACTACCCATCTGTGAGCTACCTCCATACTGTGTCTACCCAGGCTGTGAAATCTACCCATTTACTGTGAGCTTCCCATGCTGTGAACTACCCATACTGTGATACCCATCAGGTGAACTACCCATAGACTGGGACTATCCCATGCTTTGTGAAATACCCATACTGTGACTAACCATGCTGTGAACTACCTCCATTACTGTGTCCTGTCCCATGCGTGAACTACTCCATACTGTTGTCTACCCATGCTGTGTGTAACATACCCATACTGTGACTACCCATGCTGTGAACCTACACATACTGTGACTACCTCATGTGTGAACTAACCGATACTGTGCACTACCCATTTGTGAACTACCATACTGTGTACTACACCATGTTGGTTGAACTACCCAACTGTGACTACCCAATGTTGTGAAACTACCCATACTGTGACTACCTCATGTTGTGTGAAACTCACCATTCTGTGTCTACCCATGTGGTGAAACTACCAATTACTGTGTCTACCCATGCTGTGAACTTTACCTCAATACTGTGTCACTACCATGCTGGTGCGACCCTTACTGTGGCTTACCCATGCTTGTGAACTACCCTACTGTGGCCGCCTCTCTCTATAATAATAAATAATAATAATTATAATAATAATAATAATAATAAAATTATAATAATAATAATACATAATAATTAATAATAATAGACTCAATAAAAATATATAATATTAATAATATAATAATAAAATTAATAATAACATATAATAATATTATATAATAATAATAATAATCGATAATAATTTAATAACTAATAATATTAATAATAATATATTAATAATAATAATAATAATAAATATATATAATAATAATTAATAATAACAATAATAGCACAACAATTATTAATAATAATAATAATAATAATATAGATAATAATAATAATAATTAATAATAATAATATTTAATAATAACAATAATAATTAATAATAATAATAATAATAATTATAATAAATAATAATAAGAAAGTTTATAATAATAATAATAATAATAATAATAATAATCTTTATGTCACTACAAGTACTGTACAGGTTACAGATCATTAGCTGACATCACGTGACATGACTACTATATAGAAAAGCCGCTTGTTATGCTGAGCATATCCCGCAAATTAGGTCAATTTTGTCCCAGGTATGCGACCACACCAGTTCAACTAACACCCAGGTACCTATTTTACTGCTAGGTGAACATCGACAACCAGGTTAAAGAAACACGCCAATTGTTTCAACCCTCGTCCGGGAATCGAACCGGACACCACACTCTTGTGAAGCAAGAGCTGGTAGGTCACCAGGCCACATGGCATACTGTTCTCTTCTTCTCTCTCTCTCTCTCTCTTCTCCTTCTCTCTCTCTCTCTCTCACTCTCTCGCCTCTCATTCATCAACTCTTCATGTAGGATTGAAAGAACCTGCAATCAACCCCCATCATCCATTGGCTCCCAGAGACTTGCTGTGCTGCGCTGGGCTCATCCTTCGCTGCTTCAATCTCGAGTGCCAGACACGCATTGTGTGGGATCATCACCCTATCCACAGTCCGGGTGGAGGACTATGGCCTGAGGGACTGACCACTGAGTACTACGACGTCGAAGGGTGATGGACTGATGACATTCGTCCATCACATCACTCTACTGTTTGTGCTAATCTCTTCTGTGCTCTCGATGAAGAAGGACTATGGTGTAGGCGAAACGTTTCGGATAACGATACCTAACTGTTGCATATATGCTAGCATGGGCCAGTAGGTGGACTTGGACCTGCCTAACATGGCCTCAGTAGGTGACTTGACCTGCCTAGCTTGGGCCGCAGGTGGGTGACTTGGACTGCCTAAACTTGGGCCAGTAGGTGACTTGGGACTGCCTAACAGATGGCAGTAGGTGGACTTGGACTGTCTAATATGGGCCAGTAGGTGACTTGGACCTCGCCTAATATGGCGTCATGTGGTGGACTTTGACATGACCTAACAAGAGCCAGTAGGGATTCGGGACCTGCCTTGCATGGACCACGTAAGTGACTTGACCTGGCCTAGGCATAACCTCAGTAGGTGACTTTGGACCTGCCTTAGCAGAGCCAGTATAGTGACTTAGGACCATGCCTAGCTTGAGCTGTAGGTGACTTGGACTGCCTAGCATGAGCTGTAGGTGACTTGGACCTGCCTAGCATGAACCAGTAGGGTGATTGGACCTGCCTAGCATGAGCCAGTTAGGTGAATTGGCCTGCCCTAGCATGAGCAGCTAGGTGACTTGGGACCTGCCTAGCATGAACCAGTAGATGTCTTGGACCTGCTTAGCATGAGCCAGTAGGTGACTTAGGACCTGCCTAGCATGAACCAGTAGGTGACTTGGACCTGCCTAGCATGAGCGTTAGGTGACTTTGACCTGGCCTAGTAATGAGCCAGTAGGTGACTGACCTGCCGTAGCATGAGCGCAGTAGGTGACTTGGATCCTGCTAGGCATTGAGCCGTAGGTGACTTGGGACGTGCTGACATGAGCAGTAGGTGGACTTGGACCTGCCTAGCATGAGCCAGTAGGTGACCTTGGACCTGCTAGCATGAAGCCCAGTAGGTGACTTGGACTGCCTAGCATGAGCCAGTAGGTCAGGTGAGCTTGGGGACCTGCCAGCATGAGCCAGTAGGGTGACTTTGGACCTGCCGAGCATTAAACAGTAGGGAAAATATAAACATTATGCAGAATACTGTGATTCTTGTATGACTAAGTTTCGCCACACAGTGGGGCTTTTTCAAGTCACAAACTGATCCTACCTTGGGGTGGAAGGGACGCGAGTTATTTATAGTCAGGTTCAGACTGCTTGAGAGTCAGGTGGGAGAATGCTGCATCTGATGATGTACCGAGTGGGGTTGTGAGTCTTAAAATCTTGGGTAGTTTGTAAATGAGATTGGATAAGTTTGTGTAGATAAAAGTACAGTATTTTCTATGTGGGATAGCGATGAAGATGTTTCTTGGCAAGTGGTTCACTATGTTATAGAAGCCACTATTCTGGTTGAAGTTGATCGGATATAGAAATAAGTGATGATTCCTGGATTTCTTCGGTATTGAGTGTTGTCTTCTGTGGCGATGAGTCTTGAGTTTCTGTAGTTTATCAAGTGGTTGTGTGAATTACGGTGTTTGTTGTACACAGGCATTCCCTTGGTCGTAGAGACACATATGCCAACAGTTTAGGTTATCTTTATTTCGAACGTTTCGCCACACGTTGTCTGAAACATATATTGTATCAGACAACGGAACAATGGCTTCTTCTCCAGACTGAGGGACTGACCACCTCAAAACTTTAAGTGTGATGACTGATTAACATCGTCTTCAAGTATCTTCTGCTTCATAATCAACTTTTCTGTATCGACTGAAGAAGCCTACTGCGTAGGCGAAACGTTTCGAAATAAAGATACCTAACTGTTGCAATATGTGTCTTACCTAACAACCTGTCGGTATTTTATACCATTTTAATGTTCATTCCTTGTGTAGTCATGACCTGCATGCGTATTGGTGTTCTGAAATACCGTGTTTGGAGGGTCCCTTGCCCCTAATGTTTCGCCCAATATAACTTGTTGCAGTCATTACAAGGGATATGTATACCCCAGCAGAGGGTGGAAACTTGTCCTGTCTATCTCTGGTATTGTCCTTGATGGTCGTAGGTTGTGGAGGTAGTACTTGAAAGGAGGTATTGGAAAAAAGATGTTGAGAAACGATGTTTAGGCAATGGTAGTTGGTGGGGAGGAATATGTGTCTCTTCTCGGCGTGCCAAATATGGGGCAAGTAGGTGACTTGGACACTGCTATTATGGAGCCAGTAAGGTGAGACTTGGACCTGCCTAGGCATGGGCAGTAGGTGGCTTGGACCTGGCCTAGCATGGGCCAGTAGCGTGACTTGGACCTGCTATCCATGAGCCTAGTAGGTGACTTGGACCTGCCTAGCATGGGCCAGTAGGTGACTGACCTGCCTATCATGAGACATTAGGTGAAATTGGGACCTGCCTAGCATTGGGCAGTAGGGTGGACTTGGACCTGCCTTATCAGGAGCTAGTAGGTGACTTGGACCTGCCTAGCATGGGCCAGTAGTGGACTTGGACATGCCTTGCATGAGCAGTATGTGACTGTGGAACCTGCCTAGCATGAGCCAGTAGGTGATTGGACCTGCCTAGCATGAGCCAAGTAAGTGACTTGGACCTGCTTAGCATTACCGAATAGGGCTGACGTGGACCTGCCTAGCATGAGCAGTAGTAGGTGACTTGGACCTGCCTACATGAGAGACAGTAGGTGGACTTGGACCTGCCTTAGCATGTGAGCCAGTTAGGTGACTTGGACCTGCCTAGCATAACCATAGGTGACTTGGACCTTGACTAGCATGAGCAGTAGGTGACTTGGGACCTGCTAGCATGCGAGCCAGTTAGGTGGCTTTGGACCTGCCTTAGCATGAGCCAGTAGGTGACTTGGGACCTGCCTAGCATGAGCCATAGGTGACTTGGACCTGCCTAGCAGAGCCAGTAGGTGGCTTGGACCTGCTAGCATGAGCCGTTAGGTGACTTGGACCTGCCAGCTGAGCCAGTAGGTGGCTGGACTGCCTAGCATGAGCCAGTAGGAGACTTGGACCTGCCTCAGCATGAGCCAGTAGGTGACTTGGACCTGCCTAGCATGAGGCCAGTAGGTGACTTGGACCCTGCCTAGCATGAGCCTGTAGGTGACTTGGACCTGGCTAGCATGAGCCAGTTGGTGGACTGGACCTGCCCTAGCATGGAGCCGTAGGTGACTTTGGACCTGCCTAGCTGAGCCAGTAGGTGACTTGGACCTGCCTAGCATGAGCCAGTAGTAGGTGGCTTGGACCTGGCCTAGCATGAGTCAGTAGGTGACTTGGACTGCCTAGCATGAGTCAGTAGGTTGATGGAATTGGACTGCCTAGCATGAGCCCAGTAGGTTGCTTGGACCTGCCTAGCATGAGCCAGTAGGTGGCTTGGACCTGCCTTAGCATGAGCCAGTAGGTGGCTTGGTTAGACTGCTCTAGCATGAGTCAGTCAGGTTACATTAACCTAGCATTACCCAGGTAGGTCTGACGCTAGTGCTGTTCCTTCTTTCTTATGTTCTTTTGTAAGTCCTCTCTTGCGCCCTTCGTTCCTCCCTTTCTTCATCGGTCCTCTCCCTATCTTCGTCCCTCATCTATCTTCGTTTCCTCGTATCTTCGTATCCCCTCCCTTGCTTCGTCCCTCCCTTGCTTCATTCCTCCCTTGCTTCATTCCCTGGATGACACTAGTGTTGTGGATCATCCACGGGTGGTCAGCAAGTATTTTAAGGTCAATTAAAACTGTCTTCAGGCATGATTAATGGACGAAGCCTCCAGTTCATAGCTCTGGGAACCCTGGGGGTGGTTAGAGAGAGATGAGATGAGATTGAGAGAGAGATAGAGAGAATGAGACGATGATCGCGAGGAGAGATGAGAGAGAGAGAGAGAGAGAGAAGAGAAATAGTTAAGTGTAGATAAGGAGGTGAATGGATGGATAGTGAGAAGGGTACAAAACCATAACAGGATAATAGAGTAAGAACTGACAATACCTTGTGACTGGAACAATGAAACAAATAAACCGCCCATGGGAGAGTTGAAACCCTAACACAACGTCTTCAGGGTTCCTCCAAGTTGGGCGAAACATAGTCGTCCTCCATGTAGGTTACTTGTGTATAAGAACAGAGAGGAATGAGATGGATAGTAGACGTAATATGAGAGAAGGAAGTAGAGGCCAGTAGAAGGAAAAGGGAATGAGTCGAAGTTGAAGGTCGATGGGAAAGATGAGGTTAGATTGGATCCACGTGACTGATGATGTTGATGATGATGATGATGATGATATAATATAATTATTATAATTAATAATAATCAATAATAAATAATTATTATTTTTTTATTATTATTATTATTATTATTATTATTCTTATATGTATTATTATTATTATTATTATTATTATTATTATTATAATTATTCTTGCTTCTAGGTACTGTAAACAGGTCCTAGCTCCAGGTCACTGTTGACAGGTAGCTTGGTCACTTGCTAACAGGTAGCTCTGGTCACTTGTGACAGGTGTTAGCTCTGGTCACTGTTAACAGGTAGCTCTGGTCACTGTGACAGGTAGGCTCTGGTCAACTTAACAACGGTAGCTAGGTCTCACTTGTTGACAAGTTGCTTGGTCACTGTGACAGGTAGACTTGGTCACTGTAACAGGTAGCGCTCTGGTCACTGTGACGGTAGCTCTGGTCACTGTGACAGGTAGCCCTCTGGTCACCGTAACAGAGCAGCTCTGGTCACTGTGACGGTAGCTCTGGTCACTTGGTCAGGGTAGCTTGGTCTAACTGTAACAGGTTTAGCCTCTGGTTCACTGTGACAGGTAGCTCTTGGTCACTGAACAGGTAGCTCGGTCACTGTAACAGGAAGCTCAGGTCACTGTGACAGGGTAGCCTGGTCACTGTGGACAGGTAGCTCTGGTCACTGTAACAGTCAGCTTTAGGTCACTGTGACAGGTAGCTCTGGTCACTGTAACAGGTAGCTCGGTCACTGTAACAGGTAGCAAGGTTACTGTCACAAGTAGCTCTGGTCACTGTGAAGTAGCTCAGGTTACTGTGACCAGTTAGATCAGGTCACGGTTGGATGACAGAGGTAGTATCAGGCACGGTGACAGGTAGATCAGTTCACGTTGACAGTAGTAGGTTACTGGTGACGCAGGTAGCTCTGGTCACTGTGGGACAGGTAGTAGATCAGGCACTGTGACAGGTAGAATCAGTGTCACTTTGTGACAGGTTAGATCAGGTGTCATCTGTGACGGTTAGATCAGTCAACGGGTGCAGGTAGCTCAAGGTCACGGTGAGACAGGCTAGATCAGGTTCACCGGTGAAAGGTTAGTAGGTCACGTTGACATGTAGATCCAGGTCACAGGTGTGAAGTAGATCAGGTCACTGTGACGGTAGATCAGACAGCTGTTGCAGCACAGGTGTACGTTAACGCAGGTGTGGTAAAGTAGGGGGTGGGGGCGGGGTCTGGAGTGGGGATATTTGGAGGGGGTGAGGGACGTGGGCATATTTACGGTCGTTAGGTGACTCCAAACATCGGTTAGATTGGCCCCACCTCGATAGATTGGCCCCACCTCTGGATTGACTGGCCCCTGTTACTGGAGGTTACCTGGAGGTTTATCCGGGGTTCACGCCCCCGCGGCCCGGTCCCATGACCAGGCCTCCGATGCATCAGGGGCCTGATCAACTAGGCTGTTACTGCTGGCCGCACGCAGTCCACGTACGAGCCACAGCCCGGCTGATCGGCACTGACTTTAGGTAACTGTCAGCTCTCTCTTGAAAGCCAGCCAGGGGTTTATTGGCCATTCCCCTAATGATTGTGGGAGGCTGTTGAACAGTTTTAGGGCCCCGGACCACTTATGGTGTTTTCTCTTAGTGTACCAATGGCGCCCCTACTTTTATTGGCGGCATTTTGCATCGCCTGCCAGTCTTTACTTTCGTTGGGAGTTGATTTCTGTGTGCAGATTTGGGAACATTCCTTCCAAGATT
The DNA here is from genome assembly GCF_026875155.1 of Cherax quadricarinatus. NCBI lineage: Eukaryota > Metazoa > Arthropoda > Malacostraca > Decapoda > Parastacidae > Cherax > Cherax quadricarinatus. The sequence continues at coordinate 27,624,155 of NC_069473.1, read as the reverse complement.
TCCAAGTGTAGATTATGATATATCTCTCCCTCCTGCGTTTCCAACGAGTACAAGTCAAGTGCTTCCAAGGTTCCCAGTAGTTAAAGGTGCTTCGACAGAACTTATCGTGCAGTTCAAGGATCTCTGTACATCTCTAGATCTGCGATTTCACCTGCTTTGAATGGAGATGTTAATGTACAGCAGTATTCCAGCCTAGAGAGAACAAGTGATTTGAAAAGGATCATCATGGGCTTGGCATCTCTCGTTTTGAAAGTTCTCATTATCCATCCTATCATTTTCTTTGCACGTGTGATCGTGGCACTGTTGTGATCCTTGAAAGTGAGATCCTCAGACAGTACTACTTCCCAGGCACCACCTCGATAGATTGGCCCCACCTCGATAGATTGACCTCACCTTGATAGATTGACCTCACCTCGATAGATTGACCTCACCTCGATAGATGAGCCACAAAGATACCTGAATCAAACCTGAAGGATACCTGTAGGATACCTGGAGGGTATTCCGGGAGTCAACGCCCCCGCGGCCCGGTCCATGACCTTCCGGTGGACAGAGCCTGATCAAAACCATGCTGTTACAAACTGCTGCCGCTCGTGAAGGATACCTGTAGGAAGGATACCCGAAGGGTCCTACCTGAAGGATACCTGTAGGATATCTGAAGGATACCTGAAGAATATTTTCAGGTTTAATGCCTCCTGATGTCAGGAAATAATTTTTCAGCCTTAAGTGGGAAATTTGGATGAACTCTGTAGTGGTGGAGGTAAATTCAACACTCAGCTGCAAGAGAAAGTACGACAGGACCCAGGAGCTAACACTTAACCCCCGGAAACTTACGCCTTTTCCTCTCCCATTTCTCCCTTCCCATCTCTCCCTCCGCTTCATACAACTCGCCGGGGTGTGGTTCAGTACGTGCGTTTTACATGCAGACAGCAGTTAACAGCCTCTTTGATCAGACCCTGATCCACCACGAGGCCTGATCACAGACCGGCTACGGGGGCGTTGACCCCCGAAGCCATCTCCAGGTATACTCCAGGAATATCCCCTCCCCTCCCACCATTCATCCATCTCTTCTCTCCCCTACCTTCCCCCACCATCAAACACGACCCGCCACCTTCCCACACCCACCCGGCAACCCCCAGAACCCACCACCCACCTGGGCCACCCCCAAAGAACACCCACCACCCACCCTCACCTCTCCACCCTCCTACCACTTCCGCCCTATGTAGCGCTATTTGCGCAAGACGCAGTTTTAGGGTACGTTGTACGGATCAATTGCTGACCTTCCTCATACACCGGGGGGGGGGGGAGAGAGTTGAGAGAGAGTGAGAGAGAGAGAGAGAGAGAGAGGAGAAGAGAGAGAGAGAGAGAGAGAGAGAGAGGAGAGGAGAGAGAGGAGAGAAGAGAGGAGAGTGAGGACGAGAGGACGATGACAAGAGAGGAAGAGAGAGAGAGAGAAGTAAGTCAGAATAGGGGAGCAGAAACTGTCTACATCACTATGGGCTGTGTTCACATATGCCCTTTATTTTAGCGTCAGCAGTGGTAGCGATTTTTAAAGTCCCTTTAATTTTTTTTTTTTTATTTTTGTTTTTGCGTTTCTCTGAGTTTTTTTTTTTTCTGACATATTGTCAGGTTGTTGCATGGGCCAGTAGGCCTGCTGCAGTGTTCCTTCTGTCTTCTTCTCATCCGTCTTCGTCACAGAAGAGCTGGCTGGGTGTGGTAGGAAATTACAGACGTGGGTTGAGTGTTTTATGGTGTGAATTCTCTGCTACTGCACTCGTTATTAGGAGCATGCACTGGCAGTTAGGTATACTGGCCCATGCTAGGCAGGTTTCCAAGTCACACCCATCCAACACTCCCACTCATGTTTTCTGGCCGTCTCGATGCCAGGTACGTGGTGTGTAGTGTTATGAAGACTGATTCTACTCTCTCTCTCTCTCTCTCTCGCTCTCTCTCTCTCTCTCTCTCTCTCTCTCTCTACTCTCTCTCTCTTCTCTCTCTCTCTCTCTCTCTTCTTTTCTTCTCTCTCTCTCTCTCTTCTCTCTCTCTTCTCTCTCTCTCCTCTCTCTCTCTCTCTCTCTCTCTCTCTTCTTCTCTCTCTCCTCTCTCTCTCTCTCACCGATGTTAATATTACATTATATTAAGGAAGACAATAGCCAGTTATTCCAACCGGTTGTTATCAAGCCGTTATCCAGCTAAATTATCAGCTTCCACCATGGAATGTTGTCTGAGGCGCGAAATTAAATAGGAAAGGGATATTAGAAAGAATTCACCTACATCGCAGCTAGTATTCGTCTTGTGAATGGATAGAAAACCGAGGTTGTTTACAAGTGGTGGGTAGCAGGTGATTTACCAGTGATGGGTAGCATGTGTTTACCAGTGATGGGTGTAGTGGTGTTTACCAGTGATGGGTTGCAGGTGTTTAACCAGTTGGTGGGTAGCAGGTGTTACCTGTGATGGGGTAGCAGGTGTTATACCTGTGAAGGGTAAGCACGGTGTTTACCAGTCGTGGGTTAGCAGGTGTTTACCAGTGATGGGTAGCAGGGTGGTTTACATGATGGGTGCAGGTGTTTACCGTGATGGGTAGCAGGTTGTTTACCTGTGATGGGTAGCAGTGTTTATTACCCGTGGTGGGTAGAAGGTGTTTACCAGTGAATGGGTAGCAGTGGTTTACCAGTGGTGGGGTAGCAGGGTGTTTTCCATTGATGAGTAGCAGGTGTTTACAAGTGATGGGTAGCAGGTGTTTACCAGTGGTGAGTAGCAGGGTTGTTTACCGTGATGGGTAGCAGGTGTTTTTACCGTGATGGGTTAGCAGGTGTTTTACAGTGGATGGTTAGCAGGTTGTTTACAGTGGTGGGTAGCAGGTGTTTACAGTGGTGGGTCTGTGCAGGTGTTTACTGTGATGGGCAGCAGGTGCTTACCAGTTGATGAGTAGCTAGGTGTTTACCAGTGGTGGGGTGGGTAGCAGGTTTTTACCAGTGATGGGTTAGCAGGTGTTTACCAGTGATGGCTAGCAGGTGTTTACCAGTGATGGGTAGCAGGTGTTTACCAGTGGTGGGTAGCAGGTGTTTACCAGTGATGGGTAGCAGGTGTTTACCAGTGGTGGGTAGCAGGTGTTTACCAGTGATGGGTAGCAGGTGTTTACCAGTGGTGGGTAGCAGGTGTTTACCAGTGGATGGGTAGCAGGTGTTTACCAGTGATGGGTAGCAGGTGTTTACCAGTGATGGGTAGCAGGTGTTTACCAGTGATGGGTAGCAGGTGTTTACCAGTGGTGGGTAGCAGGTGTTTGCCAGTGATGAGTAGCAGGTGTTTGCCAGTGATGGGTAGCAAGTGTTTACCAGTGATGGGTAGCAGGTGTTTTCCAGTGATGGGTAGCAGGTGCCTCGTCTCCCCTTCCCTACCATCTACCCTCCTCCCCTTACCCACATTCCCCTCATTTTTCCCCACTCTCCCCTCCTCTTCTCCCCAGTCCTATTCCCCTACCCTAACCCTTCCCTCCCTCACCCCATTTTCCCATCACCCAAGGATCACCCATTCCCCACTGTGAATCCGGCCCTTATGGAAGACATGACTAATTCTTAGGCAGACCTTCATATATCACGTCTGAAATGACTATATAGTACCACTACCACCTATACCACCACTACCACTACTAACCACATTACCACCACCACTACCACCATCAACATCAACTATCGACTATTACCACCATCATCATCACAACTACACATTTACCGATCCATACACCACCATACAACTAGCATTTAGATACCACGACAACTTCCAGCATCTATATTGCCACCATCACCACCACAATACCACAATTACTCCAACCATCACCTCACCTCAAAACTTGCACCGAATACTCACCACAACTACCACAATTATTGTCAACATCCACACACACAACTAGCACATCTCCACACCGCAATCACAACGTAGTACCACTACCACAACGTAGTACCACTGTACCAATCAAATGGAGTCGAGGCTAATAGATAGGCTGCTCGAGAGTTGCGGCGTGAAAGACGCGATGATCTCGACCGTATGGGACACTGGAGGATCGCAAAACACCGGAGGAGGATAAAATCGACTCACCATAGAAAATACTCTGGAACGTCGCACAGGCTAGACAGGGATAGATTGTGATACATGGTAGGGACGGAGAGTGAAGAGAGGAGAGGGAGAGAAAGATAGAAGAGAAAGAGTGAGAGAGAGAGAGGAGAGAGAGAGAGAGACGAGAGAGAGGGAGAAGATTTGAGATGAGGGACTGAGAGAGAATGGGAGAGCGAGAGACGAGAGGAGAGAAGGGAAAGGGTATTGTCTTTAAGAGAAAAAGATATAAGAAAAATTAAAGGATTACAACTGTATAGGAAGATGAGGGGAGGAAGAGGAGGAGGAGGAGAAGGAGGAGGAGGAGGAAGTGGAGGAGAGGAGGAGGAAGGGGGAGGAGGAGAAGAGGAGGAAGAGAGGTGGAGGAGGAGGAGGAGGAGGGAGGATGGAGGGTGATTTAAGAGGACAAGAGTGTATAAGTAAGTGGGTTAAATGGTGGTGGTTGTTGTGCGTCTGAGGTTGAGCACTTGTCATATCCATGGTTGATGCCCCCTTCATTGTCATAACATACCAAACCTCCTAGTAGGCCCCCTACGTGGAATTACCCTGCTGTGAACTACCCATACTGTGACTACACATGCTGTGAGCTACCCATACTGTGGCTACCCATGCTGTGAACTACCCATACTGTGACTACCCATGCTGTGAACTACCAATTATTGTGATACCCTTGCTGTGAACTAATCCCATATTGTACTAACACATGCTGTGAACTGACCAATACATGTGGCCTACCCATTGTGAAATACCCATACTGTGACTACCCATGCTGTGAGTACCCTTACTGTGACTACCCACTGCTATGAAAACTACCCGCATTACTTTGTGACTACCCATGCTGTGAACTACCCATACTGTGACTACCCATGCTGTGAACTACCCATACTGTGACTACCCATGCTGTGAACTACCCATACTGTGACTACCCATGCTGTGAACTACCCATACTGTGGCTACCCTTGCTCTGTTTGAAATATCCATACGTGTGTTCTACCCATCGCTGTTGGAACTACCCTTACTGTGACTTAACATGCTGTGAACTACCCGATACTGTGGCTACCCATGCTGTGAATACTACCCATACTGTGTCATACCCATGCTGGTGAACTACCCATACTGTGGGCTACCCATGTGTGAACTACCGATACCTGTGGTCTACCCAGATGCTGTGAACTACCCTCATACTGTGGCTAACATGCTGTGAACATAACCCGATACTGTGACTTACACATGCTGTGAAACGTAACCATAACTTGGTACCCTTGCGCTGTGAAACTACCCATACTGTGGCTACCCATGTGGAGAGACTACCCATATGTGACGTACAGATGCTGTGAACTACCATACGTGGCACCCATCTGTGAAACTACCCATACTGTGTATACCAACTCGTGAAATTCTACACATACTGTGACTACACATGCTTGTGAACTTACCCATACTGTGGCTACCCATGCTATCCGTGAACTACCCATACTGTGTCTACCCGATTGGCTGATTGAACTACCCATATGTGGTATCCCATGCTGGAACTACCCATACTGTGTTCTACGCCCATGCGCTGTGTGAAACTACCCATACTGTGGCTACCCATGCTGTGAACTACCCATACTGTGACTACACATGCTGTGAACTACCCATACTGTGGCTACCCATGCTGTGAACTACCCATACTGTGACTACCCATGCTGTGAGCTACCCATACTGTGACTACCCATGCTATGAACTACCCATACTAGTGACTACCCAATGCTGTGAACTACCCATCTGTGAGACTACCCTTGATGTGAACTACACCCATACTGTGACTACCCATGCCGTGAAACTACCACATACTGTACTACCCCATGCTGTGAATACCATACTGTGACTACCCATGCTGTGAACTACCCATACTGTGACTACCCATGCTGTGAACTACCCATACTGTGGCTACCCATGCTGTGAACTACCAGTACTGTGACTAACCATGCTGTGAACTACCCTTACTGTGTCTTACCATGCTCGTGAAAAGAAATTCCCATACTGTGGCTATCCATGGCTGTGAACTACCAATACTGTGACTAGCCTCATGCTGTGGAACTACCCCATACTGTGTCTCTAACCATGTGTGATCTAACTATACTGTGAATACCCATGCTGTGAAACATACACATACTGTTGACTTAACCATGGCTGTGAAACTACCCATTACTGTGAGCTCACCTTGCTGGTGAATACACAATACTGTGATACCCATACTGTGTCTCTACCCTGACTGTGAACTACCATACTGTGACTACCATGCTAGTGAACTACCCATACTGTGTCTACCCATGCTGTGCAACTACCATACTGTGGACTACCATGCTGATGAAGCTACCCATACTGTGCAATACACCATGATGTGAACTACCCATACCGTGGGTACCATGCGGTGATACTACCCCATACTGTGTCTACCATGCTGTGTGTGAAACTACCACATAATGTGACTACAACACTGCTGATGAGCTACCCATTACTGCGGCTACCACATGCGTGAATACCAATACTGTGTCTTCCCATGTGTGAACTACCCGCATACTGTGGCTACCCATGCTGTGAACTACCGCATACTGTGTTCTATACCATGCTTGTGATAAACTACCCATACTGTGGCTACCCATGCTGTGAACTAACCCATACTGTGACCTACAATGCCTGTGAATCTACCCATACTGTGGCTACCCATGATGAGAACTACGCCATACTGTGACTACCAATGCTTGTGAGCTACAATACTGTGACTACCCATGCTATGAATACCCTTACTGTGACTACCCAATGCTGTGGATACCCATACTGTGAATACCCATGATGTGAACTACCATTACTGTGACTACCCATGCCGTGAACTACCATACTGTGACTACCCATGCTGTTGACTACCATCTGTGGCTTACCCATGACTTGTGAACGACCCATACTGTGAATACACATGCTGTGAAACTACCAATACCAGTGGCTACCCATTCTGTGTACTACCCGTACTGTTTGTCTACCCATTTACTGTGAAGCTACCCATTACTGTGACTACACATGCTCGTGAGACTTACCAATACTGTGGCTACCCTATGCTGGTGAAGAGCTACCCCATACTGTGTTCTACCCATGCTGTGAACTACCATACTGTGACTACCCATGCTGTGAACTACCCATACTGTGTCTACCCATGCTGTGAACTACCCATACTGTGGCTACCCATGCTGTGAACTACCCATACTGTGACTACACATGCTGTGAACTACCCATACTGTGGCTACCCATGCTGTGAACTACCCATACTGTGACTACCCATGCTGTAGCTACCCTACTACTGTGACCTACCCATGCATAGAAATGCCCATACTTGTGACTACCCATGCTGTGAATACCCATACTGTGACTAACCCATGAAGTGAACTACCCTCATACTGTGACTACTCCCTGCCGATGAAACTGACCCATACTGTGACGACCACATGCTGTTGAAAATACAATACTGTGACTACCCATGCTGGTTCGAACTTACCATTACTGTGGCTACTCCATGCTGTAGAACTACCCATACTGTGATCCCATGCTGTGAACTACCATACTGTGTCTAACCCATGCTGTGAACTTACCCCTCTGATGGCTAACCCATGCTGTGAACTACCAATCTGTGGACTACCCATGCTGTGGAACTACCCATACTGTGTCATACCCATGCTGCTGAGTCTACCCTATTGTGATTGCTCCGATTGGCTGTGAACTACGCCCATACTGTGACTACCCATGCTGTGAACTACCCATACTGTGACTACCCATGCTGTGAACTACCAATACTGTGACTACCCATGCTGTGCCTACCCATGCTGTGAACTACCCATACTGTGACTACCCATGCTGTGAACTACCCATACTGTGTCTACCCATTTGTGTACTACCCACTACTGTGATACCCATGCTGTGAAAAATACCCATACTGATGTCTACACCATGCTGTGAATCTACCATCTCTCGTGGTACTACCCATGCTGTGAACTTACACATACTGTGAATACACTGCCTGTGAAAACTACGCCATACTGTGTCTAACCATGCTGTGAACTACCCATACTGTGACTACCCATGCTGTGAACTACCCATACTGTGTCTACCCATGCTGTGAACTACCCATACTGTGACTACCCATGCTGTGAATACTGGCCCATACTGTGACCTTACCCAACCCTGCTAGTGAAATACCCATACTGTGATACACCATGCTGTGAACTACCAATACTGTGACTACCCATGCTTGTGAACTATCCCATAACTGTGTGTACCCAATTGCTGTGAATACCCATACTGTGGATACCAATGCTGTGAAATCCCATACTGTGTCTACCCATGCTGGGAACTACCCATACTGTGTCTACCAAATGCTGTTGAACTACCATACTGTGTCTACCCATGATAGTGTGAACTACCCATACTGTGGGGGGACTACCCATGGCTAAGTGAACTACCAATACTGTGATCTACCCATGTTGTGAACTACCATTATACTGTGACTCCCATGTTGTGAATAACCATACTGTGTCTACCATGCTCTGATGAACATAACCATACTTGAGCTACCCATGTTGTGAACTACCGCAAAACTGGTGACTACCCATCCATGAGAACTACCATACTGTGGCTACCCTCATACTGAGACTACCCATCTGTGAGCTACCTCCATACTGTGTCTACCCAGGCTGTGAAATCTACCCATTTACTGTGAGCTTCCCATGCTGTGAACTACCCATACTGTGATACCCATCAGGTGAACTACCCATAGACTGGGACTATCCCATGCTTTGTGAAATACCCATACTGTGACTAACCATGCTGTGAACTACCTCCATTACTGTGTCCTGTCCCATGCGTGAACTACTCCATACTGTTGTCTACCCATGCTGTGTGTAACATACCCATACTGTGACTACCCATGCTGTGAACCTACACATACTGTGACTACCTCATGTGTGAACTAACCGATACTGTGCACTACCCATTTGTGAACTACCATACTGTGTACTACACCATGTTGGTTGAACTACCCAACTGTGACTACCCAATGTTGTGAAACTACCCATACTGTGACTACCTCATGTTGTGTGAAACTCACCATTCTGTGTCTACCCATGTGGTGAAACTACCAATTACTGTGTCTACCCATGCTGTGAACTTTACCTCAATACTGTGTCACTACCATGCTGGTGCGACCCTTACTGTGGCTTACCCATGCTTGTGAACTACCCTACTGTGGCCGCCTCTCTCTATAATAATAAATAATAATAATTATAATAATAATAATAATAATAAAATTATAATAATAATAATACATAATAATTAATAATAATAGACTCAATAAAAATATATAATATTAATAATATAATAATAAAATTAATAATAACATATAATAATATTATATAATAATAATAATAATCGATAATAATTTAATAACTAATAATATTAATAATAATATATTAATAATAATAATAATAATAAATATATATAATAATAATTAATAATAACAATAATAGCACAACAATTATTAATAATAATAATAATAATAATATAGATAATAATAATAATAATTAATAATAATAATATTTAATAATAACAATAATAATTAATAATAATAATAATAATAATTATAATAAATAATAATAAGAAAGTTTATAATAATAATAATAATAATAATAATAATAATCTTTATGTCACTACAAGTACTGTACAGGTTACAGATCATTAGCTGACATCACGTGACATGACTACTATATAGAAAAGCCGCTTGTTATGCTGAGCATATCCCGCAAATTAGGTCAATTTTGTCCCAGGTATGCGACCACACCAGTTCAACTAACACCCAGGTACCTATTTTACTGCTAGGTGAACATCGACAACCAGGTTAAAGAAACACGCCAATTGTTTCAACCCTCGTCCGGGAATCGAACCGGACACCACACTCTTGTGAAGCAAGAGCTGGTAGGTCACCAGGCCACATGGCATACTGTTCTCTTCTTCTCTCTCTCTCTCTCTCTTCTCCTTCTCTCTCTCTCTCTCTCACTCTCTCGCCTCTCATTCATCAACTCTTCATGTAGGATTGAAAGAACCTGCAATCAACCCCCATCATCCATTGGCTCCCAGAGACTTGCTGTGCTGCGCTGGGCTCATCCTTCGCTGCTTCAATCTCGAGTGCCAGACACGCATTGTGTGGGATCATCACCCTATCCACAGTCCGGGTGGAGGACTATGGCCTGAGGGACTGACCACTGAGTACTACGACGTCGAAGGGTGATGGACTGATGACATTCGTCCATCACATCACTCTACTGTTTGTGCTAATCTCTTCTGTGCTCTCGATGAAGAAGGACTATGGTGTAGGCGAAACGTTTCGGATAACGATACCTAACTGTTGCATATATGCTAGCATGGGCCAGTAGGTGGACTTGGACCTGCCTAACATGGCCTCAGTAGGTGACTTGACCTGCCTAGCTTGGGCCGCAGGTGGGTGACTTGGACTGCCTAAACTTGGGCCAGTAGGTGACTTGGGACTGCCTAACAGATGGCAGTAGGTGGACTTGGACTGTCTAATATGGGCCAGTAGGTGACTTGGACCTCGCCTAATATGGCGTCATGTGGTGGACTTTGACATGACCTAACAAGAGCCAGTAGGGATTCGGGACCTGCCTTGCATGGACCACGTAAGTGACTTGACCTGGCCTAGGCATAACCTCAGTAGGTGACTTTGGACCTGCCTTAGCAGAGCCAGTATAGTGACTTAGGACCATGCCTAGCTTGAGCTGTAGGTGACTTGGACTGCCTAGCATGAGCTGTAGGTGACTTGGACCTGCCTAGCATGAACCAGTAGGGTGATTGGACCTGCCTAGCATGAGCCAGTTAGGTGAATTGGCCTGCCCTAGCATGAGCAGCTAGGTGACTTGGGACCTGCCTAGCATGAACCAGTAGATGTCTTGGACCTGCTTAGCATGAGCCAGTAGGTGACTTAGGACCTGCCTAGCATGAACCAGTAGGTGACTTGGACCTGCCTAGCATGAGCGTTAGGTGACTTTGACCTGGCCTAGTAATGAGCCAGTAGGTGACTGACCTGCCGTAGCATGAGCGCAGTAGGTGACTTGGATCCTGCTAGGCATTGAGCCGTAGGTGACTTGGGACGTGCTGACATGAGCAGTAGGTGGACTTGGACCTGCCTAGCATGAGCCAGTAGGTGACCTTGGACCTGCTAGCATGAAGCCCAGTAGGTGACTTGGACTGCCTAGCATGAGCCAGTAGGTCAGGTGAGCTTGGGGACCTGCCAGCATGAGCCAGTAGGGTGACTTTGGACCTGCCGAGCATTAAACAGTAGGGAAAATATAAACATTATGCAGAATACTGTGATTCTTGTATGACTAAGTTTCGCCACACAGTGGGGCTTTTTCAAGTCACAAACTGATCCTACCTTGGGGTGGAAGGGACGCGAGTTATTTATAGTCAGGTTCAGACTGCTTGAGAGTCAGGTGGGAGAATGCTGCATCTGATGATGTACCGAGTGGGGTTGTGAGTCTTAAAATCTTGGGTAGTTTGTAAATGAGATTGGATAAGTTTGTGTAGATAAAAGTACAGTATTTTCTATGTGGGATAGCGATGAAGATGTTTCTTGGCAAGTGGTTCACTATGTTATAGAAGCCACTATTCTGGTTGAAGTTGATCGGATATAGAAATAAGTGATGATTCCTGGATTTCTTCGGTATTGAGTGTTGTCTTCTGTGGCGATGAGTCTTGAGTTTCTGTAGTTTATCAAGTGGTTGTGTGAATTACGGTGTTGTACACAGGCATTCCTTGGTCTAAAACACAACAAACAGTTAGGTATCTTTATTTCGAACGTTTCGCCACACTTTGTCGAAAAAAATATATTGTTTCAACAAGGGAACAATGCCTTCTCCAACTGGGGGACTGACCCCCCAAAAACTTTAAGGGTGATGACGATTACATCGTTTTAAAGTATCTTCTGCTTCTATCAACTTTTTCTGTATCGACTGAAGAACCCTACTGCGACGAAACGTTTCGAAATAAAGATACCAACTTTTGCATATGTGTCTTACCTAAAAACCTTCGGTTTTTTTAAACCATTTTAATTTCATTCCTTGTGTGTCAGACCTGCTGCGTATTGGTTTTCTGAAATACGTTTTTTGGAGCCCCTTTATGTTTCGCCCAATAAACTTTTTGCAGTCATTAAAGGGTTTATGTATACCCCCGAGGGTGGAAACTTGCCCTGTCTATCCTGGAAATGTCCTTGATGGTCGTAGTTGTGGAGGTAGAACTTGAAAGGAGGTATTGGAAAAAAATTTTGGAAACGTTTTGAAATGATTGGGGGGGAGGATATTTTCTCTTCTCGGCGTCCCAATAGGGGGCCAGTAGGTGCTGGCCCTGCTATCATGAGCCAGTGGTACTTGGCCTGCTAGCATGGCAGTGGGTTTGGCGGGGAAACCGGGCCTAGCATGGGCCAGTAGGTGACTTGGACCTGCTACCCATGAGCCGTAGGTACTGGACCTGCCTAGCAATGGCAGTAGGTGACTGGACCTGCCTATCATGAGCCATAGGTGACTTGGAACCTCCTAGCTTTGGGCAGTAGGGTGACTTGGACCTGCCTAATCATGACTAGTGGGTAAATTTGGACCTCCCTAGCAGGCAGAAGTCCCTTGGACATCCCTTTACATGACCAGGAAATTGACTTGAACCTGCTAGCATGACCATAGGTGATTGGGACCTGCCTAGCATGAGCCAGTAAGTGATTGGACCTGCTTAGCATTACCATAGGGTGACTTGGACCTGCCCTGCATACCCAGAGGTGACTTGACCTGCCTACATGAGCCAGTAGGTGATTTGGGAAACCTGCCTAGCATGAGCCAGTAGGTGACTTGGACCTGCCTAGCAATAACCTTTAGGTGATTTTGGACCTTTCCTAGCATGAGCCAGTAGGTGACTTGGACCTGCCTAGCATGAGCCAGTAGGTGGCTTGGACCTGCCTAGCATGAGCCAGTAGGTGGCTTGGACCTGCCTAGCATGAGCCAGTAGGTGACTTGGACCTGCCTAGCATGAGCCAGTAGGTGGCTTGGACCTGCCTAGCATGAGCCAGTAGGTGACTTGGACCTGCCTAGCATGACCAGTAGGTGGCTTGGACCTGCCTAGCATGAGCCAGTAGGGACTTGGACCTGCCTAGCATGAGCCATAGGTGACTTGGACCTGCCTAGCAGAGCCAGAAAGGTGACTTGGACTGCCTAGCATGAGCCAGTAGGTGACTTGGACCTCCTAGCATGAGCCAGTAGGGGGATTTGGACCTGCCTAGCATGAGCCAGTAGGTGACTTGGACCTGCCTAGCATGAGCCAGTAGGTGACTTGGACCTGCCTAGCATGAGCCAGTAGGTGGCTTGGACCTGCCTAGCATGAGTCAGTAGGTGACTTGGACCTGCCTAGCATGAGTCAGTAGGTGACTTGGACCTGCCTAGCATGAGCCAGTAGGTGGCTTGGACCTGCCTAGCATGAGCCAGTAGGTGGCTTGGACCTGCCTAGCATGAGCCAGTAGGTGGCTTGGACCTGCCTAGCATGAGTCAGTAGGTTACATAACCTAGCATAACCCAGTAGGTCTGTCGCAGTGCTCCTTCTTTCTTATGTTCTTATGTAAGTCCTCCTTGCCCCTTCGTTCCCCCATCTTCGGTCCCTCCCATCTTCGTCCCTCATCCTATCTTCGTTCCTCCAATCTTCGCCTCCCTTGCTTCGTCCCTCCCTTGCTTCATTCCTCCCTTGCTTCATTCCTCCCTGGATGACACTAGTGTTGTGGATCATCCACGGGTTACAAGTATTTTAGTCTTTAAACTGCCCTCAGGTAAATTAATGGACGAACCCTCCAGGCATAGCTCTGGCTGGGGGGTAGAGAGAGAGAGAGAGAGAGAGAGAAGAGAGAGAGAGAGAGAGAGAGAGATGGAGAGAAGAGGAGGAGAAAGAAATGTTAAGTGTAAAAGGGGTGATATGGATGGATAGAGAGAAGGGTCAACATAACGGGATAAAGAGTAGAACTGACAATACCGTCTGGAACAATGAACAAATAACCCGCCCATGGAGAGTGAACCCCTAACCAACGTCCGTTCCCAAGTCTGGGCGAAACATGTCGCCCCATGTAGGTTACTTTGTATAAACAGAGAGGAAATGAGATGGATATAGACGTTAATGAGAGAAGGAAGTAAGAAGGAGTAGAAAAAGGAAGAGTCGAAGTTGAAGGCGATGGAAAGATGAGGTAAAGGACCACGTGATGATAAATGATGATGATGATGATGATGATGATAAAAAAATAATTAATAATTTAATAAAAATAATAATAATAATTATAATTATTATTATTATTATTATATTATTATAATTCTATATTATTATTATTATATTATTATTAATATTATTATAATATTCTGCTTCAGTCACTGAAACAGGTAGCTCAGGTCACTGTGACAGGTAGCTTGGTCACTGAAACCCGGGTAGCTCTGGTCACTGTGACAGGTAGCTCGGTCACTGTAACAGGTAGCCTGGTCACTGTGACAGGTAGCTCTGGTCAACTTAACAGGAGCTAGGTCACTGTGACAAGTAGCTTGGCACTGTGACAGGTAGACTTGGTCACTGAACAGGTAGCTCTGTTCACTGTAACAGGTAGCCTGGTCACTGTGACAGGTAGCTCTGGTCACTGAAAACAGGCAGCTCTGGTCACTGTGAGGTACTCTGGTCACTTGACGGGTACTTGGTCACTGTAACGGGTTTTAGCTCTGGTCACTGTGACAGGTAGCTCTGGTCACTGTAACAGGTAGCTCGGTCACTGTAACAGGTAGCTCAGGTCACTGTGACAGGTAGCTCTGGTCACTGTGACAGGTAGCTCTGGTCACTGTAACAGGTAGCTCTGGTCACTGTGACAGGTAGCTCTGGTCACTGTAACAGGTAGCTCCGGTCACTGTAACAGGTAGCACAGGTTACTGTCACAGGTAGCTCTGGTCACTGTGACAGGTAGCTCAGGTTACTGTGACAGGTAGATCAGGTCACGGTGACAGGTAGATCAGGTCACGGTGACAGGTAGATCAGGTCACGTTGACAGGTAGCTCAGGTTACTGTGACAGGTAGCTCTGGTCACTGTGACAGGTAGATCAGGTCACTGGGACAGGTAGATCAGGTCACTGTAAACAGGTAGATCAGTTCACTGTGACGGGTTTAGATCGGGTCACGGTGACAGGTAGCTCAGGTCACGGTGAAAGGTAGATCGGGTTTCACGGTAAACAGTTAGCTCGGGTCACTGACAGGTAGATCAGGTCACGGTGACAGGTAGATCAGGTCACTGTGACAGGTAGATCAGGTCACTGTGACAGGTAGATCAGGTCACTGTGACAGGTAGATCAGGTCACGGTGACAGGTAGATCAGGTCACGGTGACAGGTAGATCAGGTCACGGTGACAGGTAGCTCAGGTCACTGTGAAAAATAGGAAAATT